>JAODKM010000126.1:24091501-24111347 GCA_026780845.1 Petrocephalus sullivani
GTGTGTGTGTGTGTATCTCTGCATGTGTATCTCTGTGTGTATATCTGTGCTTGTGTATCTGTGTGCCTCTGTGTATCTGTGTGTGTATCTGTGCGTGTATCTCTGTGTGTATCTGTGTGTGCATCTGTGTATCTGTGCGTGTGTATCTTTGTGTGTATCTGTGCGTGCCTCTGTGTATCTGTGCATGTATCTCTGTGTGTATCTCTGCGTGTATCTGTGTGTGCATCAGTGTATCTGTGCATGTATCTCTGTGTGTATCTCTGCGTGTATCTGTGTGTGCATCAGTGTATCTGTGCATGTATCTGTGTGTGTATCTGTGTGCGCCTCTGTGTATCTGTGCGTGTATCTCTGTGTGTATCTGTGCATGTATGTGTGTGTGTGTATCTCTGCGTGTATCTGTGTGTGTGTGTATATCTCTGCGTGTATCTGTGTGTGTGTGTATATCTCTGCGTGTATCTGTGTGTGTGTGTGTATCTGTGTGTATCTGTGTGTGTATCTCTGTGTGTATCTGTGCATGTATCTGTGTGTGTATCTCTATGTGTATCTGTGCATGTATCTGTGCGTGTAACTGTGTATCTGTGCATGTATCTGTGTGTGTATCTCTGTATGTATCTGTGTGTGTATCTCTCTGTGTGTGTGTGTGTGTGTGTGTGTATCTGTGTGTGTATCTGTGTGTGTATCTCTGTGTGTATGTGTGTGTGTGTGTGTGTATCTTTGTGTGTATCTGCGTGTGTGTGTGTGTATCTGTGTGTGTATCTGTATGTGTATCTGCGTGTGTGTGTGTGTATCTGTGTGTGTATCTCTGTGTGTATCTGTATGTGCCTTTTCCCCGGGCTGCCAGATGATGAGTAACTGATGAGGCAGCACAAGGTTATTTCGAAGTTCTTCACAAAGGGAAACATGAGTGCGTCAGCAATGCCCCCCCCCACTGTCTGCTAAATGGGTCCTCCCGGATCGTCCCTCCAAATGAACCCCTATCTAACTACACCCCACCCCGCCCGCCAACAACCAAGGACGCGGCACACAGGCCTGTAACGGATGGGTTTTTTCCCAGAATGCCCTCGCCCCTTCCTGCAGGAGTGAGCGGCTTCAGCCACCTCCGCTTCACCCGGACTTCCTGCCTCCTCCGCCCCATCTGGGGTATTTGTTCTCCTGTTATTTCCCCTTGTGTGTGCATAAATAGCATCAAAGGTCCCCAGCGGTGCCCGTCAGCAGCCGTGTGTCACCTACAGGTGGCGCTGCACAAAAAATGCATCAAGGAAGCCTTGACGACTTCTTAAGCACTATCCATATAATGTATGCCTTCATCTTCCACATATGAATGTGCACTAATCAATATAGCCATTATGAAGGTATATATTAAGGAGGGCATATATTATGGAAATCAAGCTTTGTCCTTTACATATATTTATTTAGAAGGTGCTTTTCTCCATATAATGTATAACTGAAGATCCGTGAGCAGGATCAGTGTCCCTGGAGCATTTGGAGTTAATGGCCTTGTTCAAGAATCCAAGGATGAAATCAGTTCGGCAATCATGGGATTTGAACCAGCAACCTACTGATGTGCGACACAGTCTTAGCCCGAAAAACCACACATGGTGGCGCAAGCAGACATATTTACTTTATGTGAATGGAGCACAAGCTGATTCTCATGCACGCTGCTCACGTGTACCTCATCACTAATGGAGGGACCTGTCTGCTGATGCACACTCAGCGAGTCCTACCCCAAGAGTAAATGTCAAGGCATAAGAGTTATGTCTGAAAAACCCCCAGTAAGCTAGGCAAAGCCATAAAAGGCGCCGGGCCTCTTGCTGCCACGCTGAAATGACACCCACGCTCTTTCTCAAACGCGGAAGACGCGGAATCCCACAGGGCAGGTGAGCTGCGCGGCGCCACTCGATCGACGCACTCAAAGAGGGGTCGCGAACGTGTCACCTGTCGGTGCCGTGGGAGTCATCAGAGGCACTGGCGCGGCACAGCATGGTGGCAGCAGCGGTGGGCGGAGACATGGCACTCCTGTGGGGGTCACGCGCAGGTCAATATGCCACCGTTATCATCATCACAGTCAATAAGGGCTGCCAGCAGCTACTGCCTGGGATCACGCCCCCTTTATTGTGTGTGTGTTTGTGTGGGTTTGCACATATCACATCTGGCGACCAAAATGTCCCCAGAGTGTGGTAAAACCTGAAACTTCCTTACTTTTGGGAAGTTTTTTTCAGGTCCTCATTTGGACAGCCTAAATTTTATAAAGATCTATGACTGCAAAAAAGCAAAGATGCCAAAAGTCTGGGTAGGTAACTTATGGTTAAGGTTACGGCTGGGTAGGGGTTAAGGGTGTCCTGATTGGGATTAGGGTTTTTCCCATTGAAATTAATGGATTGGTCCCCATTTAGATAGGTACGCGTCTGTGTGTGTGTACATGTATGTGTCTATGTGTGTGTGTGTGTGTGCATGTATGTGTCTATGTGTGCATGTATGTGTCTATGTGTGCGTGTGAGTGTCTGTGTGTACCTGTGTGTGTCTGTGTGTACCTGTGTGTGTGCCTGTTCGCATGCATGCTTTGTTGCACGGGGGCTGTGTCCACATGGCTCAGGTCCACGTGCGGTGTACTTCTGCTTAGCCCGGCCACTGAGCAAACAGGAAATGCCCCATGTGACCTCCAGTGACAGCCCCGGTGGGCGGCAGCGACACCGGCACCGCTGTCCGGGCCGACGGAGCGTGACCAGCACGGAAGCGGCCCGCGCCCGCCACACCGAGCCAGCCTGACTGCAGTTATTGATATTTGTTTAAGCGGCGAGCTGTTCCGCACGGCATCTAACATTACAGAGATTATAATACGCGGCATCATTTCCCATATCTTCTCCAGCTATTGCCTGGATCCATGTGTAACCTGATAGCGGCCGGCGGTAGCCTTTGTCTCCGTGAAGTCTTCCAGATCGCAATAGATGTGCCACTGCCAAAAGGCAAATATTGCCACGGCGGCTGAAAGGCACCTGTGTCGGGCACGGGAAGCCAATCTATCCATCCGTGCATTCATTATTAAGCAGGCGGTGGGGCTGGTGGCGACCTAGACGCTATAGCGGGAAGCGGAGCGCGTGGTTACGCGGCGACAGGATGACAGCGTGCAGGGATAGCGGGAATAAAGACGCGGGCCGGAAGCTCTGGAGGTCCTGGGGATCAGCGAGTGCTTCGTACATCCGCCCCGTTTATTAATCGCGGAGATTCCGAGCACAATCACGCGAGCGGGAACTCGATGAGCCAATAATATATAATTATAAATAATTATACACGGGCAGACGAAAGACTAGGTCTGAACCAATTGCGTTCCTGCAAAGAGGCATTGGTGTCGATTACATGGGCATGGAGGGAGAGGACTGCTGGGTAAGAGGAGATGGGTACCGCGAGTGAAACGGCAGCAAGATGGCGGGAGGACGTCAATCGAGAGGAAACCTTCATGAAGAGCGTAAAAGGCCAAAAGGCTCCTGAAATCAGAGAGCGCCCCCTACCTGCTGGCTGAGAGCTCTGCGAGGTGGCTGATAGCCTGTCTCAGCACAACGGTTCTTGGCCCACGCCAGCGTCCTCGCCCTTCCTCAGCTCCCCGCCAACCCAGAGTCCTCCACATGTCTCCAGTTATTCTGAGCCTGACGCAAACAACCCCAGCTCTGGCACTGCATCCACACTCCGCCCTCCCCGGCTGTAACGTCCACAGAATGTTTCCGCTACGATACCCCATTCAGAGCCAGAAACACGTCAGATCAGAACGAGGGAACACAGAAGAGGCGACTGAAACACATCTGTGTGCCAGCAGGGACAGGCCTGGGCTTCCAATGATGAGAAACGCTGCAGAGTCACATGCACAGCTGTGAACAGGCCCCGGGCCTACATGCCGTCCCGCAGTACCGAGGTCATATTTATGTGACGGTAGGGTGGAGGCCCCCAGCATTCGGAAGTGACGGCTGGGAGGCGAGGGCACGTCAGTCTGCTTCCTGTCCCAGCAGAGGGACATAACTTTAAAGGAACACGGATCATCCCCGGCATCAGGACACAGAAAGACTCTCAGTACCTCGCCTTACACATTCACTCATCGTCAGCAAAACAATAATTCTGCTTTTTACATCGAGACGTCCCAGCCCTCATTTGTCCCGAGTGCCTCAGAGATGGTGGAGTTTTATATAAAACACAGCGGATTATAAATCACCCGTGCTGGCCCTCTCTGTGGCTGACTCACTCACATCCAGAGGGAGCAAACTGAATCACGTCACTGATTTATTGCTTTAAGGAAAAGAAAAAAAAAAGCTTCTCTATTTTTGAGTGCTGCTTCCTCTTCCTACAGGTCAGAAGGAGTTTGGCTGCGGCATGCTGCTCGCACTGCTGCCCGCAAGGACGTCTGGAGAGTGCTGCCTTCATGAGGGACATCGCAGTCAAGGCACCTCAGTTTGTTCTTCCTCACACCAAACGAATCCGTCAACGAAAGGAGCGCTTTCTGCGTCGAGGTTCGCAAGCTATGAATCATGGGACACGAGATCCTCTCACCCCTCTGCGTGAGGCCATGTGACAGGTGTTTCTTTTGCCTGCCACAGCTGGAGGCCGGATGCGTGGTGAGGACGCTGAAAGGAACCCCCCCCAGTCCCAGGCTGTCTGGACTCTGCCCCAAGCCCCACCGCCATCCCTTATCGCCGGCGGTCACAATGGCCGCCTTGTCACCGCAGAGAACGAACCTTACCCTTTCTGTCAGAACCCGTTCCAGACACACCACCTGTCAGACACACGGCTCAGTGTTCTGGTCGGACCTGTGCACCGAGCTGTCAGTGAGGATACTGGCTTCAGGCGTGTAACTAATAAGGACCCCCCCCGCCAAAGCATCACACAAAATTTACAAAACAAATCTGTCAGCAGGAAGGCGGGGTGCTGCAGCAGGGCCTTGGCCGGCTACCAGCCGGACGCCGCAACCATGCGTACTGCTCTAATACAAAATACCGACAAGTCAAATGTCACCGGTGAATTCGAGCACCTGCTCCCAACCAGGCCCCAAAAACAACAAACAAACAGGGGCCGGCATGCTGCCTCCCGCTACGTGGTGTGGGAGCGAGCTTTGTGGTCCAACGGAAACCTCCCTGGTAGCCAGAAGTTTGGCCTTCTTGAAATGTCAATTTGCCCCCAGCACCTTTCCCCATCTGTCCGTGCTCTCAGCGGGGTGTGGGATCCGTGCCCACGCCTACGTGCCCAACGCCGCGCCTTTCTGACACAGGCCTGACGGATGGGTGACATTTACGCTCCCCCCGGGAGGAAGGTGACTACATAACACCAGGTTTGTGTTGCAGCCCTTTTCCCAGGGAAAAGCCCTCCCTCTTAACAGCATTACACTCTCTCGCCTTCTCCCTCTCTGCCGCCTCTGTTTCGGAATATCATCACGATGACCCTCCATCCCCTCCACGCTCACTGCTCCCGGCCCGCGCGCGTGGAGGGGATAATCGATTCAATCGCTCCCTCTCTATTTTCTCCATTTAAGCCCGTTCCGTATAATTTTGGCTACTCACTACCCGCGGGATACTGAGCCGGGGCCCGGAACCCTCCTGCCCCCTGCTGGTGCTCGGTCATGGGGACTTGGGCAGGGGTGGGGGGGTACTCACGGTTCAGAGCCCCCCCACCTAACGGTGCAATAGAAGCATGTGCATTAGGACTGGCCAGTCAGTCCCTCCTATGAGCAGGGAATGTGTAGAAGCACTTAACACTAGATTTGCCATTCCCCACACCAATGAGCATCAAACTGCTTTAAACAGGAAGGATTTAACTCGAAAATAAAAACTATAAATGTCCAACACATCTAATAAAATAAAATTGGATTCTTTAGGTGTCATATTTTATTTAGTTCTTTTTTTTGTTGTTGTTGTTGTTTTTTATAGTTTCATGACTGATTTTCCGGAGGGAATCAAAATACGGAAAGCTAATTTCCGAAAGGGCAGGTGGTGAGAATTGCTCTGTATTTCTTTGAAAATGAGTGCAAAACATTCCTGCCCCCACCCCTCATATAGCCTTCCCATCTCCTGCCACCCCCACCCGACGCATGAAATACCCCCCTCCCCACACACATACACCATCACCATTCAGATTGTTTACTAGAAGCTCCTCCCGAACACACAAGTCTAATGGATGCTAAATAAGATTACATGCATCTGATGGGGGCCTTGAATTACTCACACTCTGGCCAGATGACTAGATTAGCCAATAATTTGATCGGAGGCTGTCATCCTACTTCCTCTGGTTCGGATGCCCCGCCCTACCTCTCTGTGCCTTACAGCAGCAGGCCCGTCTGCCCAGACCCTGCCCCATTAACGACAGACATGGAGCTAGCATAAGCCGAAGCATCCCACAGGGACTAAACGTCTGTCGCAGGTCTTACGGAGCCGGCTGGGACTCCCAAAGTGACGGATGTACCTTCCCTCGTGACGTTTGACTCATTTATGCAGCCGAAACCTCTCCTTCCAGAGGCAAGTAGGATAAAGGTCAAAGGTCAAAGGTACAACAGCAGTTACCTGACCAAGAGCTGCAGCAAAAACCTCTGGTCACGAGCTAGGTTGCTGAGAATTCTGCCACACGTGTGGAAAGATGGCCCCGAGGGGCTGGCGTGTAGGGGGTGGGCGGGACCAAACCGGGCGGCAGTGGCACGCTGGCCTGGGCCCCCTCACACCCCTGAGACTCCTCCCTGCTTCATTGTATCTTATTTCTCCCCCCTCGCAAATTTTTCCTTGTATACTTCAATTTATTTTGATGCCTGGAAGCCAGCGGAAAGCCAAGGTTATTGTGAGGTAGAGGGTAGCTGTGGGGGGGTGGTAAGAGAAGAGCATAAAGGACAACATAAAAGGCTGTGCCGTGGTGTCGAGGCCACGCAGGGTAACTGTGAGACCGGGTGCAGGAGCCGCGGACGCTGCGGGGCAGGGGCGGCTAATCGGTTACCAGTCATTAAGGCTTTGGGGGGGGGGGGGGGGGTAGCACAGTAGCGGCTCCCCACGTTCTCCTGCTGGCTCCTCCCCTCTTAGAGCCCAGGGGGTCGTCCTGGATGTTTGCCCTGCCCACTCTGCTGCGGGTGCTAATGACCCCTTCCCCCCCCACTCCCCAGGATCGGACTCAATCTGACAGCGACACTAAGCTGCAGAGTAGCATCTTTTTGATGCAAGTAATAAAAATTCCTTCTTGGAAACCTATATTTACCATGGATATTCGGCAAATGCTTTAACTGTATGCTCTGATCAGAAACACAAATATAGATGATAGACAGGCAGACAGGAAGGAAGGAAGGCAGGAAGGAAGGAAGGAACATTATCGATTCTGAAGGCCTTTGCAGGAACTTGCAACTGGCTTCCATAGCTGCCCCCACCTAAATGTAGGATTCCAGGAGGAGTGACTAGCTGCCCCCTGATAAACACTGGGCATGGACCTAGAAGAGGGGGCCCCAGCTGTGCAGATGACATCATGGCTAAATTGCTGACCAGTGGGGGTCCCAGGCTGGAACTGCCCCCCATCTCCTCGCTGTGAGCTGCGTTACTTTCTCATCTTGGGAACGAGGTCACAGGAAGTTGTGTTCTGGAACTGGAATGCCCCCCCCCCCCATCCACCCCTCTCTGTGTTGCAACAGACCCCTGTTTACTGTTCCCTCCATTATTTTTTATTTTTGACAGATGAGCAGACATGGGGCATCTGTTTCCAATTGTGGTGGCGGCTCACACCAAAGCGAACAGCGCTACGGAGAAAGGGCAGCAGGCAGGAGACACGACTCGTCAGCAGCATAAGAGATGTGATCCTAAGATTAATACAAGCTGGACGGGAAAGGAAACGCAGGCCCTAAACTCACACTGACACAGGCTGAGTAGGAAGCGTGTGGGAAACGCAGGCCCTAAACTCACACTGACACAGGCTGAGTAGGAAGCATGTGGGAAACGCAGGCCCTATACTGACACAGACACAGGCTGGACGGGAAGCATGTGGGAAACGCAGGCCCTATACTGACACGGACACAGGCTGAGTAGGAAGCGTGTGGGAAACGCAGGCCCTATACTGACACAGACACAGGCTGGGCAGGAAGCGTGTGGGAAACGCAGGCCCTAAACCCACACAGACACAGGCTGGGCAGGAAGCGTGTGGGAAACGCAGGCCCTATACTGACACAGACACAGGCTGGGCAGGAAGCATTTGGGAAACGCAGGCCCTATACTCACCTTGACACAGGCTGGGCAGGAAGCGTGAGGGAAACGCAGGCCCTATGTTCACACCAACACAAGCTGGGCGGGAAGTGTGTGAGAAACACAAGCCTTATACTCTATACCAGGGGTCTCCAACTCCAGTAGCTCTCCAGGACCGGAGCTGGAGACCCCTGCTCTATACTCTCTACATATAATATACCGGCTGGGTGAGTAACATGTGGGGAACACAGGCTCTGCACTACCATGAACAGCTGAGCGGGAACACAGGCCCTATATTCACACTGGCACAGGCTGGGTTGGAAGACAGGCCCTATATTCACACTGGCACAGGCTGGGTTGGAACACAGGCCCAATATTCACACTGGCACAGGCTGGGTTGGAACACAGGCCCTATATTCATACTGGCACAGGCTGGGTTGGAACACAGGCCTTATATTCACACTGGCACAGGCTGGGTTGGAACACAGGCCGTATATTCACATTGGCACAGGCTGGGGGGGAAGCATAGTCCCAATACTCACACTGGCACAGTTTGGGTGGGAACACAGGACCTATACTCACAGCCTTGTAGGTTTAGACAAACAAATGTACAGCACATTAAACATGCCAAACACGACAGCAGCGTGTCACAATGACTGTGTATGTGTGGAATTCCTATTCCCCCCCATGTGTGTTACCTCCAAAGGCATGCTGAAGGGGCCAAGGGGCCTGACTCTGTGTGTGTGTATGTGTGCCCTATGCTGGGCTGGCACCCCCCAACCCACTGCACCCCACCCAGGGGGTCCCTGTAGGCCCCGGGCTCAGCACCACCCCGCACTGGATAAGCAGCCATGGACGAGTGCCTTAGAAAGCAGCTCACATCAGAGGCACTAACAGACACCGTCTGTGTTTCGGTAATCACGGGCAATGACCTCACAGCGCAGGACACACCAGCGGAGTGGGGGCCTCGACCTGGCCATCCCCGCCCTCCACCCCCCAGCTCCTGGGGATGGTGCTTCACACAGAGAGCTCTCCTGCTGGCACCACTGCGATTCTCATTAACGAGCCGGCCTCGGCAAGCTGGCTTTGTCTGGGTCAGGGGTTCGAAGGCCGTTTGCTCGATTCAGACTGGGGGGCATCGAGCAGCAGGTGTTTTTATAGGGCCCACCATGGGGGCCGTTAATGCAATGACTTAACAGAACTTGCGAAATTGTGTTTGTTTTTGTGAGGGGGTGGGGTCCCTGTTCTCTGTCATCATGTGGCCTTAAGCCCTAGCCCAGCTAAGTCAGTGTAATCCCCCCCCCTCCACCCCCCAATATGCTGATGGGCTCCCCCTGGCTGAATCTGGGCATTCACCATGCCCATAATACCGGCACCGCGAGTCAAACCCGAGGCCCCTGACTCTCGCTAATATGACAGAGGTCGCAGGAAATGGAAAGTGTCGGCACAATTTAACACGGTCCTGGCTTGCAGAATTCATTAGATGCCCAGGTGGCGAAATGGCATTTGGGGGGGAGAGAGAGAGAGAGGGAGGGAGGAAAGGAGGGAGGGAGAGGGTGATGTAGATGAGCAGGGAGGAGGTGGCAGCGAGAGAGGGCCATGGGCAGAGAGGGAGAAGTGCTTTAAGCAGTATTTCATTAAAGCAGCCCTGTTATGATGGCTGACCTTTCGCCAGCCGCCCCTAACTTTGTAATGCAACCCCCCTCCAACCCCCCCAATTGCAAAATACTTGACTGCTGGATCTGCTTTAATTAACAGCTCGACCAGACAAGGAATGGGGCTTGGAAGCAAGGAGCGCAGAGGAGGATAGCCAATAGGAACCTTCACACCTTCAGGGGGCGGGACCACACCCTGGCTGCAGGTAACCCTGGGGGTGTTACCCTCTTCCCTCTCTGCGTGTGTGTGTGTGTGTGTGTGTGTGTGTGTGTGTGTGTGTGCGCGCGCGCGTGCTACAGACAGATGGAGTCCACGCTGACATTCAAAAGGAGCTTGCTTCCCCAAAGAGGCCCCTCCTAGATGGAGAGGGCTGTTTTTCAGGAAATGCCCCCCCCCCCCGTTTCACGGCCAGGGACCCCCCTTAATAAAAAAAGCACTAGCACAGAGGCGGAGGCCCACTGTAATACAGAAACGGGTTGGAGGGAGGCTCCCCCAGCAGTAAGTAATAAATATGTTATGAGGAGGACAGTGGAAGGGGAGCGCAATCTAACCTGGCTGATGGGGAGGTGGGGGGTGCTGGCCCCCACTAAACATGGCAAAGGATCACCACAGGCACTGGCCAATCCCCTCAGGCACGTGTTCTAGCTCCGACTCCCTTTGTGGGCAGCGAGAGTAGGGTGCTGACGTCACACTGGGCCCACAGACCCTTCGGGAATGGAGTGGCGGGCAACTGGTGGTGGTGAAGCACTGCCCAGTTTACCGACAGTGAACCACTCATGTCAGCCGACTGCTTCTGGCTAATCAGAGAAGAAAACTCCTCCCAAAATATTCTGAAACTACTTTGGCATGTAGTTAAAAGGAGACACAGAGACAGGGAAGGGTTTTGAAGCTACTAATGCAATGAACATGACTGATATTTAACAAAAGAGGAGAGAAGGGACAGAGACAGAAACGGCCAAAACCAAAGGGTTCGAAGGTTTAGTGAGGTTTGTGAAGGCTGCCGGTTCGAGAAAAGCACTATCCGAGTTGCGGACCTAAAGCCCATGCCCAGTGTCGAAGGTGAGGGGTCATGAACCCCAAATGTGGTTCTGGATTGCCCTGGACTGCTTTCAGCACAAAGTGGAGAGACACACTAAGGTGAGCGAGATCCAGCCTGCATTAAAAGGTCCACAATCTCTCCAAGCGAGAGCCTGTCACCGTCGGCTGATAGAGAGGGTGACACGCGCGTTCCCGATAAATAAAAAAAAAAACCCACAGATGGTTTACCATGGTTCAGGAAAAAAAAAGACGCAAAAATGTGATCGATGGAGTGATGCATCGATCAGACAGAAACAGATGTATCACTGATTGCTGATACAAAGTTTGATTAATACAGTGTGACGTGCAGCGTCTGAAGCCTGGGACAGCACCCCCACCCCGGAGGGTCAGACTGCCTTAGTGTTGTTTTTAATCTAAAATGTTGCGTGACAGAGGAGGAGGCAGGTATTGCACTTTTGTGCTTCAGGGCCGAATCTGCCGCATGCCACTACGACCTGCTGTTTGTCTGACCTGGGAGTCAGGATATTGCCTCGGTCAGCTGAAGGTGTCGCAGCAATGAAGTCTACTGCCCGCGGTGGGGGGGGGGGGGGCAGAGGGGGCGTTGCTGAGTGTGGGAAACAAGGAAACTGGTATTAAAGTAATGGCACTTCCCCAGGCGGAAAGGTCACTCCACTATGATAGCTTAGCTATGCTTGCAGGGCAGAAGGGTCAAAGCGGTCAGGCCCAATATCTGCATGTCCCAAAAAGCGGGGCATTATACCACACACTCCGCACATCACTGAGTAACAGCTTCAGGATGTCACACACTGCACAAGTCACTAACAGCTTCAGTATGCCATACGCTCCACACGTCAGTGAGTAACAGCTTCAGTATGCCACACGCTCCACACGTCATTGAGTAACAGCTTCAGTATGCCACACGCTCCACACGTCATTGAGTAACAGCTTCAGTATTCCACACGCTCCAGACAGGCTCCAGACGTTAGTGAGTAACAGCTTCAGTAAGTCACACACTGCACATGTCACTAACAGCTTCAGTATGCCACATGCTCCATACGTCACTGAGTAACAGCTTCAGTATGCCACACGCTCCACACATCACTGAGTAACAGCTTCAGTGTGCCACACGCTCCACACGTCCCTAACATCTTCAGTATGCCACACGCTCCTCACGTTACTGAATAACAGCTTCAGTATGCCACACGCTCCACACGTCAGTGAGTAACAGCTTCAGTATGCCACCAGCTCCACACGTCAGTGAGTAACAGCTTCAGTAAGTCACACGCTCCACACGTCAGTGAGTAACAGCTTCAGTAAGTCACACACTGCACACGTCACTAACAGCTTCAGTATGCCACACGCTCCACACATCACTAACAGCTTCAGTATTCCACATGCTCCACACGTCAGTGAGTAACAGCTTCAGTATGCCGCACACTCCACACGTCCCTAACAGCTGTTGCCACACGCTTCACATGTCAGTGAGTAACAGCTTGGCACAGTATGCCACACGCTCCTCATGTCAGAGTAACAGCTTCAGTATGTCAGATACACCACACGTCAATAACAGTTTCACTGAGTAAAAGCTTCAGTATGTCAGATACACCACACGTCAATAACAGTTTCACTGAGTAAAAGCTTCAGTATGCCACACGCACCACACGTTACTAACAGTTTCAGTATGCTACACGCTCCACACGTCAGCAAGTAACATCTTCAGTATGCCACATGCTCCTCACGTTACTGAAGAACAGCTTCAGTATGCCACACGCTCCACATGTCAGTGAGTAACAGCTTCAGTATGCCACATGCTCCACACGTCAGTGAGGAACAGCTTCAGTATGCCACACACTGCTCATGTCACTGAGTAACAGCTTCAGTATGTCAGATACACCACACGTCAATAACAGTTTCACTGAGTAACAGCTTCAGTATGCCACACGCACCACACGTTACTAACAGTTTCAGTATGCTACACGCTCCATACGTCAGCGAGTAACAGCTTCAGTATGCCACACGCTCCACGTGTCACTGAGTAACAGCTTCAGTATGCCACACGCTCCACACATCACTGAGTAACAGCTTCAGTGTGCCACACGCTCCATGTCACTGTATAACAGCTTCAGTATGCCACACGCTCCATGTCACTGTATAACAGCTTCAGTATGCCACACGCACCACACGTTACTAACAGCTTGGCACAGTATGCTACACACTCCACACGTCAACGAGTAACAGCTTCAGTATGCCACATGCGCCACACATAACTGAATAACAGATTCAGTATGCCACACGCACCACACGTTACTACCAGCTTCAGTATGCTACATGCTCCACACGTCAGCAAGTAACAGCTTCAGTAAGCCACACGCTCCACACATCACTGAGTAACAGCTTCAGTGTGCCAAGCTCCCAGATTGGTCACTGAATAATAAGCAGCTACTGGGACACCCAGTGTCACTACATGTCACCTACACTGGGGACTGTGGCCTGATACTTGCTTGGCCAGTCACCTGGAGGCTGCCCACGCTGAAGGTGTCAAACTCAGCAGCGCCGCTGCTCCACACTTCCAAGGACTCGTCTTCTTGTTGATAGATTTTGCTTTTACTGTCTGCTGTAATACTGGCAATATTGATTTAGCTTTAGAGCTCCCTCTCCCTCTCTGCCTCCCTCTCCCAATCTCTCCCTCTGCCTCCCTTTCCCTCTCTCCCTCCCTCCCACCCTGCCTCCCTCTCCCTCTGCCTCCCTCTCCCCCTGCCTCTCCCAATCTCTCCCTCTGCCTCCCTCTCCCAGTCTAGCTCTGCCTCCCTCTCTCTCCCTCCATCTTTCTCTCTGCCTCCCTCTCTCCTTATGCCTCCCTTTCCCTCTCTCCCTCTGCCTCGCTCCCCCTTTCTCTCTGCCTCCCTCTCCCCATCTCTCCCTTTCTCTCTGCCTCCTTCTCTCTCCCACTTTCCCTCTGCCTCCCTCTCCCCGTCTCTCCCTTTCTCTCTGCCTCCCTCTCCCCATCTCTCCCTTTCCCTCTCTCCCTCTGCCTCTCCCTCTCTTCCTGCCTCCCTCTCTCTCCCCTACTTTACCTCTGCCTCCCTTTCCCTCTCTCCCGCTGCCTCTCCCTTTCTCTCTGCCTCCTTCTCTCTCCTACTTTCCCAGTGCCTCCCTTTCCCTCTCTCCCTGCCTCCCTCTCTCTCCTACTTTCCCTCTGCCTCCCTTTCCCTTTCTCCATCTGCCTCCCTCTCTCCCTCTCTCTCTCTCTCTCCCTCTGATGTGCTCCCTGCAGGAATAAAAGCAGTAACAAGACTCTTCATTCAAGCGGCATTGGAACAATGAGATGATACCAAAAACCACCCCATAAACACATTCATTTGATTTTTCAGAAGATTCCAGAAGTAGGATATTATTTAAAAATAATTTTATTCCTTGTCATGGCGTGTCCTATAATACTGAGCTGTAAATAAAGTTTAATTCTCTGTACGTGATTATTTTTAGTTACATTTTAAGAATGAAGTGTAAACTCTTCTCTGAGTGAAGGAGCTGTACATAAGACCAACTGTGACAGCATCAGAAATCCCCTTGGGTATGTCTTGGATCATGAACTCTGTGCCATAATTTTCCCTACGCCACGCATCACCCGCAGGTCCCCGCACTGGCTGTGTGGGTGGGACACTCACTGAAGCTCCCGCAGAGGGCATCTGGTCTTGCTCCACCATGTTCTGCTCATCAGTGTCGCCCCCTTGTGTGGAGGAAGACCCAGGGCATATGGTATCACTCACTGCATCCCGACTCAAAGCCTAATCTTCCCACTACCATCACTGTGTGCCTCAGTGATAAATATCACACACACGATTTGTCATCCCATAAAGCTTAGAGCATAGTGCAGTCACTAAATTATTAACAATTTCATTCATTTAACTTTTAAAAACCAGTCTGCATCTTCTCCCCATGCTCATGTGCATTTCTTCCGGCTCTCGGGTTTCCTATAAGAATACGAAAACATCACATTTAGGTTCATTATCCAAACTCATGGGCGTGATGGCGTGTGACTTCCCACCCTGGCCGCCCGAGCTGGACTTTTGCAGAGCACGAGGACCAGTGGCCAGACTGACAGGCTGGAGGTGTCACTGTGACCCCTATTAACCCCACAGCCATACTGAACATGACACTGTGGACTCAGGGGGGCAGGAAACACCATAGCTGGTAGTACTGAAGGTAAGATGCGCACGACAAAGTTCCCAGCAGGTCCAACTATTTTGTCTGATCATTGGTTATTCCATTCATCCATCTTCTGCAACCAATTGCCCAATATGTATGTTTTTGGACTGCGGGGGGAAACCAAAGTACCCGGAGGAAACCCCACGAAACCCCACACACATGGAGCCCTGGCAGAGGCTTGAATCCTGGTCACAGAGGTGTGAGGCAACAGTGCTAACCACAGCACCACCCTCTGATTGGTTGTTATACAGAAACCAAATCTCCAAAGTCTTTCTTAAATCAATTTATACTTTTTTGGCCCAGATGCTGAAACGTCCTCTCACAGCTGGGCGGTCGCTGAGGTGATGGGAGCTGCCGTCCTCTCCCTGACACAGGATATCACACATCAGCGACATCATGCACAGCCAATGGGATCCCTGTGCTCTCTCCAAACCTATTCCTGCTACAGCAGCTATTAAACATTTATGCATTTTGTTCCTGGGCTGCACATAAGAGAGAAAGGTTACGAGTCTTTCAGAATAAGTAAATATACAGTGTTTCTCAGCGGCCATTTAAAACGGGAATGGAGAGACCGGATTTATTTTAAAGCTGTCTGTCTGATATCCCTAAACGGGAAGAGAGAGAAGGCCACATATGCTTAAATTCCCCGGACAGGTCCGTAACACACCGGCAGCAGCACCACTGGCAAATGTGAGGCCAGCCGTCCTGGGGTCCATCCCCTCTGCTCCATTTGCTGACCCAGAGCCAGAAACCTGCCAGAGCCACCGATGAGCTCACATATTTCCCATGGGTCCCATGCGAGGGGCATGTAACAGAGATCCTCTACTACCGCTTACTGTTTGCTGGCTATGAGCTCTGGCGCCGTGGCAACGGCATACCATCACAGTTCGTTAATCTCCCTAATGGAGAAGGAAGGCTTGGAGCAAACCGCTGCATGACACAAACACCACATGGTGCAGTGAGGACAAATAAACCAGGGATTTAACACCACAGAGCTTCATCCCGGCCTTATGCAGAAATTCACCTCCCTATACAGTCAAACTTATACTTGATTCATACCAATATGACATTTATTAAAAAATATACAACACCAATCAACAGTCAGGGGGCAGCTTGGGATTCAGAAGGCTGTTGGTCCAAATCCCATGGTGGGCAGAGCGATGCCGCCATTGGGCCCTGGGACCCCACCCAGCCCAAGGATTGGTCAACCTTTTGCCATCAGGCCAATGCCAGCGCAGCATGTAGCGCAGGCTTGTCAGACGCAGCAGGAGCTTCTTCCCACAGGCCATCAGAGTACTGCACACACAACACACAACACGCTGACCTCTAGGGACCACTGGGACTGCAGAATTCCTGAACACACACACAGATTGTTTAAATACATCCTAAAATGCTGATATTTCTGTGCATTATTTGCTGTTTCTGTCACAGTGGGATATTTTCTTTAACGTGCAGTATTTTTTTGTCTATACATACATATACCCCGTCTATGTCAGTTATGTATGCCCGATGCTGTAGAGTGTGTACTTGTCGTTATGTCTGTGATCGGACATTGAGCCTGGAGAAATCCATTTCTGTTCAGCTGTCCACTCCTAGCTGAATGGTCTGAATGACTATAAAGTAAAATTCAATTCAACTGAGCAAGGCCCTTAACCCCAATTGCTCCAGGGACTCCTGGGATGCTTTTCCAGTTGTCCTGAGGTAGGTCCCACATATATGCTGAGCTCTCATTGGCAGCTTTTCCAGCTGTCCTGAGGTAGGTCCCACATATATGCTGAGCTCTCATTGGCAGCTTTTCCAGCTGTCCTGAGGTAGGTCCCACATATATGCTGAACTCTCATTGGCCGCTTTTCCAGCTTTCCTGAGGAAGGTGACTTGGAGTGTTAAGATTTTTGGCATTTTCTTCTGGTAGCCTATGAATGAGATCTGTCATTTTGCTTGGGGAAATCTCTCTCCTCAAAACTGCAAATCAAATGACCAGAAGATCAATTCTTTCGGTCAGAGTGCCTTTGTGCTGTCTGCATTTCTGGCTTTTTTGCACAGGGCCCATACATGAATTTGTTAAATAGTCCTATTTCAGACTGGGAAAATGTGTAGCTGTGTTTCTCCAATAATTTCTTTGGTTAAATCAATGTGCGGCCAAGTCAGAGACAGGGCTGATGTAAGTAAGTGTGGTGTGGTTACCTTATGACCCTCTGAACTGCTACAGGGTTTTAATGAGTTTTTCTCAGTTGTAAATGGAACATTTTCATTAATAATGTTTTCCCACCCGACTAGTTTATTGAAACTGCTGTTCTGTTTAAAACATACCTAACAGAAAGTAATGTTCACCAAGATGTGGTATGGAGGGGCAAGGTCTGTCTGGAAGTGGTCAGTCAAGCCAATTTTAACCAAGATGTATACCAGCAGACAGTCAGACAAGGTTACTTGTGCTAGGAAGTGGACAGAATGAGTCATTTGCCTTTGGAAGTACTTGCCAGACAAGTTATTCTGTGGGAAGAAGTGGACGGACAGAGGTATGTTCACCAGGAAGTGGTCAGATAAGGAAGTTTTCTTTCAACAAACTGCTCAGTGCAGACAGAGAGCCTTATCCTGGAAAATCTCTGAAGCCTGGGATCTATTTTCAACAACGGTGGATTCAGGGGAAACAAACACTGGCATGCTGACGAGCAGGAGGACACGCACTTCTGCCGCATGCCACAGGACGAGCAGGCCGCCATGCTAATGATGTGTTTGCTCTTAATTAGCCTTGGCATAGAATAGCTGCAGACAGTGCGGGTCTTTTCGTTTAAACGCAAACGTTAATCTCAGAAATGTGTTCTAAATCTCCAAGCCTTCCTTCCGATGCAGATGCTGTTCTTTAGCACCTTGTCACTATAGAAGCTTGACGTAAGTAGCAGCGTAGCTCTCTCCTGCTGGAGACCATGTACAGTACGTAGAGGCTGGTGGAACCCTCGTCGTTATGAACACCTCAGAAGAAATTCAGTTACTGTTTGACCTCTAGCTATTACGATAACACTGCAGTAACGCGTGGAGGTTTGTGTGAGTGTGAGACCGAATGTCCTCACAATGTGATACAAAACTGGTCCACCAAGCATGCAAACACTAAAATGCAGATCTGGAACCTGGAGACACCAGATCTGTGAGCAGGACGTGAGGCTGGAATGGTGAGTTTGGACAGCCCATCTCACTGTGGCATCAGAAAGACCAGCCTCATTCTGGTTGACTTAGAACTTCAGAATGTGTACCTGTCCCTAACGTGCGGGAGGGGGGCTTGCAGATGAAAGGCCAGCAGCAGGTACAGAGGCTGCAGAGTGCCGTGTGTCTCTGTGTTCTATGGTTTGAAGGACTGACTCTCAGCATGAGGTATAGACTGTACAGGGAGATAAAATATATTCACGCTCCGAAAGTAAACAGTCCTGACTGGATCCCTTCAGCGTTTAATTAAATCAATTTATAGCCATTAGAGTTAGTTAATTGTCACATTTTTTAACTCCAAAACATACAGCAGTAATAATGTAAATGCAATCCTCTTAGGCCGTTTTGCAGCCTGGCAATGTGGAATTAACACCACACACTGCCCATAATGACTATCTTCCTTAAGCAGATGTTAGCAAACATGCCTGAAATGTCCCCTTAAATGGACTCTGTGCTGAACTCAAAAAGATGTTATAATCATATACGCCATTTGGAACCCAGTCAAAATCACACCTCCAACAGGCCATGTGAACCAATCAAAGCTCACTTAACAAATTACACTGCATTCAACCAATCAGAATCCTACCTACTGCAGGGCTGAAGAGGCAGCTAGAGCTCTTCCAACCAATAAGATCCATCCAAACAGTTAGCATCTGTCTAATTATCCAGAGTTAACCCACAGCAAGGCTCCAGACCAGCCAGTCACACTCAAAGGAGCCAGGAAACAAGAAAAGGCAGAGATGTCTGTGACATGATCACAAGGTCTGCTCTGAAAATCAGACCAGGCTCGGAACATGCCATATACACACGTGGACACAAAGAGCTACACGCATGCTGACATCCACACACATGGCTTCTGTACCCCTTACAAAAAGCGGCTCCTGCCTGGTTAGAGTCAGGTACAACACGCATTTGGCGTGAGACGCCCATCTCCGGACACATACGTGGTGTGTTAACGGAACGGCGGAAGGTCCAAATTGCATGCATTTAAATAGGATTTAAGCCACAGAGCCCATTTAAATTCCACAAGCACGGCGCCTTATAAATATTAGAAGAAGGGCGCTTTAAGGAAAGAGAAGAAAGATAAATTGTTCATTGGAGATGCGGAGCACCTGTGCCACTTCTCTGGGAGATAAAGCTCTCCGTCACCCTCCAAATGTCTCCATCTCACTTAATGAGCATCCTGCTTCTCTACCTCTGCCCCCCCCCACCCGCTGTGTCAGTCACTCCTCTCGTGATGAACAGGCTGACGGGGTCCCAGCTGACTCGCTCCCGCTGTGTTTCCTGTAACTGACATTGACTTTAGCTAACAGACACCCATTGTGCTCGGCTGACTGATACCCAATGCATTTCTTCTGACTGACATCCAGTGTATTTGAGCTGACTGACCCCCAAACATGTCCCAGGTGACTGATCCTATCCAGCTGACTGATGCTGTGTCCCAGCTGACTGATCCTATCCAGCTGACTGATGCTGTGCCCCAGCTGACTGATCCTATCCAGCTGACTGATGCTGTGTCCCAGCTGACTGATACTGTCCAGCTGACTGATGCTGTGCCCCAGCTGACTGAT
>JAODKM010000126.1:24128107-24140825 GCA_026780845.1 Petrocephalus sullivani
CCTGCCTTCTGATGAGCCACACCTGTTCTCAGGTAAATACCAGGAACAGGTGTGGCTCATCAGAAGCCAGGTGGAATAGAAAACCTACTGGATAGTAGCTCTCCAGGACCGGAGGTGGAGACCCCTGTCCTACAGACACCATGCTAACTGCTAATATTTTTACCATAATGTACATATACCATTACTAAAAAGAACTCCAAAGCCACAATGTTACTATTTGTACAATATCGACTACAGATTTGATTCATGCTAATATCTTTGCTGTCACAACACTATTGCAGTATCTACTGATGCTGCCGTTGCTATATAAAGGCTGCAATGCTACTTGTCCTCACTGGACACAGGCTAATGGGGAGAAACCAGTCTGGCAGAAACCAGCTACAGCTGGGTAAAAGTAACAGGCCAGGCGGGGCTCCTTAAGGGATTAGCCAGTGCTAAGGATGCTGGGGTGGGGTGGTGATCCCGTTGCCATAGAAACCTGACGCCAGTCAGCCTAGACAAATTACATCATTGCCAGGTCCCAGAAAACAAACACACCCAGATTGTTGGCAAGCCTTTCGATATGCTGGCATGCCACCATGGCACCGAGTACAGTAAGATGCCCCCCCCCCCCCATGGCTACTGATGGGGGGGGGGGGGGGTCACCTCTCCCCCACGTTCCCAAGGGTAGAACACCAACTGCTGACTCATGCTTGGCACAACTCGATCACTATTTGGGATGCCCGCATAAGGTGTCACATGAACTCCAAAGGATAAAATTTTTGAGAAGGCACAACCAACATGAAAAATCCCATCACAAACCCAGTTTACCGGCCCACCGAACGGAAATAACGCAGCTCACCTGACCACTAGATGGCACTAGTGCTCCCACACCCCAGTGCAGGGTGAACTGCCACAGACGTAAAAAGAGGCCCAAACCATTAGTGAACGCACATGCGTTGGGACTTTGAGAGCTGGGTCTCCAGGCAAAATCACAGTGTGTGCCTCAGACACATTATTTCACTTGCAGCTGCACTAATAAAATGAAACAGTGGACTAGTTCTGCCATGTTACTAATGTTAGACCACACCCGCAAAGACTGATTACATTTAGCACAATTTTTCCACATCCACAGCTCTGCCAAAATTATCCAATGTGACCATGCCTACTACGACCTCATCATACTTATTTAACGTGGCCACGCCCATCAGTGCCTTTTTATCCAATGCGACCACCTCCATCGTAGCTCATTAGCTCCTGTAAACCTCCTTAACATAAACACACAAGATATGACTCGGATGAATGTGACCACACCCCTATGGCTCTTTCACATTTTCTTTTTTTACTATGACCCAATGCGACATTGGCTTTTTACTCAATATGACCACCCGACTACATCTCTTTTCCAGTTACCTAAGATGACCACCCCGACTACATCTCTTTTACAATTACCTAATATGACCACGCCCACTACATCTTAGTTTTTTGTGTAGTTTATGCAAGACATTTTCCAGCCAAGCCACAGAAACTCGACACTAACTAGGTCTCTGTGAACTTAAATACAGGAATGTAAGCTAATTTGTAATAACTGCTTGTGCAACAATAGTCCTTTTATTCTAAGGAATTCATACGGTCTTCGACCTAGAAAAAAATCCCTGAAGTACCCTCACTGTGAACTGATGGTTAAGCTGAAAGAGGCTCGTGGCTAGTTCTTGTTTCTTAAGCAGGTTCAGGAGACGATACAAGTGGGAACTTTGGAAATGCATTCAAGATTAGTTTTGTCAGTTGCCTGTGTTTTTTGCTTAAAATTAAGCCTGGCATAGCATTACAGTGCATGGTTTTTCCAAGGTGCCCATGTTATATGGGGGTGCTGTTGGCCCACCCCACCCTGTCCTAGGCTTTGAGCTGAGGGCTAGGGGGTTTCGTGCACAGGGTCCCTGAGAGCCTTTAGCATGTCCCTGGAGCCTCACATGGGTGTACATAATCCCAGAAGGAGCCTACTGCTTACTGTCCAGGATCAACCATAAACACCTCCTCCCTCTCCTCTTCAGACACGGGGGGGTTCACAATCCCTCAGCCATAAAACCTGGCAGACAATAAGCTATAACCAGATCCTGTTTACTGATGTAATATGTTGCACAAAGAAAGAATTGCTGCTGAGAAATGCCCCATGCTGGCTGAAACAAAAACGAAGGATTTTGTCCTGGTCATGCATTTCCAAGTTGTTCCACATGCCTTAGACGAGAATGCATACGACGAGAATCATAACGGGGATGCATACGACGAGAATCATAACGAGAACGCATACGACGAGAATCATAACGAGAATGCATAAGATGAAAATCATAACGGGAATGCATACGACGAGAGTCATAACATGAATGCATAAGACGAGTATCATAACGGGAATGCACACGACGAGAATCATAACTTGAATGCATACGACGAGAATCATAACAAGAATGCATAAGACGAGAATCATAACGGGAATGCATAAGATGAGAATCATAACGAGAATGCATACGACGAGAATCATAACTAGAATGCATACGACAAGAATCATAACTAGAATGCATACGACGAGAATCATAACGAGAATGCATAAGATGAGAATCATAACGGTAATGCATACGACGAGAATCATAACGAAAATGCATACGACGAGAATCATGACAAGAATGCATACGACGAGAATCATACCGGGAATGCATACGATGAGAATCATAACGAGAATGCATACGACGAGAATCATAACAAGTGCTTAGTGGTGAGTATTTGGAAAATACTCACCACTAAACACATAATTACACAGTCCAATTAATGCATTATAATGCATTAAAAGGCCATAATTGTGCTACTTATTTAAGACTTTCAAGATGCCATTTCATCACACAGTAAACCGTTAATTCGACTGAAGGTCTCATTTGGTCAGTGATGTCAGGCCTAGCATTTATGCTATTTAATGCTATTTCACAAAAACAGCATTCCTGGGGATGCGCTCTCCAGTGACAGACTCACAAACCATTTTTTTTACATATTTGAACTCTTATCAGCTATGAGACCACTCTCAGTAATAAGCTTTGCAAGCTGTTATAGCATTTGGGCTTTGAGTAACGATTACGGAGGCTGCAAGCTTCTTCCTTTGAAAGGTGAATAGATTAGGATTCTCTAAGTGATTTTTTTTTTATGCAACTTTGGCCTTTCACTGAATAGACTCCAAAAGGCCCAATGGTTGGCCCGAGATTGGTGGAACACTGTCAGGTGGAGGAGAGAGGGGGCGGGGCTGGTCTTAGCAGAGCGGGGCTTGGGGAGGAACATTTGGCGGGGCATGGGGCGGGGCATGGGGAGGAGCATTTGGCAGGGCATGGGGAGGAGCATTTGGCGGGGCATGGGGCGGGGCATGGGGAGGAGCATTTCGCAGGGCATGGAGTGGTGCCTTCAGAAGGTCCAGCTTAAGGAGGCTGTTCGTTCTAACATCAGGCTGGAGATCCGGCTGATGTATGTTTGAGCGCTGCGCCTTATCTGACCTGGAGAACTGGGGATCAGAAACGCCCTCGAAACAAAGGAGCAGGCAGCATAAGTTTGGATAACCAAATAAAGAGGGAAGCTCCTTAAAGTTATCCTTTAAGGCTTGTTTATCTCCTGGCTGATAGGAACAGCAATGTGGGGATGACGGGGGGCAGCTGACACCAAAGAACCAACACCTGTGCGACTGACACCACAGGGCGGATCCCTCCCGGATGCTCCAAGGTGCCAAGCGCGGTAACCAGCTTCCCGCCGGCCCCGCTGCATGCTTACAGGAAGTTCCTTCCTTTTTTCCCACTCTCATTAGCAGTTCTGAAAGCACCTGTTGTGATGTCATGGTCATTCCTCTCTCTGAGTTCAGGCCCGACCCCTTTTTCCACGGCCTTGGTGACACGGCCTTGCCGCTATCAGAGCTCTCAGCACTTTAGAGCACCCATCCCATCCGCTCGTTCGTTCCCCCGCCTGCTCCCCTAAACACACCCACTTCCTCACCCACAAATCAAAGTCTCAAGCTCTCGTCTATTAAACGCATGCATGGTCTCACTCCTTCACCCTCCCAGTAGGCCTTTGAGCATAAGCCATCTCCTCTAGCCGACATATGACAGCTGCCCTCTAGGGGGCATATCTCCCATGTCCTACGTCCTTCCCTGGGCAGACAGCCTCATATCCAGTCTGATACTCGTCCAAACCGGCAGCCTTTATAGCCATACTGGGGGCCTTTGTGGTGCATCCTAATTGCTTGCCCATGCATATGTCCTGTCCACACATTTTTGTCATTTACTTAAGAGGCACCGAGATAAGACAGCCAGCATGCGATATTTATTCTGCATCGATCCCCCTTAGTGGTCTTCAAGGCTTTCCGTTTCAAAGGATACAGAAGCAGCGTTTGGTAATCGGCCGTTCGGATTCTGTTGCCAAGCTGTGCTCTGTGCATGCTTTCAGTTCCCTGGCATTTCTCTGCCTCCGACACTAATTATTTTCAAACCGTTAAAATCACACACTCCTTGGAGTCACTGCCCTCGTATCATACCCATAACTCCCTGAACTGCACACTCCAGTTTTCCTGATGACATCAACAGAGTCTGGCTTGGGCTCTGATCTACACTCTGGTGTGTGAGTATTAGATTAGCCAGTAGATCATGACACCCATCACTGCCAAATGTCTGGATACGGATGAAGCCTATCTGGATTAGAAGGCAAGTAACATGTATGCAGACCCGCGCTGAGGTCCGGTATGGGAGAGCAGGACTGCCCATGCTGTAAGCCGGGTCCTCAGTCGCCGTGCAGATGTTTCCTCTCATCCTGCCCTTCTTGTGTCCCCCTACAGCTTGATATCAACAGGGATTCAGAACAGAGGCGAGGGGGATGAGGTCTGGGTTCACGGCCTCAACATCTGGCCCAAGCCAGCTGTGGTGTGATCCGTCACATCCTCATCTTAAAGGATTTGGACTCTGAAGGATCACTGGAGATCCAGGGCAAAGTGGGAGAATCCAAGAGGAGCATGTAGGCTTTCTGTGCTTCAGATTTCACTGCCACACCTGGGGGATGAACTATTCCATACCTGGTGATGACCAGATTCTGGACAAATATCAGCAACCACCTTTTCTATAGATAGCCCTCCTATAAGGGAATATTAGTGTGATTTATCAACCTTAGTTACCGCCACAATGACAGTCTTGCTGTTGTTTACACTGCAAGTAGCATTTTATGGATTGTAATAATCCACAGAACATGATTTTTTTAACTGCATCGCAAGAAAGTGAAACTCGCAAAAGCAATTTGAGCTCGGCGCAGAACCTGCTGTATTTAAAGACCCTTCACAGAGATTTGGAAACGACAAAATGAGTTAGGAGGTCACTAGGCTGTGAGCTTGGAGGAAAAATCGGGTAATTAGACTTCAGAGTCTTTAGCAGAGGCTGTTCAGAGGGCTGTGTCACCGACTCTGATGAGGATCCGCGAGGTTGGACACAGGATGAAGAAGTGTTTGAAGGAGCACTCCAACAGCACACTAGTGTTACAGACCCAGTGTTCCATCAGCATTCGGGGGAGAAAATCAGCCCGACAGACGGAAACCATTTCTGCTCCCGCCATCGATCGGTATTTGGCCACTTCCTCGCACGGCAGCCATTTATTGAAAAAAATAAATCTCCCTCAGTTGGCGCGTCTGGGGGAAGAAAAAAAAGCCAGAAGCAAATGTACAAGGATGAAAGACTGGGGGAAAGAAGAGGCGGATCTGAGCGGCCTACATTATGGTTCTTCCACAGAGCATGGACACCTGAGGTGCCGGCATCTGCAAGGATGCGGTGCCCGTGCCGCGCATAAGTAGCGGACGAGCATTCTGCCATTCTGAAGCCAAAGCTGTCACTATTGAGACACTAAATGTGCCTTCAGCACGTCCCCCCAGTTCAGCAGCCGTTATCTAATGAGTTAATGAAGACAGCTGAAGAAATACTAACAATAACAATCTGAGATCAGACTTATGGACCCTCTGAGTACTGATGGTGCTCTGGTCAGGCATCACAAGCCAGCCCTGGAACATTTTCCCGAAATGCTATCGAGGTGTCGAAAGAGCAGGCCGCTCGGGCGAAGGTCCCAAGGACGGCTGGGCTCTGGGGGTTTGGTACTCGGATTGTCCGAGTGGCCTGGCTGCATGCCCCTCGCTGGAAGCTCCAGAGTGGACAGTCCGTACAGGCCCAAGGTCAGCTGACCCCTGTTGGAATCCAGGCACTGCTGGGTCTCCAATTAGAAGCTGTTCTTCTGATTAGTTGACTGCCTCCCTTCTGCACTGGAAGCTAACATGAAGCTCCACACAGCTGCAGAGAGTTTATTAATAGCAGACGGTCCCATTATGAGTCCTCCCATCTGCTAGGGGGAGCCACCTCTGTTTGAAGGAGGCGTGGCCTGGTTTTAAGCAGCTTCAGATCCTGATCCTCAGCCTTACCTTGAGTACTCAAAGTTTCTCAGGGCAGACGGTGGCATGATGGTTAGGGATGCAACCAAGTACTTGAACGGTTGCTGGTTTGAGTCCCCGACATGCAAGTACCGCTGAGGTACCCTGGGCAAGGTACTGCCCCCCAAATACTGCTCCCCAGGCACTTAACTAGCTTCCTGCTGCTGTCACAATGTTACATGGGTTAAATGCAGAGGACACATTTTGTTGTTGTGCACTATGGTGTGTCAACAACGACAATTAATCACCATTCACTTTATGTAATCCTGTTATGACTCCTTGCTATAGCTTTCGATCATGACCCCTCTGTGTCCCTCAGCACTTCAGTCCTTGTTTACATTTATGTTTTGTGCCTGGCCTCATAGCCTTGCAGATAGCCACCCATCCATGAAGTACCCAAAACTCAGCAACACTTCCTTATAACTTTTACTGCCTGAAGAAAATGCAGCTAACAACTTCTGGCGTGATTCTTAAATGGCTACACACTACCCTTCCATGATCTGGTAGCCATGACAACAGTCAGAACTTCCTGGCAAGGAAGTTTGGCAGAACCTTGCGTTTATATCCTAGGTGTGACATTATGATACCACTAATGAACCACACACACACAGACACACACTCATACACATATACACACACCCTTGAAGAATCTTAAATCAATCAAACGGTGCATAAGTTTGTCTTCCTACTTTGAAAGCAGTCGATGGGATATGAAATTCACATTAACATTTTTTTCAGGGTCCTAGTCATAACTCACCATTGTGACATTGATGCCGTGCAATTTAGAAAGCCCGACCCTTTTCTTGAAAGGGGTTGCTTTGCTTTTACATGTATTGTGGACATTTCAGCTGCTCTAACATGTTCACAGCGTTCCCACAAGGTTGCCAGGAGGACAGCGTGCGATCGTTAGCCTGTTCACCAGCCCGCTTCAGGAACACTTGACCTTGTGGACTAAACGCTTTCAAAGCAAACTGTAAAGAGCAGAGATGCATCAGTAAAATCTGCAATGAATGGTACTGAGAGGCCAACACAGCGACCCGCATGCTCGTTCCCGTCTGCCACTAATCCATTTGCTCCCGACCACAGGGTCCGTTTGCATCGGCAAAAAGAGAAGTGATAATCAAACCCGTAGGAAGTGTATCATTCTTACGCTGCCACAACTCACTGGCATATGCATTTGCTTCTGTTCTGCGGGACGTCCCGGCTCTGAGCTCCATGGAGCAGGGGTGCTGAGCAGGACGGACATATTGCAGAGGAACTGCTAAGTGGGGCATCACTGCCAGGGCGGGTGGCAGGTGGCCGACAGGCCTGTTCCCAGGTCAGCGGACTGAGCGGCCGTCTGCTTCATTTCCTTACAGCGCTGTCATATTTCACTGCTCATTTCCATGGTGTCCTCACCGTCAGGGTAGACTCGTCCTGCACAAAGAGCCTGGCTAGATGAAGCCTGGTCTCCATGGCAACGCTCACCTCCCAGGACTCACCCGAACATTCCTCTGGATGTGACCTGAGGCTCCCCTCTCTCAGCTCCCGGGAGCTGCCCTCAGCCCCGGCCTGTTCCGCCAGTTTCAGAAGTGTTGCCACTTTGATACCCCGAGACGCAATCCATGGAAGCCCATCTAGGACCGCTTTATATGCAGCGCGTGTGAATGCAAGCGAAAGGCTCTGATCCACAGCCTATCTGTGTAAGTGGATACGCTGTTGAGTGTAAGCCACTGGAGCCCTTTCTTGTCCAGCATGTGCCTGGCATCTGGATGCCATCCCATACCAGTTTCGCTACCCTCTGATCCTAGTCGGTTCATCTGAGCTCTCTAAGTCCTCACCCAGAGGCAAACGAGTGCGGCTCTCCGACAGCCAGAGCACGCAGGCTTCCACAGAGCTTCATGTCAAAGCTTTCCTCAAAAACATCTGCACATCCTTCCAAAAACATCTGCACATCCTTCCAAAAACCACCCGTCTCACGTCCCACTGACTGGCACGTCAAGAGCGGCCGCCTCGCCGACACTAAAACCTTCCTCAGCTTTCAGACCCACATCCTTCCATCCTTTCAGCCATAGAGAAAACCCATCCAGAAGACGACCAGAGCGGCTTAGACACCCGGGCAGATTCAGGGGGCTCAGCACTCGACAGGGCTCCTTGAATTAATACGCAAAATTGTATGTAAAAATGGCGGGCGTTCCTCGTAACATTTTGTCAGGGGGCCCAGACTTTCTTGGCCCGTAAGTCAATATGGCCCAGGAAGCCACCACTGTAGAGAGAGTGTTACAGGCCACTGGGGACTAAACAAACTGCCCAGAGTATTATAAACAGAACATACCATCCTGGGTATTATCAAATAAATAAATAGATAAACAATAACACTGATACTCAAAGTGTACCCTGTCGATTATAACCAAGCAAAACAAAATATACAGTACTCTCCTAAGCATCATAAAAGAATCTTATATAGAACATACAATCCCATCAGGAGGTACTGGCAGACAAAACATAATGTGCTGAGAATCACAAAACATACTGTACTATCCCATCAAGAGATAGTTGTAGACAAAACATACTTGTCCAGGGCCTTTAGAAAACAGCTATAAAGCGTATCCCACTGAGCATTACAACAGCGTTAGTCAAAACATACTGTCCTGAGCATTGCAGCGAGCTGCTGGACCTTTCTGCGGTCATTGAACCCGAGGCAGGATATCACACCAAAAAAGAGAGTCCCAGAGACGTTACGCAAGTAGCTCCTTGGCTCCTAGCCAGTATTTCACAAGCACTCGCCTGCCCTCGGTTAACGTTTGTGACCCTCCGTGTGCCGCGGGCGAAGCGGGCCTGGCGGGGTCCAGCTATTGCGTCAGCGCTGAGGAATGTGGGCGCCTGGACAGGGGCTCAGAATAAGCCTCAGCGCCGCCGTGTGACTTTGCATGTGCTGTCGAGCGCATGTGTGGGTGTCAGGACGTAGGAAGACTTTAAGCAATGAAAATTTTCAATGGAAGCAAAACAAACAATTTACGGTACGCTATGTCACCCTTTGTGTGACAAGGCCGCAGCGGCTTTTTCTCCCCGACCTCCCACATAAAGTGTCCATTCATATCGAAACTTGCCACTGTAGCTGATGATGCCGGGTTATTGGTGCCATTTATAAATTGCATTAGAATATTTCTTTATATTAGACTCACAAGTTACGACTTACAAGTCGCGGTGGCAATTAGACGGCCTTGTTTTCATAATCAGTAAGTAATTGACACATCGGGTTAAAAACATTCCATTTGGACTTTATTTACATTAAATTAAGATGAGTAGTCATTACGAGCTTTACAGCCTAGACGGCTTCATTAAGCACAGCTAGTGCGGATATTTAGAGGTTGTTTTTCAGGTGCCGTTTCGCATGAAGCTTCACAGGAAAATCCAGAAGACAGATGTTCCCATTTTGCAGAAATCACTCTCCCTGCCATTTGATTCGGCTTTACTGCAGGATACTTTGAAGCTTTAATTACATCCTGAAAATGTCAGACTTCAGGATTTCTTTGTGTACATTTATGGGTTTTGTATTTAAATGGTCTTAAGATATACTGTAATGATTTTATGTGTAATTTAAAACTAAACTGCAATTACACTACTAAACCCCCCCCCCCCCGTATTGTACCAGTGCTCAGGCTGACGTGTAATTAATATAATTTCACACAAATAAAACTTGAAGGAAATGGAGGTGATATTTAAGATATTACAGATCTGACAGCTGGCACTGGTGAAGTGTGAGTATCGCAGCACTAGCGGATTTAAACTTAAACTCCTAAAGGATCACAGAAGGACTTCGAATTAATGTAAGTCAGCAATATTCAGCTCTCGCTTGTGTCGTGAAGTGCTCCTTTTAAAACACGTTTTAGACACGAGGGATTTCAAAATGTGTCAGTGAACGGTAAACAAATCACAAGCAACCAGAGTGATTTTCTATCCTTTCAGCACTTTAAGAAAGACATAAATATACGGAAAACGCGGCCGGCCAAAGCAAACCGCGAGGGGCTTCCTTTCATTAAGCTGCACTGCGCTTCTTCCTGCATTTTCATTTTCTTTGAAATATTCATAAGCGGTTGCAGAGTCAAAATCATCTGTGAGGTTAATCCATCTCCCCTAGGCCGGGGACACCTGCTGGATTACAATGCTGCAAGAGACGTCGGGATTGTCCAACCGCTCAGTGCGCTTTCAACCTCACAACCGCTATCATATTAAAAACTCCAGCCTTTTACTAACCTGTGTTTCTCTACATATACATGATGGATGGCCTGTAACATTTCCCATTAACTTTTTTTAATAAATTACTAAATCATACCTAATTACCTGTAAATGGATCTGTTGGACTTAGTAATTCCTGTTTCAGAGGTGAGAAAAAAAAAACGTCTTTGGATACCAGTAAATTTTCCATTTAACTACGTTATGTGCATTGACTATGGTGTAAGTTGTCTACACTGCTGTCAAGTTAAGGACGGTAAAAATGTGCCATAAAATTATGACAAATAATGCACTTAAAAACAATGCCGTTTATCAGCAAATTATCTTGTATGTCACATATTACATGTGGCGTTCCATTGCAGGGGATGCCCTGGACGGGATGCCAGTCCATCACAGGGCACACAGACATGTATGCACTAAGGTCCATTCAGATTTTCCAGTTCACCTAACTGCATATTCCTTTCAACTGGTCGTGAGGTTTACTGTTGAATAAGGAAAGCAAAGGTTGAAAATCCATGCAAGGCTGCTAGCGGCTTTCTCCTGCATGCATGTGGCATGTGTGCACCCATGCAGGCTGCTAGCGGCTTTCTCCTGCATGCATGTGGCATGTGTGCACCCATGCAGGCTGCTAGCGGCTTTCTCCTGCATGCATGTGGCATGTGTGCAGCCATGCAGGCGTGCCGGACACCTACGGCTGGCAGAGCTTGATCAGGTCCTGGTCCGTGGTTCCGGGGGGCAGGCCTCGGATGTACAGATTGGTCTTACTGAGCTGCTCAGCTGCGCTGTGGCTGCTGCTGTTGGTGCTGGGGCTGGGTGGGGCCATGGGGTGAGGGGGGGGAGCATAAGACTGCTGCAAAAGAGGAGGGGAGGAGCCTGTGTCAGAGCAGCGGTTACAACAGCCAATCATGCATAGCAGGAGTACAGCAACATGCATTTCATAAACTGCAATATATAATGCATGGCAATATATACAACACGTATATAAACAATCCATTCATCCATAGCACCCTACAGAACATGGTCTATAAATCCATAAATACTGAAAGCACACAAACACATTCTGGACCAAGGGCAATGGGCTATGATTCCATCCATCATACACGGCTGGGCACACGCCACGGCACAGCACCAATGAGGTGTTAGGAGATAAATATGTGTTCCGCTGTGTGACACAAACTGGTCAGTCTGGGCTCTTCCTGAAGCAGAAACGCAGGGCGAGCAGCCGGTTGGATTTATTTGCATCTTTAAGATGTGATCCTGCCAGTCTGGAACTCCTGGCAAATCAATGGCCTTCTGGGGGATCACATGACTCAGGCCTCGATAGTGCAGTCTGTCTCCTAGCTTCCCTGCTCAGGCTGCACTTTTAGCTTTGCTCCGTTTTGCAGGATTCCTCCAGCCTTTCTGTTAGGGTTTACACACACACACAGACACACACACATATGCATATAGACGCACACACACATGCACACACACACTCACGCACACACACACAAACAGAAACTGGGCAGTTTGTGTCGCCTGTGTTCCTTCCTGCTTGATTGCTTTATTTTTATTTTAAGCAGTTCTATTACTTTAATCAGAATGACTCATCATTCCCCTAGGGCTGCCCCAGGAGGCACGCAGCCCCTGCAACATGGCTAATTAATACTGCAATTTTATTTTTAATCTGTGCCCCCATTGGCTGTGTGGGGAAGGCCTGTTATAGCCGAGCCCGGAGCAGGAAGTGCTAACTCTGTGTCCGGCTGCTAACAGTGGGATGGGGCGGGCAGGGGACAGGAGGGCCACGGGGGACGGCACGTAGTGCGCGTGTTTGCGGAGAATCCGCGCCGGTGGGCTGGCAGAGAGGGGGGGCCAGGAGGTCATTATACGGATGCGCCTCCCCCCCGCCGCGGGCCTGACAGCGAGCCCGTATTCGGCATTGGCCCTCCCCCCGGCCCGGGGGCCGCGCGGCCCGGGGCGCGCGGGCGGATGCGTCGCCGCGGGGGCAAGGCCCGGGGGACAAGGCCCGAGGGACGAGGCCGGACGGGGGGACAAGGCCAGGGGTATGAG
>JAODKM010000126.1:24141254-24153269 GCA_026780845.1 Petrocephalus sullivani
GTGGTGTGTGGTGGTGGCTGGGTGTGGCGGGCGGGTAGAGGGGCGCGGTCGGGGGGGGGGGTGGGGATACAGGGGAGGGGGGGGGGGGGGGGGGGGGGGGGGGGGGGGGGGGTGGGACAGGGAGAGGGAGAAGAAGAAAGGGAAAAAAACGACGAGCGATGAGGGAGTAAGGATGGCCCCTACTCTGCACAGGGCCTCCAGTGGTAAGGGAATGCTATGGGCCCTGTCCTAGGCCCCACTGGGTCCCGGGGGCCCCACTCTGCATTGGTCCTCATTCTATCCTGAGCCCCACTCTATCCTCTGTCCAGGGGCCCCGTCCTGTCCTGAGCCCCACAGCACGGCAGCAGCTCCTGGAGGAGGAGGAGAGCCGCATGTCACGGCTGCTGCGAGACGCCGTCCTCTCTAAACTGGCCAAGCAGGGCCCTGCAGCCTCTCCTTCCTGGGGCTCTCTTTGTGCCCGTCTGTAGGCACATAGCTCTAAGCTTACATCGCACAGCCCTTCCTGATTGGATGTGTGCTCTGGGCTGCATGTGGCTCGTCTGCGTTTGTCTCAGGAATTCCACGACGGGGTCTGCAAAGAGAAGCACTTGTGCAAATGGCAAACAAAGCATAATTTCAGACTTTATCTCAGCTGAGAAATCAGGTCGTCTTTGATCTTACTCAATGACAATCAGGGTTCTGCGCCCATACACCAGAAAGTGACCGGAGCGTCCCTTTGAAATCCTAAATTGCTTTTCTGAAATTTCAACACAATCACAGCATCACCCCCATCACTGATCTTCACCTAGCCGGTAAAAACAAAACAAAACAAAACAAGATCAGCACATGGTAAGGCAGCCCTGCACCAGCCCACTGCAAGTGTATCTGTCACACGTCGTCTGCTTATTACAGACTTCATAACAGGTCCCAGCCCCCTTCAGAAAACGCTGCCGTAACCTGTCACAAAGTACTTATAAACAATGCCAGGAAGCCACCCAGATGGTATTCAGAAGTGCATCAAGTCATCGGCTGTCTGAACGAAAATGATTTGAAATGCACCGCGACACCCAGAGCTGTTGCAAAACACGGATGTCTCAGAACCTCCCGAGAGGAGCGGGAGGGAGACGTCTTTCCCAAGTTGCACGCTTAGCGCCGATTAAAAATTTAAGCTGTTTGACAGCTTTAATGTTTACATAAGCCGCATCGGCACTGTTAGACTGCACCCCTACAAAACTGTCGGGATGTGTGAACGTTTTCCACCATCTTTAGCGAGATGGATTTCTCCGTAAGAAATGCCTGCATACGTGCCTCGTGCCCATCTGCAGATCTGATGCCCGGAGATGGTCCAGGGCGCCAGGAAGACCGCAACTCCCACAAGAGTCCAGCTCACTGCTGAAGGCGAGCAGCCACCTCGATCAGGGAAACTAGTCCATCGCAGGATAGCTGTTATACGTTGTTTTAATGAACCCGATGGCATATTATTGCTCAAAAAGGTAATTAAGTCATGCATTCCAAAGCTAGCAGCAGTTAGCATTAGCATGTGCCCATCAGATAAAACATTTGGTGTTATTAATTGGAAGTTCTCGAGCATAATTTAATTAAGACACTATATCCACATATCTACACCCAGTTGTACACATAGCTCCTCCAGGGTTCACAGACTTTCTTTCTTGGTCTGTGTAAGCTGATAGGCTGGGGAGAGAGGGTCATGTGACCGGCATAGCTCCGCCTCCAGTGGTTAGGCAATGCTATGGGCCCTCTCGGTGCAGGGGAGGCTGCTATGGCTGGCAGCCAAAATCACAAAATCTGGGTGTTCCAATCATAACGCTGAGGGAACACTGGGTCAACATTGTGTGCACACAGGATGCCAGGGTCAGTGGGGGAGAAGGTGAGGGAGGGGTCACCTCCTCCAGAATAAATACACGCAGCACACATACCTACACACGCAAGCATACCGAGAGGAGATTCAAAGCGCTGATTTATAAATGCTACCCAGTCTGATCATCTAGTTACACTCTGTATCGTGTTTTTCTTTGATGGCTCTTTCCCGCCCAGCTGCCAGGTTCAAATCATCCATCCATCCATCCATTTTATAAAACCGCTTATCCTGTTCAGGGTCACAGGGGGTCCAGAGCCTATCCCGGAACCAAGGGACGTGAGGCGGGGAACAACCCAGGATGGGGGACCAGCCCATCGCAGGGCACACTCACATGCAGGTTCAAACCATTCTTTTTAAATACATATTGTTCCTTACACTGTAAATATACACCTAGTCTAAGGAGAAGGGGCTGCCGAGTAAAAGCAGCCAGGTTCTGCGTGTAGCACACCGGGTTTGGTTTCTGTGCCAATCATCCGAAGGTCAGTGCTTTGAGTCCAGTCCTTGGCAGAACAGTCACATGTCTGTCAAGCCCTTGAGCGAGGCCCTCAACCCTCCTAGATGTGCCAAAGAACTTGGCATGACCCTGCATTCAGACCCCCAAGCTTCTCTCTCTCGAGTGTGTGTGTGCACGTCTAGGAACTCGAGATGGGAAATATGAAAAGAAGCATTCCAATGCACCTGAACTTGTGCAACTAAAGCATCATTTCATTCTTTTTCAATTTCCAGTGAGCCACTTCACGTAAGCAGACTGCCTTTTATACCTTAGACTGCACAGCCGGATACATATCTTGTCTGCTGGATCTTGTCTCTGCAGCTGCTAACAAGCCCACAAAGATATACAAAGGTGAAAGCCAACACTGACCACACAAGCTTGAGCTATTTAACTGCTCCAGGTGAACAATTCAGCTCAGGGGTTCAGCTAAGGGTTTAGGGTGTAGTATGTTAAGCATGTGGGGTATTTTATGAGGTGCAGCACACGGGAAGGCCAACAAACAGACGTCATTACGGCAAAATCAGGCTGAAAGCAGGAAGGACACCTGTTCAAATCACGCACGAAGAGTGTTCAACTGAGACAACCACCAGCAGAGGGGGGGGAAAGAGAGCAGGGCACTCGGCCTAGGAGCAGACACACACACAGCGCACATACAGCACACACACAGCGCACACACACACAGCGTGCGCACCACACACAAACAGTGCACACACGTACACAGCGTCCACAAAGACACACACACACAGCGTGCACACAAACACAGTGTACACACAGACACATTGCATATACAGCACACACACGCACAGTGCACATACAGCACACACAGAGCACACACCTACACAGCGTCCACACAGACACACACACAGTGTGCACACATGTACCCAGCGTGCACACAGACACACACACAGCTTGCACACATACACAGCGCACACACAGTGTACACACAGACACATACACAGCGCACACATACACAGCGCACACACAGTGTACACACAGACACATACACAGCGCACACACATACACAGCGTACACACAGCACACACACAGCGCACACACATACACAGTGTACACACAGCACACACACAGCGCACACACATACACAGCGTACACACAGGTACACATAAAGGACAGACATTCACATACACACATAAAGACTCAGACACACACACACACACACACACACACATACAGCGCACACACACACACACATCTGGGACCACACTTCACATTCAGCTGCTATCCAGCTAACCCAATTTATCCCGAAAACAGTAATTAGTCCAATCAGGGTCAGCTGAGTTTCATTAGCTAAGGTGGCTCTAGGCACAGAGGGTGGCAATCAGCTGGTGCAGGCAGGATCACCCGCACAGTGCCATTGCTTAACCGCCCCTTGCCCCCCTCTCCTGGCTCACACCAAATTTGCCCTACAAAAGTCTTTTAGCTCGAGCTGCATGCGACAATGACATTGTCCTGCACATATGCACCCAATAATGTTAATGAATATTTTCCCAAAACATCAAACTAATTCCGGGCTGTAAAGATGCCACCACCGCCTACCCCCCACTCCCCGTACCCCTAACCTCCAGGCATATCTCTGGCCAGGTCACCCTGCAAAGGCTGGCGCTCTCTTTGGCTTGGATGGATGCTTCTCATTGCTAATTGGGCCGGGTCTTTGAGCCCTGGCACTTGGGGGATCGGCTTCCCGTCTGACCACAGAGGCCGTCTGAAGGATAGACGCCCAGCCAATTATCACAGCAGGCATGCGATAATAACAAAGCTACCAGTGTCATAGCTGCTGCGTTCATTGGGCCATGCTTCAAACACAGCAACTCTTTACCACCACACACCGGATAAAGGATTTTTTAAATAATCACTACCACAGGGAGCAACTTCCCAATAAGTGAGGAGTTACGGAATGGACTAATTATGTTATTACTATACCTTAACAACACGACCTAAAACTTGTAGAAGTTTTAGGTCGTGTACAGAGAGAACGATGTCTACACACTGCCCCCTGGTGTTCTGGAGGTCTGTAGATCCATTGGGAATGACAGAAGACACCGCTTCTCACAGATTGAGCAGGAACCTGTAGAGATGTATTAAGATTTCAAACCTTCGGAACTGGCCAGATTCAGGGACTTTTGCAAGATTCCATCATACAACAGCAAAATTCCTCAGGGGGGGTCTTCAGGATAGAGAAGGTGGATCGTGTATAATTCTGAGCGATTAGTTATGTCTGACTGGCATCCGTATTGTGTGCCCATTTTACATTTATGAGTTAGTCCTGATTTGAATTGGATCTGAGGTACACATATCCCTTGTTATCTCTGCCTCCCAGAGTGCTCACTCAACCCAAACCATGATGGAACCAAGCCCAGCACAGCCAACATCATCTCACATAAACAAATGTCTGCCCAGGACAGCTGTTTAACTGGGTGAGAGGGATGTGACTCCAGTTGACTGTAGTAGAAACACACACTCTGTAGCTGCTAGAGATGCTTCGAGCTGGGAGATACACACCTTCAGAGGGGAAACTTTACAGCCCTTTGTAAAGTTTACACCTCTTTGTATGCAGTTAGTGTGTGTCTCAGCCTGCGCTAGATGGTGGAGCAAACCCAGTTTGAGTGTTTACGGCACAGTGCCTCGCAGCCCACCCTTCCCCAAACTCGAGGCCCATGTGGCATCAAAGGAAACGACACGGAAAGGAGTGCGGAAGGCCGGGATGTGGTCTGCCGGGAAGGCCTGGATGTGGTCTGCCGGGAAGGCCCCGCGCCGGCGGCCCCGCCGCTGTCAAATCTGTCCCAGCAGCACTACAATTACATGAGAAACAGAGCTGGATCTGAGAGGCAAACATCACCTCTGCCGTCACCACCCCTGCAATTAGGGGACAATGTGATATATAATCTGCCTGATTAACCGCCCGGCTGAATCTGGCCATTCAGCCTCCCTCACACAAAACCAGGCCAGGGAACGGAGCGACTGGAGAAAGGTCATCACCCGGGCAACGTGATGCTGTGCCCTGAGGTCCCCCTCACGTCCTGCCCCACTGACATCTTCCCATGTTTAGTCTGCATGTGTCTGTGAGAGAATGTCTGTATAGGAGATATTCTCCATCTGTATCATGCCATCCTCCCTCCCTCACACATGCATACTCCACCCACAAGAGATAAATCATGATTAAACATCAGAGGCAAGTGACACACACACACACACACACACACATAAATCTCTTGCTTATGGAAGGAACCCTGGGATTAATTATGAACGGCCATCTCGCAGCAGATGCCTTGCCACGGATGTGACCCCATCATCACGAGAAGCAGGCAGCAAGGACGCCTGGTCCTCAACTTTTCAGTAATGGTACTCCGAGCCCGGAAGAGTCGCAGGGGCCCCGCAGGGCTGGTCGTGTGATACAGGGATCGCAGGGAACCTAACTCTCAGCTGCTGGGAGGCTATACAGCTGTGAGGGTCTCTGTTCTTCATCCTGAATGAATAAGCTAACCCCTCCTGAAAGTCACTCGAGCAGCAGCAGCCGTCTCTGTACTGCCCCAGAAAGCATTAAGTCGCACTTTAGCATTAGCCAGCACTGCTCATTCCTACCTCTGAGAGATCGATGGCTGAGGGCATATATAAGTACAGGAAGTAGAGAGAGCTTGCCTGGGGGAAATGTGCGTCTGCTCATATCTCAGTGTCACCAGCCGCCGCACATGGGGAAGTCTCCCACTTCATCAGGTATTCTCTGCAGCAGCACAGTACATTCCTATGGCTGAGCTTTGGGGTTGTCTGGAGCACAGAGCAGCCTGGTTCTGTCTAGAGCGGGTATCCATCTGGAGAAGAGCGAGGTTCTACACAGAAATCCTCTTAGTGGGATGGTCAGAGAAGGCCATGTGCAGACGAGATGGAACACAGTGACAGAGCGCGGGTACTGCCAGCAGAATTGTGTAATTTATTTACACCTTGGTAGAGCTCTGGTAAAGGAAATGAGATTAAAACTAAGGAGTGCATGAGATCTGGGGTGCATGAATCCAGCAGGGGTGAAAAGCTCCAGGCCTACCGTCTATACTAAGGGATACTAGGCCATCTGGGGTGAGAAGTGAGACCGGAGGAACAAACAAACAAAATACATGTGTTACTCTCAGTCCAACATATTGCTCAAGGGTTTATAAAGACCTTTGACTTACCAGTATAAAACCACATGTGTTAAACAGAGATGAACGATATCTTAAAGAGCCACATCTGAAATTAGACTCAATACATTTGCTGAACTTATGATCCCCCTTCACATCTCAGATAAAAACACTCTGGGAAGTGTCTGTTTGGGAAGAGTGTAATTCCCTGCAGTGCCACATAGACTATCCTGCAGCTCTAGGATCACTGATCATTATCAGCACAGAGACCGTCTTATAGCCCTAAGTTCTCTGATCATCATCTACACGAGACCATCGTGCAGCTCAAAGATCACTGATCATCTTCACAGACACTGTCCTGCAGCTCTAAGATCACTGATCGTCATCAACAGAGAGACTGTCCTGCAGCTCTAAGATCACTGACCGTCATCAGCAGAGAGACTGTCCTGCAGCTCTAAGATCACTGATCGACATCAGCTTCGAGAATGCCCTGCAGCTCTAAGATCACTGATCGTCATCTTCACAGAAACTGTCCTGCAGCTCTAATATCACTGTTCGTCATCAGGACAGAGACTTTCGTGCAGCTCTAAAATCACTGATTGTCTTCACAGAGACTGTCCTCCAGCTCTAAGATCACTGATCATAAACTTCACAGTTACTGTCTTGCAGCTCTAAGGACACTGATCATCATGAGCACAGAGATTGTCCTGCAGCTCTAAGATCACTGATCGTCATCTTCACAGAAACTGTCCTGCAGCTCTAATATCACTGATCGTCATCAGGACAGAGACTGTCCTGCTGCTCTAAGACCACTGATTGTCTTCACAAAGAGTGTCCTGCAGCTCTAAGATCACTGATCGTGATCAGCAGAGAGACTGTCCTGCACTGATCAAAATCTTCACAGTGACTGTCTTGCAGATCTAAGGACACTAATCGTCATCAGCAGAGAGACTGTCCTGCAGCTCTAAGATCACTGACCGTCATCAGCACAGAGACAGAGATCTAAACAGTTTCAATGCATTTCTCAGTGTAACTAATGTCAGTCCAGTTGCCTTTAATAGCCAGGGGGTAAACTTAGACAACATAAAATGAAGGCTTTCCTTCTCTTTCTTTTCCTGCAATGTTTACATGTGGGTTCAAGGCTTGCAACTGGTTACATTGTTGAGAAGTTTTACAAATCGTTTCTCTTTTGTTTGCCTTCTCCCTCAAGAAAGACAAACAGATCCTAAAACTGTGCAGGGGTGTGATTTGCCAGTGTACCCCCCCCCACCCCCCCCCAGTCAAGATAACTACTTAAAATGTGGCTCTTCCAGCACAAGATTCAGCATATCGGCACTCGGCAGTTTCACCTGGGAGATATCACATGCACTAGTCACTCTCAGACACATCCAGTGGGATGCCGAACCTCTGTCAAGGACACAGACATCCACAGACTACATACAAAACGCAGAGATACAACCTTAGAATGAGGGGTGTGTCATTAAACGCTGCATCCGTTCTCCAGCCAGCTCTTAACTACAAACTTAGCTATCTCTCACGTCACACAAGTCTCCGAAAAAAGCACTTGATGAATTTTTATGAGCTTTTGGCCGTATTTCCTTTAGGTGCCAGAAACACAACATTGACAGTGCCCAAGCCGCCCTTCCCGGTTGCACGGACTGATTCGTCACGTCGACTTGTACAGAGGACTGTGAAAGACCCCCTGCTGGAGCCTGAGGTGCACTGCATCCGGAAAGTGAACGACAGGCCACTTTGCATCTGCCTGTCTGTCTGCTTATCCAAGCGTTGGGCATGAGGCGGCGCCACTCACTACACGGGGTGTCAATCTATCATGGATGAAATACGTGCTGCATACTGAAAGCAGTTCCTAGCATATCTGTCCAGGGAACTTCTTCTCAAGCTCAGCAAAGAGCCTTCAGGCAATTCGCCCCCCACCCAGCCCAAACCAGCCCAGCCCTGCCTGTGCCAACCCTGTTCAGCATAATAAAAGAACATTAGCAAGTTATGAGATCAGGCTATTCTCAGCAAGTTGACTCATCATGGCTGAAAGTGCTCAATTCACCCAGCACTGCATGTCGAACACTTCTTTGCATGTAATATATAAGGCGTGCATTGACCGGATGTTAGCTGCATGGAACTGCATACTTATCTAACAGACAGAGGTAAAAACCACTTCTCAGTCACTGGAGAAGTGGCACCGGAGGAGTGAAGGATCTGTTCTTGGGATCTGTTCATCTCCAGATTGGTAGAAGACAAATAATAGCTAATTTTGTTTTTACCTGGGTAATGTATCATCCGTCTAAATGTTCTTCCTAGAGCAGCTTATTCGATTGGCTGACACACTGACATTCTGCCCAGTGATGGGAAGGGGAACGAGATGGAATATCAGTGGTGCGATTCTGTGTTGACAGGTTAGCTGGGACTGAGCTTTAAGACTTTAAAATTCTGCCCAAGATTCTCATTAAATAGACGAAATGGCTCTTCCACTACATTAGCAGGGTCTGAGCGGTAATGGTTAGCCGACACGCATAAACTCCACTGTGCCAGCAACTCGCAGCAATATCCTTCTTCATCTCAGAAAAATTACTGATAGAGGCAACGCAAAAGAGTGCCACGGAAAAGCCCGGGCGAGAACACGCCGCGGATGGTGGAAGTGAGTCCCGTAAATCTCCAAGAAATGACATATGAGTGCAAGAGATATAAAAAAAAAAAAACATACAACTTTCTGTTCTCTGGATAGGTGGGAATGAGGCTTGTATATCACAGAGGACAGGAAGCTGGGCAGACAGCAGAGTGTACAAATGAATTTTCTTAATCCTCAGACGACTGTCATTTTGTTGGGTGACTCATCACAGCAGAATGGAGTGGGGTACTGCCGAGTGAGGCACGTTTGCTGGATGCGGCCATCCAGGGTGTGCACGAGAAGTAACAAAAGGAGCATCATAAGATCAAGCCCCCGTGATGTCCATCACCTAGACCGATGGCACGGTACGTGTCCATCATGTGACCCGGGACTTCGCCCCGTCTGCCAGCCATGCCTGACATTGATTTATCGCTTCTTAGAGACATCCCTATGTGGCGAAAGGAACAAAGGAAATATTCCTGCAGCAGCCCCTGAAATGTCGGTGCGCTCAGCAGCTAAAAAAGAGCCACAGGCCACAGGAGGCAGGCTTTGCCGCGATCTGACTGCCATCCGGCTGAAACCTCAGCTTTACAGCAGGAACCCGGGCGAGCAGACCTGTCAGATAACTGTCGGCAGGACCACTGTGGCCCTCTTACTAGTCTGGGGGTCAGAGTTCACTGAATGGGCATTATGGGAAATACGGTGCATGTGATCTCAGTTGTCCCCTCAGATATGTCCCTTGCACCCCCCTCGTCACCTTGGAGGGGTCTCACGCGTTTCCCGGTGTCCCTCTTCCGTTCTGCTCGGCCTTTCGGCCCCCCCTCCCCCCGGCCGAATGAAGGTTGGGAGCGCTGGCCAGCGCCTCAAGGATTAGCGTGCGGACGTCCGCCCGGAAAAACCAAGACCGACTCTCAGGCTTTACCCCCCCACCCCCAGGGAGATTATCATGAGAATGGGGAGCCTGTGGCTCGCTGCCCGCCCCCCTCCTTCCCGCCAAGGACGGCAAATGGCACGGCATGGAAAGAGAGGCGGATAGCTGTCAAACAGCAACAATGGGGCAAAGTGGGACCTTATTAATCAATTACAAGGGGTCTTGGTGCTGGTGGGCGGGCGGGCAGCTACCCATCCATAACACTAATCTGACTCGTTAAGCTGCCATTTTGCTCCGTTAAGGGGGTAACTTGGGGCACTGGGAACAGATGGACCCTTATTACCAACAGGCCATAAACCCATGGCCATTTTTTAAGGAGGAGGTCAGACAGATCACGCTGTGAAAGGACAGATTTGTTTTAAACACTGCCATGTTTTTTTTTTGGAAGGTGGTACACACAGGTTCCTAAACTCTGGCAGGAATTCACAGTGTTTGCGGCCTGGGTTTGGCCAAGCGCACAGCAGAGTTTGCCGACCGGTGGCCATATTGGATTGGGTGCCCTGAAGCAGGAAGCAACCATGCTGGAATGTGGCGAGATTAATGCAGGCCAGCTCTGTGCCATGAGCAGACAGGATCTTTCTTTTTTTTTTTAGGAAAGCCAGCATATCACTTGGAGGCCTTCCAGCATGTGGTGAAACAAGACATGCCCTTAGAATAATTCACTAAAAGGCTCATGCAGCCCCCGCGCCCCCATCCAAACCGTTCCACATCAGAAGCAGGAAATGCGCTTTCACAGAGATGGCTCAGAAGCACACGGAGATCGCCAGAGGAAGCGGAGCCTGGCTTTTAAGGAGGGTCATTGGTAATCCATTATATCTCCAGAACGTCCCCCGGGGCTCTCACGTTAATTAAATTCTTCCGTCCGTCTCGTGGGCCCAAATGCAACGCTTCGGCAGTGTTATCTTTTGCACAAGGGGAGAACAAAAAATAATAATTTAAAAAAACCTAAGAAATCCACCTCCACTTTTCAAGCAACACTGGGGAAAAATAATGCAGCAGCCATCACCCTTCTCCCCTCGAGCATGCGCACAACTGACCACAATATCAGGAAGATAACTTTATCTGCTTGGGTCCCCTTGACCACCGGTATGTTGCATGACTGGACACCTCTGCCTGGTTCCATGGTTCCCTTCCATCGCATGCTTTAAAAGTAGTGTTGCTCCCTGTTGGGCTTTGCAATCGTATATCGGGACTCCATTGTGGCTAAGTTTATATTTCAATTATTATAAAGCAATAGCTTGGACAGGTTTGATTCTCCTTAGCAAGCTATCGGCTCAGGCATTAGCCATCTCGCAATACACCGCAAAATAATCCGCTTCCAGATTGCAGAACATCTTGATTTATTTAATCACCAGATTCCGTTACCCTGAAAAGGTTAAAGCTATCAGTTTTAACCTACTTCATTTTCAATGAACAAAGGCAAAGATGCAGATGTATAAAATTACGTTTTTCAGCGAGAGTCTGCCCGTGTTTAAAGGCCAGGCGTTGAGCGTGGCACACAGAGCACCTGAAATACTCTGCCTCCATTTCAGATCCAGTGCTCTGGTTGAAATACAGAAAGTAGTACGTAAGTGGATTTGCTGGGGTCCCATGGAGGCACGGATGGCTGGCTGCAGGGAGCGGAGCTGGCCTAACCTCCTCCTTACGCATAGGAGGTGTCCGTTTGGCCTCCTTCCCTTTTCAGCCACTTCCAGTGCTAAAGGGAGGTCTAGGCTGAGGTCAAGGGGGTCACGGCCATGCCGTGCCTGCTCCCGTTACCCACTAGGCCGAGAGCTTCACACAGTCAGCGCTCGAGCGGTAAGATCACCATGGCGACGTGGCTGATATGGGCCAGGTTCAGCTCCAGACTAAGGAAAATGGTTAGGGAGATTCCCAGAGGCGAGGGGATCAGTGTGCTAGGGGGCGACGATGTGTGTGTGTGTGTGTGTGTGTGTGTGTGGGGGGGGGGGGGGGGGGGGGGGGGGGGGGGGGGGGGGGGGGGGGGGG
>JAODKM010000126.1:24217007-24237367 GCA_026780845.1 Petrocephalus sullivani
CCCCCCCCGCCGGCCCCCCCCCCCCCCCCCCCCCTTCATCAGCCTTGACAATGCTGTGATTGATGGCCCCCCAGTGGCTCCTCACCCCTCCTGCAGGGCAACACCAAGCCAGCCAAAGCCTGCGTGCCTGTCACATGTGCGGCCCTCCTATCATACGCTCCACTGTGGCCTGGTGTCCAGCTCCGTCGCCGCCCGGCCAATTGGGACAGACCTGCTGCTGTGCGGCCAATCAGGACAGACCCATTGCTGCTCGGCGAATTGGGTTAGACCCACCACTGCCCAGCCAATCCAGAAGGACCCGCTGCTGCCCTTTACCGTCATGTTAACTCTTGTGTGTGGAAACTACTTATGCAAAATTCATGGGTTTAAACCAGTTTCACTGGTTTCCCAGTACCAAAACAGAACAACTTACAAGGAGCAAAATCATTTTTTAAATAATTATATGGTTCTTCAATATGAGAAAGGGGATGGAACAAATTCTGTACCTTCAGAGCCGTCAGAATAAAGTGTTATTGGGCTTGTCGTCATGGGAACAGAGGCTTAACACCCTCCAGCAGAAGGGCAGGCCCCTCCCCCCAGCTCCCCAGCAATGGCCCTGCACAGGCAGAGCGTCCATCGGTGGGGGGCGGGCAGCACCAGAGTGCCGCGGCGACCTCTGACCTGGCGACACACATGGACACGCCTCACTTCCCAGCCCACAGTGCCACTCACACGACGTCCCACACGCAGTCCGTCACCATCCCCGTGCACAGAGTGAGAGGGGGACACCGGCCGCCCCCTCATCACCTCCATCCGTAAATAGCGGTCAGGGCTACGGACGGGACGCCACTTCCGTTAATGGCTGCGTGTTCCCCCGTGCCGTAATGTAACGGAATCTGGAAGTCGCGTAGAAAGAAAATGGCTATAAATATGAAAATAAACACTTCATTTTCTCTCTCGGTAGTTGCACATAATTCAGTTTTCTTTCTGAAATCTCCGCCCGTGCCGAAGTGCCTGTTGTCCGGGCTGCATGTAGACGCGCATCCATGATGTGGTCAATGCCGCCACCTTGTGGTGGAATCCGGCTCCTACACAAGGTTTCGATTCCGTTGAGTCCGCGATCCCCCCCCCCCCCCCACAAGCCAAGGTGATGGAAGAAATAATTCCTATACAATTTAGGTTTTAAGATCGTATCATTAACATTAACGTCAATTGAAGATGTATGAGTAAGTAGATTTTTTCTTTTGATTACGGTACTCCATGGTACAGCCACAAATACAAAAAAATAACGACGAACGTAATTTTCAACAAAATAAAACGCGTGAAGCGCGTGGAAGTCCGCTGACAAATATCGATAATTAATAATAAATTAATAATTAATAAACAAATACATTACGGCGCAGATTATAAATGCTAAAAATATCATTGTGACACTACTCTCTCTTAAGCAATTTAAAGCTCGGACTGTAAGCGTGAAGAACAGAGGAACGCTGGGGTGTTCCTGCTGTAACCCGTCTCACTGAATATAGCGCCTTACATTAAACGCACACTTTGTATTAGCGCCGTCATTTTTACCCGTCGTACATAAAGCCTATTTATAGCAGTCTCCGCGATCGTGCCAGCGAAATGTCATTTTTATACGCAGAAACACTGAATTAACGCGAAGGGCATGTTTTTCAAAAAGCTATGATCGGCACTTTCCAGCTACCCCAACACTTTCCAGTGGCAGAGCCCGGGCCGCTTCGCACATGGCCTCCCTCCGCCTCCTCGGGGCCTCTCTCACGCCCTCTCTCCTTCTCCGCCTCTCACTTCCTCCTACTTCCTCCTCCTCTCTCCAATTAGAATTCTTTCGCTGAGTCTACTGTATCTCTCTCCTCCGCCTCTGGGCTCTGCACCCTGACCGTCTTCAGGATGTGGGGTGCTGGGGGTGGTGTCAGTGGTGACAGGGGGGAGCATTTTAGAGGGAGGATGGCAGAGAGAAGCAGACACACACTATTTCCCCTCCCCTTATGATCGGTTTGTTCCCCCCTTGTGGAGCGAGAGAGAGAGAGAGAGAGAGAGAGAGATAGAGAACAGACGGGGTGCCAGTCACATAGACGGACAGACATCTCAGCCATGGTGCACTCAAATGTTTGGTTACAGGGTAAGTCTTTTTGCAGTTTTCTGCTTTTGTTACTAAGGGCTAATTAACTGCTTCTCCCTCAGCAGGACTGAGATATTAATTAGCTGCCCTGCCTTCAGTGAGCTCTGGCAATTACTGGACATCAAAAGGGGGTTTGGCTGGTCACAGTCAGAATGAAAGGTCAGGCGGCAGCCTACAGTAGGGAGAGCGGGCTCCTGTACTCGCCGGGCGCGTCGCTGTCTCCCAGCTAACAATCTGTCGCTCTCTGAATGCGTGTGCCACTGACATCGGCGGTATTTGCCTGTGAGAGACAGAGCAACGATGGGTTGTGTGTGAAAGACAGTCCGTATGCTAGTATTGGTATACAGATGTACTTCTTGAATTCACTAACTAGCAGGTGTGTACGGCATACTGGCAGTCTGTCCGTCTGTTTGTACCCGCATCCCAAGCCACTTCTGTGTGGCCCGGAGCGTGCTTTGCGGAGAGAGTCGTGCCCCACTGAAACGTCAAAATGAATCATGTGTAAGGGTGTCCTCACCTCTGCCGGAATCAGTCGTTTAATTAGTGTTGCTGCGTGCGACTTTGTCTCGACGAGCATCGTCGGTGAATCACGGCGGCCCGTGTGTGTGGCAGACTTCTCTTGTGCCTGAGAACTCGTAGGTATGGCTCCTGTCGCTGATATCTGGGGCTGGTGTCTTGGCCTCGTGACTGCGAGCCGTGTCAGGAGGCCCGGACCGCTGGGCTTTGCATTTTCTCTGCGACGTGTGGCTGAAGGTGACTCCTGGGCGATTTCCAGCCACTCCGACTCGTACCTGGCATCGATAAGCCCGATTCCTTGTTTCTGCCGCTCGGAAAAGCCGGGATGCCTCAGCTGAGGGCCGTCGCGGCGCTCCTGTTCCCCGAGACCGGGTCACGTTGTCCGCGGTTCGGAAACTCAGAGATGGCCTCCTCTCGAATCCGAATGGCGTACCTGGCCGTAGCCGCTTGCCGGATGAGTGTCAGACCGTTGGCAGACAGACAGGTGCCCCTGTCAGAAAGGCTTGGTCCGCTTGGCTTGCTGCTGGGGACACGCCGGATGGAGCCAGCTGTGTCCGGGTGCTGATCATGTCAGGCGAGACAGAGCAACCTCATTCCCACAACAAACAGAGCTGTGAGCGGAACTGTACATACCACGGGCAGATTTTTACCTGTCTTATACACATCATAGATGAAAAATACTCTCAGATATAACGAAGGTATATCTGTGTGAAAATACATGTTTAAATAGCCGCCCAGCTGGTGACTGCTGAACCATAACACATAACATGCCTTGCCTATAGGTTAATGAATCGCACTCATTAGTGTGTGAGCTGTGCGCCTCTGCATGTGTACGCACATTCAGCGCAGTATTAATAGCATTATTTACTGTAAGAGACTGGTTTACACTGCGTTCAGCCCAGTCTGAGAGGAAGTTTAGAGAGGAAGTGAGAGAACCCGACACTACACCATAATTCACTGCCCAGCTTTACACCGAAGGAGCAGTCTACTGTGGATTATACTAAATATCATAAAATGCCATGTGCAAACACACATGGTGACACACTACCCAGCCGTCTGCACCAAGCTCTTACCATCTAACGGCATGCTACATAAAAACTCGCACATGAAAACATAATTCGGCTTCGCTGGTTGCTCCAAAGGTGCTAAAACAAACATGAAATACCACACTTGTGTACCAAGATATATAAGTGGTGTATAAACTTCATATGCTGGATGGACGTAATGCTAAGGCTAAGTACTGAATATTAATGGCGGACAGTGTGTGCCCTGAGTGACACCTATTGATCCGGCCAATTTTGTCGCTTCTCATTAAGGGTTGTCACCCTCCTCATCCTGTATAATGTTCAAAGATAATGGAGTTGCTCCAAACAAGTCATTTTTTCAGACCTTATATCGGGACATCAAGATGGCCTCTCTCTATCCCTAAATACACCACATGGCCAGAGGCAGGTCATTCAGGTTAAGAGAGTAAAAGTCCAGACCAAGATTTTGTTTCAGCCAACCAGTTGAGCGTTTGGAGTCACGGTCACAGAGTGCTCAACTAGTTGGTTGAAACAAAATCTTGGTCTGGACTTTTACTCTCTGGACCTGAATTACCCGATTGAAAAGTAGACTGACTTTTCAATCTTTGTCAGAGATGAAGGGAATGAGAGAATTAGCTGGAGAGAGAGAGGGGGGGGGGGGCAGGGGGATAGTTGATCTCTGCAGGTGGTATTCGCCGTTAGTCATTCGTTGCATGTATTTGCATCTTTTTGAAAAGGAGAAGTATGTGTGCGAGTGCTGTTGTGTGTTCGCGTCCGATTCGCGTGTAAACTCCAAGGCTTTACCGTGACAACGCTCCTCATCTGTGCTCATCTGCTGATAATTTTTTAAAGTGATTTCTAACCCATGGCCATAATCGGCGATACGGCCGTCTCCGAGGTACTCAAAATGGTGCCGGCAGGCCTAAAAGGCAATTTCTGCGGCCCATTCGCAACATGGCGGCCATTGTTAGCGTAGCCCTCCGGCCCCACTTTTGTAGCAACCCCTCCTTTTTGTTACCCCCAGCATGACCCGAGCGCCGTATCAGTGTGGATTTTCCCAAAAACATTTCGATACAGACACACTCTTCCCCTAACGGGAGGGCAGCAGTGGGGGTAATTTAGGGGGGCAGGATTTGAGAGTTGCCAGTAAGGACTTAATAAGATTTCTAGCTGACTGCTAAGTGTGTCTCGTCCGCCTCTAGCCTTCCCTCCATGGCTGTCTCCATTCTCATCACTGCGTGTCTCTCTTCACTCTCTCTTGGGGATGGGGACTGTCCCAGGGCGAGGAAAGGGGCTAAACTGGTGAAACAGGAAATGATGAGCTGATGGGATAGCATAATTCTGAGTCACCCGCTCGCACGGGGAGGTGGCCGCCACGGCCTAGCGTCACGTCGACGGTGGGCCACGTGTACCAGGTGGCCTGGGACCACCAGAAGGCAGGCTCAGGCCGTTAGGCTGTCCGGCGCGGTCGGTCCGGAGTCGGGGTCCAGTGGCCTTCATCGCCCACGTTTCGTCAGAGAACACCGAGAGAAAGGGAGAGTTTAACACAAACACGCCCACCAGGTGGTCACTGCAACTGCAGACTCTGAGAAAGAAAAACAGGTAGGATGGCAAGTTAAATAAAGACAGCTATGAGCTCGAATGAGGGGGTGGCACCCAGAAATAGCACAGATTAAACAAAGAGGAGGGAAAACACCTTGTTTGACACCACCAGTTGTGAGTGTGTGTCCTGTATTGGTTTATGATAGGAGATAAGAGTGAAAAAGATTATCCTTATTTCAAACTAACCTTAAAAGGAGAACTTGAAGTAATCATCTATAGACATTACTTATGAAGGAATTTTGAAATAAGTCAGTAAACTGCGCTGGAAGTGGCATAAGCTGGGGGGAGTACAGTGTCAGAGGGTAACCCTCGGTGACCTTGTTAAAGTGTTCGAGCACCGCTACGCCAGCGTGTGTGTGCCTGTGTGTGCGTGTGAGGGAAAAAAAACACTCGGGTGAGTCACAGGCAGCCGCAGAGTCTCCGCGCTCGGCGGGCGCCTGGACCCGCTCACCTCCGCTCCTCCGCGGCCCCTGGCAGTGGGCATGGCAGGTAGGCGAGTCCAAAGCGGCCGTGCGCCGCCGAAGCGCTCCGACCGGGCAGACAGACAGACAGAGAGCCGCGCCGCTCTCGCCTCTATAAGCCACGGCTGATTGACACTGAACCATCCTAACTGTAACCGCCCATTTCGTATTAAAATGGGCAATCGGCGCGGCATTTCGGCAGAATAATTATTAAGAACAGCTTGCAGTCCATTGATGGTCAATTTTACGTTATTATCTTATTCCGAATTGTAATAATATCACACAAACGAGATAATAACGGCGACAGCAGGGGATCAGGCATTCTAGGCGAATACCAGAAGTTTTTTTTTTTAACTCAGTAGTGTTTCTCTCCTTTTATACTTTTTTTGAAGAATCGACTCTAACGTTCCGAGTTTTTACACTGTCCGAAACCAAGTATAAACTTGAAAGGAATCAAGATGTCGTTCTCAGATTTGTAGCGACTTTATAAATCAAAGTAATGAATGGTAAGTATTGCCATATTTAAGAACAATTCATGTTTGTTGAGACGCTTGGTTCTAGCAGCGCTGTTTTTTTTATTAATTAATAATTAACGTATATTTTTTCATTAGGCATGAATAAATCAAACAGACGTACGTGTGTATTTTTCACATTTATTAACTGGCAAATAGAAAATTATATTTTAATATTCAATAACTGTCATGCATCTGCTGTTAACGATAATGCTTGTCAGTTGCTTTGGATAAAACGTCGCGTCAATTAAAATCAGTGTTCTGTAAATTAAAAATATCCAATACAATAAATGAAAACTTAAAACGATCAAAGTATAACTGACAGTTTTAAGGAGAATATTTGCTTGATATGATATATATTTTATTAAATTTAATCGAAGATTAAGTTCTGATTGAGGCATCAGTTGAATTAGGTGACATTCTGGTTGGGCTTTGGAGTGCATGTTTGGGTGTATGAGGGAGCTCTGTAATAACTCTGTAATAACTTAAAGCTGCATTGGCTGGCTGCTGTGTCCTTCTCATTCTGCATTAAACGGTCACACATTTAATGAACTGGTAAGCCACACGCCCCCGTGTCAAAAAAAGTAAAAAAAAAAAAATCAGCACCTGTTTCTCTGATTAATCTGCTCCGAGCCTTTGTTGGAAATTTTCGCGGTGTTTCGTAATTTTGAGGATTTTTAAGGTCTGCTTTACTGTGATATTTTTTTTCCACCAAACACCTGATAGCACCTATCCGTCACCCCACACGGGACTCGTGCTGACCTTAAAATCAGCACTAACATCCTTTCCGAGTCTTGATCATTAGTTCCATACTTCATCCTAGGATTTATATGGGGAAAAGTGAAGTGTGTGTGAGTAGCATGCGGTACTCTATTTTTTTTATAATTTTTTTTACTCAAAGCTAGTTAATAAGCTTGAGTATAATATTATCTCATGTTTATGCAGGTGCACATTAAAAAAATTCCACTTACTCATGTTGTTCAAGAAACTATAGCTGTTCCTCTATTGGGACTTGAACCCACAACCTATTGGATTAATACTGATCACTCAAGCCAGCTGCTGGCTGCTGAGTTCAAGTATCTCTATCTCTATCTTTGTTCAAAACAACAGAGGCATCCCCAGCCTTAGAAATTCAGGAGAGCTAATAACAGACTGGTGCTCCTTTGCCGAAGAGATCCCTCCGAAATGTCTCCGGGATGCTTGCCAAAGACCTGAGCCTTCCATGGGAGGGAGGACACGGGGAACAAAGCTCAAGGGGCCGAGAAGAGTCGCAGGCGTGGGGTGCGAGTCCGGGAACACCGGCGGAGGGGCCAGGCGGCGTGGGGAAGACGCAGCTAGTGGGACAGATGACAGAAGGCCTGACACTGCCGTGTTTTCATGTGTTGACAGGAAATGAAACTCTCAGAATCTGAGCACACATTTAACAACACGCTCGGTGGATGGTAACCGTAAGCTGGAGGGCTGCTTAGTGTAAAAATAAAAACATTGTGTTCCTGTGGCGTGCTAATAAAAGGAAAAATAACGTGTAAGAATGGGACAGGAAAGCATTAAGGGCGAGAGATTACAGAGGTGCTCTTCCTCTGGTCTCTGATGCTCTGGAAGGGCCTATGTCGGGTTCAGAAGCCCCACCCCCGCGACAGGTGTCTGAAGCAGCCGCCTTCCGCTTAGCGCGTCCCACAATCCTCCCGTTTCGCCCGCAGATATCAGGATGTCGAAGCCAGTAGAGATCGAGAAGCAAGGAGCCGACTCTCCGATGGAGACCACAGGTGAGAGCCGTCCAGGTTTCTGTTCTTTGTACCTTGTGCGTCCGTGCATGCGTGGGCGTGTGTGCATGCGCGTGTGTCGGCGTGTCTTTGTCGGCGCGCATTAATCACTTTTTCTACATCGCAGCCCATTTTTTCTCCTGTCCTAAATATCGCGGCACGCGCGTCTCGGTTCCTCACTGTTTCCGACCTCTATCGTGTGTGTGAGTGTCGTGAGGGAGAACGCAAGCCAGCAAAACTTTGTATGAAACTCACAAAACTCACCCACAGTAGTTTTTTATCGTCACTTATACCGTAAGACGCCTCGTTCACATCAAGCCCTTCAAAAGTTTGTCAGCAGTTTTACGCGTCCTACAGCTGTGTCGAGGCACCCAGAATCCTGCTGCGCTGTCCTATTCCCATCGCATTTCCACCTGCCTCGTCTCCATAATATTCTTCCCGTCCGGCTTTTCTGTTGCTTACGGGGCGGCATTTGAACCGAGTCACGTTTCCCAGTCGCAAGGTTCCCTTTAGGAAGCGAGGGAAAGCCTCTGACTCAGCCATTGAGTCACAGCAGAGTCACAGCAGAGTCAGCCAGATGCTTGCCGTCCGGGGAGGGACTCGGATGTAGCCTGGCCGGCCTGCTGCCAGGCACTCGCTCCGACATCCTCCCCACACGGCCCTCCGCCAATCGACGGTCTTTTCCGGCCATCGTGAGAGTGCCTGCCCATCTTGTACGGCCCATGCATCCTTGACTCCCCCGACCCACTTCTCTCTTGCTCTCTCTCTCTCCTCCACAGACTCAGAAAGGAATGGTCCAGACTCCAACCATCAGGTCTGCCTCCTTTTCCTTACTCAGCATGTCTCAGAACCTTACATAATGCCTCGTAACACCTTATAACTACATTGTAATGTAAGTCTGAGGCCTCTGTCACCAAAGGCCCTATAAATCAAGCTTGTAAACTAGTGGATAGCCACTTGGGAACCCCAGAAGGGCTCATTGACATGTGTCCGTCCTACGCACCATATGATAGAAGACTATTGTAATAAGCACAGTAGTGATGCCTGGGTTATATGCCAGATGGACAGGGTCTTTTTTTGATAGTAGAAAAAAGTAACTTTGTAACACCTGGTGACACCTGAACGTAACCTGCTAACAGGAACTGTGTCAGCCCATGTCCAGCAGCCTGTTCTTACAGCATCCTCTTTCCTGGCACAGGTCCAGCCAATGAAAATCAGTCCCTTCTCCCTCTCGCCCACTCTGAGCAGCACCAAGGTGAGTGCGCCTGTGCCTGAGTGTGTGTGTGTGTGTGTGTGTGTGTGTGCACGTCTGCGGCGACGGCGGAAGGAGAGAGGCCTGCATCAATCCCTGCGAGTGGAATGCTTACAGGAATGCTTACAGGAATGCTTACAGGAATGCTTAGATCTTTGCAGCGAGACTCACTAATATGCAAATCAGAGTGATGCGCACTTACACTGGTCCAGGCACGCCCCGGCAGGGCGCGCTGACATTCTGGGAGCGGCAGGGCAGGCGTGGCGGAGGAGGGCGGGCGGCTCCCAGCCCGGAACGGGACTCGCGGCACAGTGACGCGCGTGGGAGGTGGTGGGAATGTCCGCTCCGAAAGCCGGGGGGTGAGGTTAGGGAGCGGGTCAGCTGTGATGGACGGCGCGGCGGAGAGGCGGACGTGGGCAGGCTGAGCACGTGCGGAGACGGCAGTGGCAGCGACGGCGAGCAGGTGCAGGCAGTTTCCCCATTCGCTGGATCTCTCCACGGTAATCTCAGCAGTATCGGGTTTCCAGAGTGAGAGCGTCTTTACTGATGTATGTTATCCTCAGTGAGATCTCGAGTGCCGTGATAATGGGGTCTTTACGGTAATAGGTGGTAGGAGGATGGACTGAACAGAAGGAGGGTAAAATATTGGGAATGGAGTGAATAAATGAAAGGAAAACAGAGGAGTAATTCTCCAGATACTGATCCTGTCCAGTACAGAGCTGTTCATAGCAACATTAAAGCATAGTAAAAAAGTCAGCTGTATCCTACGAGTTCAAATAATATGATTTTCCAGGTTAAACTCCATGTGATGGACCTCTATGGAAAAACGTCCTCTGTCAGTCGATTGCGGGAGGTAGAACCTTGATATTGTTGCCAGGAATTTGAAACCGATTTTAAAAGTACCTTTGGCAGGACAGACCTGTTTGTTTCAGGAAAGGCTGTCAAGTGTTCTTAGACCGTCAGTTACTTAAACTTGCTCAAAAATATCCAATCCAATGTGAGTCGGTCTGATTTCAGTGTATCGACCGGTTACGAAGCTCCCAGCAGCTCAGCGGTGTCCTGTAGACCCGGCTGGCTCTGTGGGCGCTCTGCTCCAAGCCCCTCCGATCTGAGGGGAAGCCCTCCCACGAAAAAACTGGGCTGTATTTAGCCCATCAAAGGCTATTCTGTCTGATCTATTTTCGGTCACTATTGTAGCTCCTTTTAAGCATATTAACGTATAAATATGAACATAAATATAAATATATATAAATATAACATATAAAGGTTTAGGCTAAATGGGGTCAAATCACCTGATGGGCAGAATGGGCACATGATCACTGGGCACCGAAATGCTCCAGGGGTGCCGACCCTGTGCTTGAGCCTCGGCCTCGCTCTTGCCTCCGGGGGGCATGAAGGCCCCCCTTTGCTCCGTATTCTGCCAAAACAGGCCACTTTTCCAAAGGGGACGCCGTGGGCCAGCCAGTCCCATCCTAGCTGATAATGGTGTCGTTAGGCAGGTCCAGTCTGCGGGTCTCTTTGGGCTGAGGAAACGCCCCGTCGGCTTCTGGGTGACTCAGTGCCACCGAAATAAATCCTGGGCCCAAGGAAAGTGGAGCCCATCAGCTAAGAGGTCCATTGGGGACATATTCTCTTTTCACTGCTGACCTCTAGCTTTTTTAATTTCCCCGAACAATAAACCAAGCTGTTTATTCGTCGGTTTGGCTGATTTGGATTTGGGGTCTCTTGTACCTAAGCCCCACTGCACATAACTCCTGGGCCGGGACAGAATTACTCTGACCAGGCCCCGTTACACGCAGCCCCTCCCACCCGGGCCCTCTCCAGCCCACCCCCAAGTACTGCCCATTTTAGCTCAGGCACACTAGCTTAGCACATTTTCAGCCCGTGGTTGAAATGCGGACCTTCACAGGCTGCCTTTGGCGTCGCAGCCGACACTCTCCAATGGCTGAAACACCAGTTTCACGCCATTGGTCGGGGTGAGAGTGAAGCTCTGGAGTACGCGTACTATTCTGCAGCCTTATTATCGCTGTCCTTCCAGGTTTTTGGTGAATTTGGTGACGTTCCTGCTGATAAGACTGCCCATGATAATGCCTCTCCCTCACTCTCGCTCTCTCTCTCTCTCAGGGCAAACTCGAGGAGTGCAGTGAAATGTCCCCCAGCCCCGCGCCGGCCCCCTCTCAGGCAGCCCTCCCCCACACGCAGCTCATGCTGACTGGCAGTCAGCTGGCGGGGGTAAGTCACCCAGTGGCTCCCTACTTCCTCCGGGCCCCGATTCGCTGCCTCCCACACCTCCTGGCCGCTCCCACTCTAGCCTAGCTCCTCCCCTGTATGTCCTGCCTAGGATTCTACGCTTCTGCGTGTTCCCTGCTCCGGCAGGTGCTCCCCCGTGCGGCTCTGGGAGGGCTGGCTTCCCGCTCCACTTGCCTCCCCTCTGACACTTTCCCTCCTGCCCTCTCCCTCCTTCCTCCCCGCCTGCCCCCTGTCTCCGTTAGCTCACTGCCCTCCTGCCGGCACAGCAGCAGCTCTTACTGCAGCAAGCGCAGGCTCAGCTTCTGGCGGCCGCCGTGCAGCAGTCCAGCGCTGCCCACGCCGCCCATGCGGCCAATCAGCAGCAGCAGCAGCAGCAGCAGAGCCAACAGACAGCACAGTCGCAGGCACACAGCACACAGGAGCAGCAGGCAGGGACCCCAGCTCCGCCCCCTCCGCCGCAGCTTACCCTCTCTCAGCCAATTCAGCTCACTGCCCAGGTACGGCTGTCCAATCAGCTGTCCCCGTCATGGCACAGGGCCCCACCCGCCCCATCTGCATCTCGACTTGTATCCCACTCCTCTTTCCCTCCTCCCCCTTAGGATATCCAGCAGCTGCTCCAGCTGCAGCAACTGGTCCTGGTGCCTGGACACCACCTGCAGTCACCTGCGCAGTTCCTGCTGCCTCAAACACAGCAAGGGCAACAAGGTTAGGGGCTCGGGCTTGAAGGGGGGCCTGTGGGACTGCAAGCACGGACATCCGGACATCCATTCCATAAAGATCTAGATAACCAGTGTAAACAATAAACATAGAAATACAGAGTTAGACACTGCACAATAAACGCTAAACTGCAGCAATTACATGTGGGGATTTCGAGAAGTAGAGAAGCACAGGGAAGCACAGAGAAGCACAGGGAAGCACAGGGAAGCACAGGTAGTCATTTTCCACACTGACATGAGGGGGCACCTGTCTGAGGCATTTGAAATGAGGGCTGAATTTGTAAACTAGGATACTAGTGGAGGGAGATTTGACACAGTTTGGCTTAGAGTTGGTATAAATAAAATCGTCACATTGAATGTAATATCAGTTGCATTGTGTTAGTCTGCAAACATGGCAGAAGACGGTAGATTTCGAGAGATTCCCTTTGGAACTCCCCTACATAGGAGAGTAACGCCACAGAGCATCACAATCTTTCTTTAGACGGTTACATCCTGACTCTCCCTGTGGGGTAGGGGCTCCTGAGTGGTGGGGGGGGGGGGGGGGTCACCCGCCCTGTTTTGAATAAGATGCCGTGTCCCATATTTCCAGAGACACTGCATTCTCTTCCCCTCAGCTTGGCAAATTGTATAATGCCCCCCCACACACACTACCAGTCTGCGATGTTTTTGTACGACATCCGTCGGTCTGCAGACATCAGCGGGGGCCTGAGGTCTCACTCGCGTGGTCTCTGAGCCGACACAGCGTGCCAGCCGCTCATTCCCGTCACGCAGAAACCAGAAGCCCCTACCTACATTACCAAGCGCTATTATTAAGCAGCCAATGCAGACTCAGAGCAGTGTGGTTTTGGCTTCGATGGCATCTCCGCCTCCCGACATGCACAGCTGCCCGGCCTGTTCCCTTAACCAGCTGATGGTTGCAGCAGTACAGCTCAGAGCTGACCAGCCTTCATGGGACAGGCTCTCTGCGAGGCTGTACTGGACAGACAGCGGCTAGACGGACAGGGTATATGAACCACAGTGTATCTGTCACCCGCATTCTTTCAGTGTCACCTAAACCAGGAGACGGTCCACGTTTTTGCTCCCTCCCAATTCCCTGGCAGGTAGCAGGAGGGCCAAAGCGTGGACCATGGGGGGGGGGGCTGGTCTGAGAAACACTAAATGTTATAATAGATGCACATTTTCTTCCTGCATATCTATTGTTTTTTCCAAAATGAGCTCTAATTAACATTCCTAGTAGAGCAAATACCTAAAATACTGTGGGATCACACTAGTAAATTTGCAGGCATTAGGACAGAGCTCCTCGAGCAGTATGCCCCCCCCCCCAGGCTACGCTGGTCATGTTGCTACCTTTGTGGGATTCCAGCCGGGTGACTGTGAGCGATACCAGTGTCGGCCGTCAGCTCATCCGCATCCTTTCTCTTCTCAGGTCTGCTATCGACACCAAATTTAATTCCGCTACCTCAGCAAAACCAAGGGGGCCTCCTGTCTGCCCCGCCCAGACTGGGGCTTCAAGCACAGGTGGGGGCCACTCTGTCCCACTTCGGGGGCCCTGCGCTCCCTCCGCTAGGTGGGTACCATGGTAACCGCGCCTCCCCACCACAGAGAGACAAGGGTGTGGATGGCAGCGTGAGCTCGGCGACCCCCGTGACCTCCCACCCTGAGGAGCCCAGCGACCTGGAGGAGTTGGAGCAGTTTGCACGCACCTTCAAACAGAGGAGAATCAAGCTGGGCTTCACACAGGTACCCCCAGATCTCAAATCTGCACCCTCCCACTGCGACTGTGACCCCCCCACCCCAGTGTCTCTAATGCCGTGGCTGTCTGTGTCAGGGCGACGTGGGCTTGGCCATGGGCAAGCTCTATGGCAACGACTTCAGCCAGACCACCATCTCCCGCTTCGAGGCCCTCAACCTCAGCTTCAAGAACATGTGCAAGCTGAAGCCCCTGCTGGAGAAGTGGCTCAACGATGCCGGTGAGGGGGGGGGTCAGTAACGCGGGGGCCACGCACCATGGTGGGCGACTGGGGGGGGCGGAGGAGGCCGGGAGTGACGTGACTCTGATGGAAACGCCAGAACATTGGAAAATATGTACACAGGTGAAGCTTCAGGGGGCTGAACGTGGCTTGTGGTGAAGCGAGGGGGGGCGTGTGTGGCTATGACAACACTCAGAGGTCACGCGATGCGTCCCTGCTCAACCTGTCACCCCCCCGCCCCCTTTCCGACAGAAACCATGTCCATCGACAGCACGCTGCCCAGCCCCAGTTCTCTGTCCTCTCCGTCGCTGGGCTTCGAGGGACTCCCCGGCCGTCGCAGGAAGAAGCGCACCAGCATCGAGACCAATGTCCGCGTGGCCTTAGAACGCGCCTTCATCGCGGTGAGTCAGCCTAGGGCAGGGAAAGCACCTGTGCCTTTAAGAGCAGCCATCTACGGTGGCCATACTGGGACAATCAGGATACAGACTTTGCACTTCTGCCTCAGACTTCTGCTCATGAACTCCTGTGAGGCTCTCTCATTTCTTTGCTCTTTCTTATATGATATTGCTTTTTAAGTAACATCCACCGCAATTATTCCACTGCAGAGCTAATTAAAGTACAGCTCCCCAAAGGACCTGTTACCATATTCCCAAAGGCTGTGCTAGCCAATTAGGCTGTTAATTACAGCACCATTAATCGTGAGTTGTTTTTCAGTACAAACAGCTAAAATGGGTTGTGTGATGATGGATTATTCTATCAGAGAGCCGTGCGTCGCGTCGACGGTGCGGTTCTGATGCCGCATTCCCGGGGAGTTCAGGGCCCGGTATGGCTCTGGCAGGCCCGGAGCTGATGGATCGCCGCTGTTTCTCCAGAACCAGAAGCCTACCTCAGAGGAAATCCTGCTGATCGCGGAGCAGTTGAATATGGAGAAGGAGGTGATCCGGGTCTGGTTCTGCAACCGGCGCCAGAAGGAGAAGCGCATCAACCCTTCCAGCGCCACCCCTCCCCTGCCCAGCCAGCCCCCTCCTCCGACGCACAAACCCCCCTGCTACAGCCCGCACATGGTACGGCCCACGCTCACCCCCCCCCCCGCTGTGGCCTGGATGTGCTCCCCCGCATGTTTACCCTGTGACCAGCCCACTGTGCCCATCTTCCCCTAAGCGAGGCGCAGAGGCACACGCCCCGCCCCCACTGTGCCTCCAGACCTCTCTGCCTCTGTCCGGGAGGTCCCTGGATCTCTCTCGCACCTCTGTCTCCAACCACTAACCACAGTGCTAAGTGCAGACGCACAGAGACATGCCCCAGCCCCCCCGCCGCGGCGTCAGTGCACGGTAGCCATTCGCATGCTATCTCACGTCTCCCCCCCCGTCTGACTTTCCCCTCTCTGTCCTGCCGGCGTCCTCCAGATGTCCAGTCCGGGGCTGTCCCAGGCCGTCACCAGCCTCAGCACAACAGGTGGGTGCCATGCCAGCTCCATGAGGCTCCGCCTCTTAGCCTCCCGAAATGAGGGGTAGCGTCTCTGGCTGGAGGTCCAGCTTCTGGAAGTCAGGAAGGTGCCTAAGCTTCCTGCTATCTCACGGCCCATTGTCTCCGTCCCTCTCTCCCTCCAGTGACCACGATGTCTTCAGTCTGCCCTCTGACCCCAACTGCGACCATCAGCGCCGCGCCTTCCCCCGTGACCCCGCCTCCTCGCAGCACAGCCAGCCCCGCCCCCCCCAGCCACAGCACACTGAGCCTCAACACAGGGTGAGGGCTCACCTGGCGCCCCCTCCAGGCAGGGCCAGGCACACACTCAGGACAGCCGCAGAATACAGATGCCTGCAGACACACACTGACTCTGACGTCCAGCACGCTGACCCTGCCCCCTTCAGCCGAGCTGCACCGCCTCCCCTCTCACCCTCCGTCAGCCGGCTGCTAACCCTCTGTGTGGTTTTTGTGTTCACAGCTTGTGGCGTATGGGTAAAAAGAACGGTGACGTGTCTCACTGCATCACCGATTTCGCTGCAAGCTTGAGGTGAATACGACAGCTCGAGCGGAGACGGCTGCTCTCGTGCACATGCGCACACACGCGCGCGCGGCGACCGCACCAGATCACAGCACCAGTTGACACTTGCATGTCTATGGATAGGCACAGGCCCACACACACACACGTTGTTACTCAGAAGAGGAATGCGGAAGTGGTGTTCCAGTTAGTATCTCATAACCCATAAGGTCTGTGCCCAAAAGTTCTGTGCTATGTTTTTGGTATGTGTCAAAAATACTGGGAAAATGGTTTTCTTAAAAAATGTTGATTCGGTTGTTTAGTTTTATCAAATGGAAATATATGGTACTATTTATGCACAAACGTAAAAAATGTCATTTTATATTTTCTGTTCTTTGCATTTTAAAATTTAGATTTTTGAAAGATATCTAGGTGGTCATGGACTGAGAAACATGTCTACACAGTGATCATAGTGAACACCAGGACAGTGAAACATCTGCACACTGGCCATCATGAACACCAGGACAGAGAAACATGTCTACACAGTGATCATAGTGAACATCAGGACAGTGAAATGTCTGCACACTGATCACAATGAACACCAGGGCAGAGAAAAATGTCTACACACTGATCATAGTGAACATCAGGACAGTGAAATGTCTGCACACTGATCACAATGAACACCAGAGCAGAGAAAAATGTCTACACAAATGTCTACAATGAACACCCGGACAGTGATACATATCTACACACTAATCACAATGAACACCAAGACAGTGATACTACATCTACATGTCTACACGCTGATCACAGTGAACACTAGCACTGTGATACATGTCTATACACTAATCATAATGAACACCAGCACTGTGATACATGTCTACACACTGATCACAGTGAACACCAGCACTGTGATACATGTCTATACACTGATCACAGTGAACACCAGGACAGTGATACATGTCCACACGCTGATCACAGTGAACACCAGGACAGTGATACATGTCTACACACTGATCACAGTAAACACCAGCACTGTGATACATGTCTACACGCTGATCACAGTAAACACCAGCACTGTGTTACAAGTCTATACACTGATCACAGTAAACACCAGCACTGTGATACATGTCTACACACTGATCACAGCGAACACCAGGACAGTGATACATGTCTACACCCTGATCACAGTGAACACCAGGACAGTGATACATGTCTACACGCTGATCATAGTAAACACCAGCACTGTGATACATGTCTACACCCTGATCACAGTGAACACCAGGACAGTGATACATGTCTACATGCTGATCACAGTGAACACCAGGACAGTGATACATGTCTACACGCTGATCACAGTGAACACCAGCACTGTGATACATGTCTTTCTATGCATTTTAATAGAGCAATCAGGAGTCAGTTGAGGCATTGAATAAGAAACTTGTCTGCTTCTAAACTGGCTTTCTCCTTCTTTCTATCTGCCTGCCTGCCTGCCTGTCTGACCCTGTCCTCCTGACCGGGGGGATGCGCTCGCTTGCGTGTGCATGTGTGGATGCGTGCGTTTCAGGAACACAATGATGGGAGTTAACACAGGGATGAACCAAGCGCTCATCAGCAACAACCCCCTGGCTACCATTCAAGGTGTGTTAGAGGGACACAGAGCCAATGTGCAGTGTTTCCTTAGACTTACCAGGAGAGGGCGCCAAAGAGAGAGAAACTAGGGGGGGATGAGAGAGAAATGCACAGCAGGGGGAGCCTTAAGCTCCAAGCTGGGGAAAGCATCTCTGAATGTGCTCAGTGTATCTCTGAGTGTAGATCTGATGTTTCGGTGTATTTGCTGCTTGTTAAGTCACATCCCACTGCACATGTTCACGGCCATTTTGCCACTTTGTGTGAATGGTGGTCCTTCAGCCTGCTTGTGCATTTGCATATCAGACCGTCGCCAGTCCGGCTTCCCTCCTCCTCTTCATTCCCTTGCTCCATCCGTCTCAGTAGGGCTGCCGGTCGCTATGCCCTAACTCTGTCTCTCTGTCCCCTTCTCTCTCTCCGGTGTGCTCTTCCACAGCTCTGGCAGTCAGTGGTGGCCAGCTGCCCATTTCCAGTCTTGAAGGGGGCAGTAAGGTGTTGCTGGGCGGAGCTGGAGGCACAGGTGGAGGCCTGCCATCCTCCCTCTTCCTGAACCACTCTGCCCTGCTGCCCATGGGGCCGGGCGCCGGCGTGGGATTGGTCAGCGCTGCCGTAGCCAAGGCGACGAAGCCCGCATCGTTCCCAGCTGCCAGCAGCATGAGCCCCGCCTCCTGCTCCCCCTCTTCCTGCTCGAGCTCTGCTTCTTCCTGCTCCTCCAGTGAGGTGGCACACAGCCCGTCCGCTCTGGGAGGAGCCAAGACTGAGTGACGCAGCCCGTGGGCCAATCACAAGAGAGGAGGAGAAGGAAGAGGAGGGAGTAGTAAAACCTCGCCTTTCAACCAAAGCTATCTTTCTCACTCCCTCCGTTTCTTGCTTTCACTCTCTCTCTCAGTCTTTCAAAGCCAAAAATACACAGAATGAAAGAGAGGAGAGAGAAGGAGAGGAAGAGGTGGAGGAGATGAAGGGGAAAGGGGGAGATTTAAACCAAAAAATCTAATCTATCTAAGCAGATGGAGAGGAGGCATTGTGGGACTTTTTTGTCAAAAAAGAATGAATACGTGCGTCGTCTCTTTACTCCGAAAAGAAAAATGGATGAAGAAAACAGGGAGTGGACAAGAGGAGGGAGACACGCCATGATTCTTGTGAACCAAAAATGACAAAAAAAACTTTCCTGTGTGTTAGGATGGTGGCTGGAATAAGGAGGTGAGAGAAGGACTTTTACTGAAAAGCTGCAGAGGAACGAAGGAAAAGGATTTTAAACCAAAAAAAAAGGAAGGAAGGAAGAACACACAATGACAAAAAATGACAACCATGCCAAAATCCCAAATACCAAAAACCAAAACCAAAAATACGGAGAGAAAAGCTTTACCCAAAGGACCTGTACATACTGAGCTGTCCAGGATCAGAACTTAGCGACACAGCACCACACAGCCACACTCATGCCAGAACAGTACCACATCACCCTTTTATATACTCTACGTTCCTCTGTTAATATATTTACATTTTTATTTTTTCATCTGTTGAGTATTTTGATTTTTTATAAATGATTTATATGAATCTGAGTCACTGTTGCCATGCCTCTCTCTACCTACCTCTGCTTTTAGCTGTAAGCCCACCCTGCCTCTCACTGCTCACCTGTCCTGCATCACACTCTTGGTTTCCAAGTGTCCATGAGTAGTCATAGGAACTGAGGTGTGTTTTTCCATTAAGGACTTTCATTTACCAACTTCCTGTGCCAATTTATGCAACATTCACTGTTAAGGTTTTGTCTTCTGACCACTGACATTCTCATCACAATCATCACTATCCTTCGGAAACATTTACCCTGAGAAAGGGGACAGCCCCGTACAGCTCACATGGACTGAGCCCTCCATGCATTTTTATTTTACCAGTAAGCAGAAAATTGCATGACTACACACACAAAAAAAACACAGAACTATAAGCAACCGGTTTGCCAAAGAAAGTCTCATACAGTAATAAATAAAAACCAAAGTCACATGTACACATCTGCTAAGTGGGACCCAATTTTCTCTGTGCCAAAAAGTCACATTACCTTGCCGTCGGGGTATGACACACACACAGACACACCCATGCTTTTTATTCTTTACATACAAACATACACCTCCCCAGGCATGTTTTATGTTGGTAGATCACCAGCCTTTGCCTCTTTGTTGCCACGCTAATGCCCGGTGGGGAGCCCCGGACCCCCGTAAGACGCGACCTGGCATGTGGAGACTCGTGCCCGTCCCTCTGTCTGACCGGAGGGGACCGCACACGTGTTTCACCATTCGCTCCCTTCCGCCGTCTAACAGCCTTGATATCACAGCGCCGGTGTGCGTGAGCCACCAATTCCGCGAGCACCTTTCCCGTGCATCACATTCACCCCCCATCCATTCTCTGTGTCACTTACGGAATCTCACTCGCTCTCTCGTCGGATACCAAAGCGTTTATTCTTAAACTTTACAGAGAAGAACTCAGCCATGACAAAAAAGGATGACAAAAAATAAAACATAAACAGACCCCCCCCCCCCCCCCCCCCCCCCACCCCCCTCCCCCCCTCCCCC
>JAODKM010000126.1:24287295-24298628 GCA_026780845.1 Petrocephalus sullivani
GTGCGTCTTTGCGACACGTCTGTTTATAAACATGCGAGTCCATTGTTTGTAAACAGTCCGCGTTTTACCCTCACCCAGTTTAAAATGCCCTTAATTTATGAAGCAAAGAACACATGACAATTATAGCAAGGAAAGCACAAGTAAAGCAAAGGGAACGCAACAAATAAGCGAGGGTTTACTCCCTTGCTTGCTCCGTTTGCAGCCCTTATGTGACACGTTCCGTGTGGGTGGCGGCAGGCCGGTCTGATCAGCGGTTTTGTCCCGCTTCCAGCACCGGAGCCCTCCGGCCCTGTCATGATGTCATCCTTTCTGCAGGAGTAGTCGAGCACTCATGACCTTCAGGGAGAATCGTTACACTGGCTTCAAATGCAGCGCGGCATAGGGGAGTGAAATGCATCCTTGATTTTTTAAAAGGTCGATCGCAAAGACTGTACCACGTGCATATTTTTTTTCTTCCATTTTTTGGATCGCTGCCCCGGTTTCCTACTGTACAGCTTTCACGGCGTTACCTGCCACCTGGCTGGTGCTGTGACACTGCATAATTCCCACAATCGTTCTTGCACCTTTGAAAAGTGCCCTTTTACAATACTAGAGGTAGCAATAATAAACAAGTCCTGACTTACTGCTTTAAACTTGAAGATTCCTAAAACTCCAGCTGTTTCCTTGGGAATCCCGATTTTGCATATACAGCTTCTACCCGCCGTCTTAAATCCGTGTATTGCTTTCAGAGATTTCAAATTATGAATTGCTAAATTATAAGTGCTTTATGCTTCCTAAATTAATTTTTCACTTCTCATAGATGCATGCGGCAGTGGCCGATTTCCCTCCCGTCTTATCCATACAAAAATAAGCAAGCTGCTCGAGTGCTATTATATACACTACGCGTCATTACAGTTGGGCCTTAAGCATCCTGGAAATACCCCATAAAACCACAAAAATTCCACAGCGAACTGGACTGTATGTATTTTGAAGTGTAGAATCACCGATTAGCCTGTAGATGTCTCTGTATCTTTCAGCTCGGTGATTTTCTACTCCCCCCTCCCAATAGTCACCCCGGCTCTATTTCACTGCTTTAGTAGCAGTACTGATCTCTGTAGCAGTCTTGCAGCGGTGTCAGTTTCTGTTCCCTAAATGCAGTAATCTTGAGTTAACGGCAGTTTCAGCCTATGGGGACCCAGGTAATTCCTTCGATCAACTGTCTTGTTCCGGGGAACAGAAATACTTTACAAGACAGTTAGGGGGCGCAGTTTTTCGTAAACAGCCATAAGTAGCTGCGCTTCTCGCTATATGCGACAGCGTCTGCAAGTGTGATTATGTAACGGTTACTGTGTTGCGTTGCGTATGTGCAATAAACATTTTACTTCTCTATTTTTAACTTGCAAATGGCCATAGGAGGCATTATCGTGATTGGTAATAATTATTGTAAAACTAAACCGTAATGCTACGCAACTGTCCACAAAACAAATATTAAAAAAATACAGAAAATGCATGCCGTTTCCTACCTACCAAAAAGACGTAATAATACACATTTTAGGACTTACACACATATACACTACTTTATACTACTACCCTTGTTTAAGTAAACATGGGGTTAGACGAGTTTACTCCAGACCACGCCTCTTCAGTCCAGCTGGTGGCAACATGCGTGATGACATCATCGTTGTAGTTGTTCATTGGGTGGAAGAATCGGTAGCTTTTAGCCAATCAGAGGATGATGCAGTGACGTCAACTTAGAACTCAACTCAAGTTGTATGGAGTAGGCGGGGCACAATGATTGCGACGTCAAGAAGTGTCTCGATGAGAATCATGATTGGCTGGGGGGGCGAGATGAGGGTCTGTTGCTGAGAGAAAAAGAGAGCGACGATAAAGGAAGAGTGAAAAAGCGAAAGAATTCAGCAAGGTAAAGTGAAACATTGATGACACCGTGTCATAGGACACCCATAAATGCAAGCGTGGGGTAATATTGTGACATTTGCTGGCCATCTTACCATATGATCAAAATAACAAAACTTTGGAGAGAAAAAAAAATCTCCAGACGCTGTTTCCCCGCCCCGATTCAGTTGCCATGTCACTCGTCCCACTCCCTCTAGGCCGTGTCGTGAAAATTAATAATGCATATGTAGTTTTGTAGCAGGTGTTCTACAGCGTCCGCTTATGGATTCTCTTGGGGACGCGGACGACAATTCCCAGGGTACACTGTGGATCGGGGGGCAGTCTCTGCAGTGTCAGTTGTAGCAAACACAGCCGGTAATCGACTAAGAAGAGGCATTCAGCAATTTTTTATTGGCTACCGGCATTTCCCTTCCTTTCCTCGGCCCACCTACTCCCTGTTCCTAAGGTTCCCCATACTTTGATTGGACACTGTAACCGTTCTACCGGAGCTGCGGCGCTGCCTTTTCCCCAGTCGCTATTTGCTCAGGATGTTTGTCAATCAGCAGCACTTTGACAGTCGCTCACGCTCTGTACTTTGTATTCGGGCAGCGATAGGCTACTGTAAGTGTCAGTGATCTCTGATTGGCTGGGCGGCCCAGCTGTTAGTGGTTCATTCACCATTTTGTGACTGTAGTGGAAAAGGGACTCGGATAGTTTTTTCCCCTCCGCTCTGAGTTGCCGTGAAAAAAGACATGTTTTACGCAGGAGAATAAAGTGCGAGCCCGGACGGAGCGCAGCCATGGACGGCCATTCGATGGCGCCCCCGGCCCTGCGAGACGCTGCGACTGCCGACGGCGCCGTAAATCCGCCCGTCGCCCGCTGAAGCTCCCTGTCGGGTGAGTTTCGGCGACTTTACGCTCCTCGGCCGCCTGGGTGGCTGCGCGGCGGCGGCGGCGGCTACCGATAGCTAGCTGTCCGTCTTCCGCGCTCCCCCCGCCGCGGCAGCCCGCGTCTGCGCCGCGGAGGGACACCGGGGGAGAGCCCCGGGATGGAGTGCGTGCGGAGGGCGGCCGGGGCGCGGGGAGGACCGGCAGGACCGGGAGGAGGGCTGGGGGTGTGCAGTCTAAACTTTGTCAGATGTTACGGCGGCTTAGCTGGCGGGCAGGCGGGCGGGCGCCCGGGACGCGGCGCCGGCTGACAGCGCTGAACTTGGCGGCGGCGCGTAAACACGCCGAGGCCACGGAGCGACCTCCGGCTCCGCGGCCACTTACTGTCCCCGTCCGGCCGCTCGCTGGGCCCGCGGCTCGGCCGGCCGCCTCCGGACTGCAAGTTTTCCGCGGCGTCCCGCGTCCGCTCCGCCTTCTCAGCACTTTTCGGGCCTGTCGCTCCGGCCGGCCTCCGGGGGCAGGCGTACGGCGGCGCTGGCTGTCACTCCGGCGGGGCTGACCGTGGCCCCGTAGCTGCGTTAGTCAGCTGGCTGGTGCCCCCCCCCCCCGATCGCGTTACGGCCGCTGGAGGAATGGCAGCGGTCCCAGCGCGTAGTGCGCCCGGCATCCCTGCCCTGTCCGGGGGCTTCGGGCGTCCTGCATGGGAGCCACTTTGCCCCACTCCGGCGGTACTTGGAACGTCTGGAGCGACGCCGATCCTGCTCGGCGGTACTCAACATGTGGACCGTGTGACTGCGGGGGGCAGTTAGCGCGTAATCCCGCTGGGTCCCCCGGATCGGGGACGGATCGGCCGCAGACTGACACCCGCGTCTATTAGGGTCACCACGCAGTTCGGCATCCCTGTTCTTCTGCTGTACTTATATACTTATAGCTGGTACCAGTCGCATTGTGCATCCCGCAGCTGACACTCAGGCCAGGGTAGCTGTCCGAAAAAGTACCGCACGTAGGTCGCGGTGTGTGTGTGTGTCTATGTGTGTGTGTGTGTGTGTGTGTGAGAGAGAGAGAGAGAGAGGGAGATCACAGTCCCATTGTTTAACATTTGCTCCCCTGTGACCCACTTAAGCCAAGGCTACCCCAGCAGTTAGAGATGGGGAAACTACACCCCAGAACACCCACATTCCAGTGTGGTGCACTTCCTGCACAATGCAGCATAGACATGCACCCCCCCCCAAGTGTCCCGCAGCTTGCCCCGTGCACCACGAGTGCAGGGCACTGGACACCTGGTGTCGATTACAGGGGATGGAGCAGAGGTCACTAGGCAGGAAGCACTGTGCAGCCGTGCATGTCATAAAGATAGCTAGTACCCGGGTCCCTCAATGCAGGGGACTCGTGGAGTCGTACGCCCCTTAGCATGACTTTGGCGTGTGTGGACGTGTGTAACTAATACCCACACTTTGTAAACCCGGGCAGACGACGGGGAAGAGCCCTCGCAGACATTGCATACAACTGCCTGTGCCTGCTGTATGCCGTGCAGGGGAAGGCCGCCCTGTCTCTGAGCTCTGCTCAGCCATCGTGGTAACCAGGGTGTTTTACTGCATGCCGTCTCGGTCGTTTCTGTCTGGCACGGATGTGACCGCCTCGGAGCCATTGCTCGCTCCCGTGCCGATAAGCGGAGGATGGCTGCTATTTTCTGTGCGGGTCTGCTTGTTTTGGTGATGTTTTAATATCTGGAGGTAAAAGAGAATAGAGGGAATCCGAGAATATGGTTAAAATAAATTTTGCTGTGGATATCTTTAGGGGGTGGTATTTTGACGATTATGTAGATGTGAGTTGTGAGCAGGGTGGAGGGGTCGAACCTGGTAGCCAGGGGTCTCCTCCTCACGGAGTCTGCGTGTTCAGGGTCTCTTGGTACGGTGTAAATGCACAGAGGGTTCCCAGCAGGCACGAAGAGTGTGGCTTGGGGTGAGACCCGGTGCCAGCCTGTGTGCCAGCGGTGGTGTTCGACGGGCTAGAGCGACGTGCAGGTCCGGCTCCGAGTGCCCTGTTTCCAGGGAACAGACAGTCCTCATCCAGCTGGAGCTGTGAGGGGACGCAGGCGGCATTAAGTGGGCCCACGACGCTGCTGCTCCTCTCCCTGCCCCTCACGTGTGACGGCTTTATTGCCCGAAATATTTTATTGATTCTCATCTATGTTTTTTTAATGGGCCCCGAAGGGTCTTTGCTCCAGCGGGGCTGCCGTCTCGTATTCGCCACCTCGCTCACGAGGATCTGAATCACGCACTAGAAACTCGCGTGCTCTCGCTTCCTCAAGATCAGACGACTTTTGGAGCGTACACTCAGACTGCTGCACAAGTGGCATGCAGCACGGCTGCGTCGCCGGGGGTCCTGCCGTGCTCTCGTGCACTACGCCGTCGGGGATGCGCCATTGGCTCCTCCTATACCAAAACATCAGGGATGGGATCGACAGCAATGATAAAATGGAGCCGTCGCCCCACGTAATGGAACGACTATTTAAATAAGCCAGGGCCAAATAGACACTCGTATTGCGACCCGTCAGATCTTTGTTGTTGTTTTTTTTTTGTTGTTGTTAATTCTGAGATTTACACTAAGTCAGGGCTGAAGGGGAAACGAACATGACAAGAAAGCAACCAAATGAAACGCTGGAGGAAGTGATGTCACAGGCCTTGGCAGGAAGTGGGGGCTGATTGTCATAGCAAACAAACAGTTAAAGCGGGGTCACCATAGAGAGAGCCGAGGGAGAAAAAAAAAACAAAACTTTCAAGTGACGGGGTTGAAGAATTTCCCCACCTCTACCAGGAAGCCAGCGTCTGTGTGTGTCTGTGTGAGTGAGTGGCTGTGTGTCTGAGGCATCTGCGCCTCTGGATGCTTGTGCTCACTTGCTCTTTATTCTTCCCAGGCTTCATACCTTATTATTACACTGCCGCATGCTTGATTAAGCTAAAATTGTCCCTTTTTGCAACTTAAGTGTGAAACAGACAGTCAGTGTGAACGACGAAATCTCTGGAAAATCCCCTCGACTCCTCGCTGCACGCAGGATTGCTCACACCCGGCATGCAGGACCAGAACCTCCACACTCTGGCTGCCCATCACTCTGGGTCCATTCTCATGTGACCTCTACCGGGATGCAGACCCGGCCGGCGCCATGTTGCCATACCAAACCTGGCGAAATGGGTGGGGGCTGCCGTTTAACGTGCCTCGTCTCTTAATTCGAGATAGATGTGGTTGCCGGCGGCAGTGTGGTTGATCGCATTCACTTGGACATTTGGCAGCGAGGAGTGGTGGTTGGCTTGAGTGCGAAGGTTGCAGGTTTGAGTCCCACCGCTGCCTTTCTCCAGTGATGAGGTTATCCCAAATAGGTTTGTCGCTGCAAGACGGTAGATTCGGCCTTATTGACAGTATCGGCTCTGCTTGTAAATAAATATTAAAATGAAGTGGCTCTGAACTGCAGCGTACCATAGTATTACCTACTAATGCAACATATTTAATGTATAATCAAGGTAACTAATTAATGCTGTGAGTAAAAATAAACGTGATGGCTCAGATTTCGGCTGCATTTTGCTCTCTGGAGTCTGCACTAGATCCCCGCAGTGTTTAATATGGTCGACTGAGGTGTCAATGAGAGTCTCTGTCATATTACCCACGCACCCAACCGAAAGTCTCACCTCTTAAGTGCAGCCTGTTAACCGGGGCTTCTTCGTTAACGGCTCTGCCAGCAGCTGGCCAGTAACGTGGCCTCTCCTCTGTGTTTCAGAACCCGGAAGGAGGGAGAAGGCCATACGAGAGGGAGCGGACAAGGCACCGGGAGCGAGGAAGGCAGAGGAAGGAGGTGGCAGAAGAGAACCTGGGGAGCACTGTAACGTCCAAAGCCAAATTAAGGGAGCACTAAAGGCAGAGATGAAGTCAGCTAAAAAGCAAGGAGGACGCTCCCCCCCATCCACTCGAGCCAAGGGGGGCAAGAGGCGGGGTCCCGGCGAGGCAGTGTCAGAGGGGGAGAGGCGAGAGAAGACGAGGGACAGCCTCGATGGGGCCCCACAAGCGGCCAGGAGACAGACACCACCCAGATGCCAGGACGAGCCGGTCGGGTGTGGCGGCTCCTCAGACGGCGAGGGGCCCAGGGACCCGGGGCGACTGCCGGATTGCGAGAAGCTGGGGGACGACGGAGACAGGGGGGTCTCCAGGGCGGGGGGGCCACATAGGAGCGGAAGCAGCAGCAGCACCAACAACAACAATGGAGGCAGCAGCAGCAGCAGTAGCTCGGGCAGCAGCCCCAACCCCCCCTCGAGCCGCAAGACGGCCACCTTCAAAGCCCGCGTGCCCAAGAAGAAGTACACGTATGAGCACTGCACGGGCGCCGCTGCCAGCGCTACCCACGGAAACGGCTACGGCAGCAGCAGCGGGCAGCCCGCCGCCCCCGGCACCGTGCCCGGCGAGGACGACGCGGACAGACACAGCCACAGCAGCGGCCCCGGGGACGAATGTGCACCCGGGGCTGCCGCCGTCAGGCCCCACGCCGAGAGAGAGCGGGGCACAGAGGGCGACGGCGAGGGAGACGGCGCCCCCAACTCCGTGCGCTCGTCTTCCACAGACACGGCGAGCGAGCACTCGGCGGACCTGGAGGTCCTGGAGACGCACACCAACCCACATCCCCCGCAGAGCCCCCTGCGGCCCTACCACAGCCCCTCCGGGCCGGCCTTGCGGTCCAGCCCCACGCACAGAGCCCCGGACCAGGACAGGAGTCTGTCTGCTGGGCTGGAGGATGCCCTCGCCAAAGGACTGAAGAATCAGAGGATATTGGCTCGATGCCGGCGGGGGGATGGGGACGGGAAGGGGGTGACGGAGGGAGGGGCCCAGGGCCAGGAGCCGGGGCCGCGCTCCAGCGTGTTCCGGGCGGGTGTGGTGCGTAGGGTGAGCGGTGAGCAGCACAGTATTGCTGTACAGCTTAATGGCGAGAACTACCTGCGGCACTACCCCTTCCCCGGCGGGACGGCCCAGGGAGGCCCCGTGGACCTCATTCTGGACGCCTCCCCACCGGGCTCCACCCCTGTGGCAGTAGGGACTTGTGTGGTGGTGCCGTTTGGGGGCGAGGGCCAGGAGATGGCGCGGCAGCTGTACAGGGAGGGCGTGGTGTCCCAGGTGGATGGCCACCCGGCAGTGCCATGCCAGGTGACACTGTGCGAGGACGCCGCCACGCTGGCTGATGCCGACGCCGGCGAGGAGGAGCGGCGCATGGCCACCGTGCAGCTGGTCTGGGTGCCCTGGCAGCACCTGCGCCTGCTTGTGAACCCGTGGGAGCTGCCGCAGCAGGAGGTGGGCCGGGACCGCGAGCGAGAGGAGCGCGAGCACTGGGTGGACATGGAGATGGAGCTGGAGCGGGAGGTGAGTCAGCTGAGCAGCGGCATGGCGCTGGGTCGCGCCACGGGGGCGCCGCTGGGCTGCGGATTCCCGCCCGGGGGCGGGCCGGGTCGACACCTGGGCCGGCTGGCCTTGCCTCCTTCCGGAGGCGGTACGCCCTCCGGGCCTACGGTGGACAGGGAGCGGGACAGACAGATCCAGAAGCAGCCACAGAGCCTGGAGGAGGACAATGAGGTGTCTGAGTTCAGCATGGCCCGCCTGCAGGAGGACAGGGTGGCTGGCGAGGTGGGGGGCAAGACCGTGGCACAGCACCCCCGGCACATCCTCTCCAAGCCTCCCGGCTACCCCGGCTCCCACCACCCCCTGGCGCGGGGCATCGGCACCTCCATGGGCCTTTCCCTCACCGGCATGGCCGGCCCCCAGCCCCCGCCTTCTTCTGCGATGTTGGGCCCAGAAGTGCGTGTCGGGTCGCCCCACCTCCCCCCGCTGCCGCCCTCGTCGGGATCTCGCGGCCCTGTGGTCCCGCTGGACAAGGCGGCGAGCTCAGGCACGCCGGGGGGTGGCGGCTCGGGCTCCACGTCCTCGTCGGCGTCCTCGTCGCGCTCCCGCACGCCGCTAACCGCGGCCCAGCAGAAATACAAGAAGGGAGACGTGGTGTGCACCCCCAACGGCATCCGCAAGAAGTTCAACGGCAAGCAGTGGCGGCGGCTGTGCTCGCGGGAGGGCTGCATGAAGGAGTCGCAGCGCCGGGGCTACTGCTCGCGCCACCTCTCCATGCGCACCAAGGAGATGGAGGGCGGGGCCGAGCGGGACCGCGGGGGGGGCAGCAGCTCGGGTACCGTCACGCCCTCTGACTTGAGGCTGGGCGGCGGCCGGGCCAGCAGTGAGTTCGACTGGGACGAGACGTCGCGGGACAGCAGTGAGGCCAGCAGCCGGGGCGACTCGCGGCCGCGCCTGGTCCTGCCGTCCCTGCTGCCGCAGGACTTCTCGCGCTTCGACTTCGACGAATGCGAGGCGGCCACCATGCTGGTGTCGCTGAGCAGCTCGCGCTCCGCCACCCCGTCCTTCTCCCCCGTGTCCAACCAGTCGCCCTTCTCCCCTGCCCCGTCGCCCTCGCCGTCCCCGCACTTCGTCTTCCGGCCCGCCAACTTCAGCCCCATCACTGCCTCTACGGTGCTGCCGGCCCGCCGACACCGACACCAGAGCGGCACGGCCGGGGGGGGCGGCACCCCCAAGCTGGGCACACCGGGCTCTGAGCGAGACCGGCACCCCCCGAGTATCCCGCCCTCCTTTCAAACCAGCCTCACCTTCACCGTGCCCATGAGCCCTGGCAAGCGCAAGGCCGACGCCCCCTTGCCGCCGCCCCCCCCGTCACAGGACTACGGCAAAGCCGAGCACGAGCAGGGCGACCCTGGGCTGGGCCTTGCCGCGGCGGCCTTCCGTGTGCTGTCGCCGCAGACTCAGTCCCACGCGCCCTCTTTCTCGCGGCCGCGTGGGGTGACCACGCCCTCCAGTCGGCCCCCCTCCTCAGCCAACGCCTCCCCCCCGCCGATGCTTGTCTCCCCGACGCCCCCCTCGCCCCTCCCGTCAGATGCGAGCCTCCGCCGCGTAGTGCCCGTGTCCCAGCAGCCGCTGCGCGACTCGCCTGTCATCGTTCGCAACCCCGACGTGCCACTTGCCAAGTTCACGGAACGCCCCCTGGGCCGCGGGGGCGGGCCGGTCTCCCGCTCCAAGGAGCACAGCCAGACCCTCCAGCCGACCTCCGGCCTCCAGGTTCCCGTGCCCATCAACGCTGCCGCTGCCACCAATGGCACCGTTCTGCTGCGCAACCCCACGCCCGCTCTGGTGCTGGTGTCCTCAGCCCCCTCACTGCCCCCTATGCCCTCGGGCCACCCTGCCCAGGCCAGCCCCGCCCTGGCCTGCATTTCTGTCACCGGCCCAGCCTCCGGCCCAGCACTCACCAACTCCAGCTCCGGGAACCGTGATCGAGGCGGGCACTCCGGCCCCTTCGGAGGCCCAGTGCAGCAGCCTGTGCCCTGCCACCCGTCTCCCACTGCTCTGCTGCCCCTCATCCTGCCCGCGGAGTCCCTGCACCCAGCCCCCTGCAAGGATATCATCATGGGCCGCCCCGGGACAGGTAAAAATCTATAATTACGGGCCAGCACCCCTTAAAATGCTTCACCTGTGCTCTGTGTGTATTTTGATGACAGAATCTGTGGCAAGTCAGTCCGGTGAAGTAACCGTGGGTGAATGGGTGTGGTTTATACAGAGCTTTAGAAGGCAGATGTGCTGGGGAGGGTGGGAGGCATCATTGTTTGGGAGTGACCTGGGAAATGTTGATTCGGGGGGGGGGCGATCTCCTGAGGCTGTGTGGCATTTTGGACCCCCTTGTTCTGGCCCCAATGGATCGGCTTCTCAGTTAGCGTACGTGCTGCTGTTGCTGAGAGTACATAATCCCGCACAAAAACAGAATCGGATAACCTGACCCGGAAGGTTCTGTTTCACCGCGAGTCCCTCAGGCGCCCGGTGTTTTGTTCGCTGTGTTACGGCACCTTCCACGTCACTTGTTTTTTGTTGGGTATGGTGTGCTGGTTTTACGTGAAGCATCCTGAATGAGCCACGCTGTAGTGACAAAGTAGAGGGGCCAGGAAGGGCCCCGGCTTTAAGTGAAATGTGTGTAACTGTGCCCTTTGGGAGTGATTCACAGCGGTGTCCTCTGCTGGTGGGCGCGGTCTGCTTACTCTGCAGCATTTGATATGTGCAGCTTTTGACTGGCAAACGACAATGCAATGAAAATGCACAAAGCATCACACTGACCGTCAGGTGGGATACGGTTGGGGACAGCCAGCGGTGCCGCGGTTACCGGTGTGGCTCGACTGCCAGAGGCCCCAGTTGTGGCGTCCTTTGGCTGACAACCATGAATAGATAGACACAGTGTAGCATTTAATGTAATGTTATAAAATGTCCAGCTATCAAACTATCGAAGTCTAAAGTAGATGCCAGGGAGACGGCGTACAGCCGGTTCTCTGGTGCTGTGTGGAAGGATCTCCTTATTAATAGCGTTTACAATAATTCACCAGGCTTCACAATAATAACAGATTAGTCCACATCCACGCTGTTAATGAGCCATTATTACAGACGTGTGTGTGGGAGACATTAATCCACATCCACAGCCATTATTACAGACGTGTGTGTGGGAGA
>JAODKM010000126.1:24304730-24318874 GCA_026780845.1 Petrocephalus sullivani
CCCCCCCCCACACCCCCCGCGGCGCTCGTCTTCCCGCTCCCCTCCTTGTTGTGCGGCCGTGTTTCCCCCATCCCTTTTTTTGTGGGGGGCGGTTTTCCCCCCCCCCCCCCCCCCCCGCTCAGCAGCACCAGTCGCTACAGCTTTGGGCTCTTCCGCACTTTCTCCAAAGGGAACATGGGTGAAATCAGTGGCGAGTCTAGTAGGGCAGCAGCATTTGCACTTTGTTCCTCTTGCTTGGCAAAATTTGTATATTTGGGGTTTATAGCAGGTAATTTTGCCCAATCTTTGTCTCTGCGAATGTGTCGTCCTCCATTTGTTCAGTTTAATTTTTCCATGTCTGTGCTACGCTCAAGTCAATAACTGTCAGTCGTCTGTTTGTCATAGAACAAGACTGCCCCCAGGTGGACAAAGTCTTAAACAGCGCTGCTGTAAAATGTATAGCGGCTAGGTTCTTTAACGACTCCTGGGGAACATCAGGGGACGTGACTTGCCATAATTAAGGCTTTTCGCCGGATAGAGAGAGGCAGAGAGACGCCCTGCCTGCTGCTGAGTGCCGGAGGAACCCGGGATTGCTGGGAGAAAGTGTTTCCTAGTTAGAAGGGTAGATGCCAGGTCGGCGCCAGGGGTCGGGGTGCTGCGGCCGTTTCAGGGTCTCGCCACACCTGAACGGATGTGGGCACCATGGCAGCAGGGAGCCTGGATATTTCGCGTGTAGCTGGCTGTGGAGTTGACCCCGACGGGAGCCGGCTGAGGTTGTGTGGCACTTTGGCGTGGTCCCCATGCCCAGTGCGTAGTGGCCAGTGGGATTAGCAGAAGCAGCCCTGGGGTTTGGAGGGGGCTCACTCCTGTCCAGCGTCACTCACTCCATCACTAATCTCCCCCTATTTATAGCCGTAACCGCTCACCCATACTGAGAGCCCGCTTGCAGCCGACCTGGGGGCCGGCCCAGGAAACGCAGCACACGCTCACTCACAGTCCTGCATGTTTCAGCATCCACACAGAGCCAGGAACCAAAGTGATGGCCCTGTATCCCCATTACCAACATTCATCCATCTCCCATCCTGTTAAGCTGGGGGGGGGTGACCAGGGCTGGGGGACACCCTGGATGAGGGGATGCAAGTCTATCACAGGACACAGCCTGGACGGGATGCCAGTCCATCACAGGGGACAAGGTAGGGGACACTCTGGACGGGATGCCAGTCCATCACAGGGTACGAGGCGGGGGACACCCTGGATGGGACGCTAGTCCATCACAGGGCACAAGGCAGGTGTCCACCCCTGGACAGGATGCCAGTCCACTGCCTGGCACCAACAATATTTTTTTTCCTAAATGCTTTGTGGGCATTTGAGAGATCAGTTAGTCTACCTACATGCCTTTAGGCTGAGTGAGGAAACCTGTGCAATACGGGGAGAACATGCAAGCTCTTCACACTCAGCAGAGACTGGATTTGAACACACATTTTGACACAACGGTGATACCCACTGAGCCACTTTCTTATGAACATACCGGTTTATTTATAGAGCATATATTCATATTATATATAATATATAGTCTGTGGTTCTGTGCCTTTGTCTGATATCCTGCTGAGGGGCGTATGGATCGCATAAATCCCATCAGCAGCATATGGCGTGTCTGAATGTCTCACATTTATTATGATACGACTACTCGGCAATGCTGGAATCTGAGCCCTACGCTGATTCCCAGCAGTTGCACAAGCAGGCCTTCCTGTAAGGGTTAATGACTGGCTTCCCACCAATGAGTGAGCCAGTTTGCACAGCAATGGTGCCCCTTGTTTTGCTCTGATTGGCTGTGTCCTGGGAAACGGAGATTAGCCCCTCCCACCATTGTGCCTCTCTCTGATTGGCAGGCAGGCCCTTGCGGGCGGCTCGATTTCTCGACAGTGAATCGGCCCCACAGTCCAAAATGCAGCGGCTGCTGTGTGCCTCCCACTAGTCTCTTGTACTCGTTAGCGTTGAGGATGCGTTGCATTCTGGGACGCACTCAGAAGCTTTTTAACACTACCCTGTGTCACTCTTTTAAAGTCTGCTGTTAAATATCTCTGACTTCTCCAAGTTCTGCGCCCTTCCTCCCACAAGAGAAGTTGGTTTTTTTTCTCTCCCCTCCTCCCTCCCTCCCTCCCTTCCTTTCCACAGAATGACTCTCAGGCTATTTTTACACTCCTGACTCCCTCTCTTTTTCCTTCCCACCCATTTTTTTTCCCTCCTTTGCTTTCTAACCCCCCCATCGTCACTCCCTGGGTATGTGCGTGCATGTGTGTTCCTGCACATTCAAGCGTGTAGGTGTGAGTGCATGCGGTGGAGGTGTGTGTGTTAGCATGATCCCTGGCCATGCAGCTCCCATCATGGTGGGGAGCCTCCGCCGTGTGCCGCTCCGTGTTTAGAGAACATCAGCGTGAGGGCTTGAATGGGCCCGTTATTGTGGAAAATGACGTGGGTGCCCCTGCGTGAGCAGCCCCCGCCCTTCCCTGATGGCCCCCTCTGACTACAGGCACAGAGTGGCACAGAAGTGCTCCGTAAACAGGCTCGCTGTTTAACAGACGGTGCCCGTCTGTGCCCGTCTGTGTCAAAAGCCCCACTGTGCACTCGTGACTTGCTTCGCGTGACAATTCCTCTGTTGACATATTAGTAGGTCGACATGGGTGATTTATAAAATGATGCCAGTTCCACATAGTTGTTTTTGTAAAGCGATCCGTCACACTGCCCGGCAGAAACAGTGGTGCCCTGTTAGGATGCAGTAGATCGATATGATAATCATCAAGCATTCCGGCATCACACTTGCATGACCCCCTTGTTAGTGGTGACCACCAGCTCCTGGGTTAACATTGAGGGAGGCGTGTTTTTGGAAACTTGTCATATTTCTGCTATGGCCTTATTGTATTTTCTGTATAAAACTGAGATTACAAATGATTTGACTGTGTTTTGTTTATTACACAATTATTTGTTAATGTAAAATACCATATATGTTGTCAGCCACCTTCAGTGATCACTTCCATTATTATTAATTTGTAGCTGTTCTTGTGATATGTAGCTGTATATGAAATATTAGGAATGGTAGACTGTAAACATTTCTGTAATCTGTAAACATTTCTGTAATCTGTAAATGTTTATATTTCACTGAAAGGTAGGCTGATATAATGTAAACTACATTGTAAAAATAGTCAGTAGCACTAAATAACTATCTATCCATCACAATTAAAATGGTAGATGAAACGCTAGGTTTGCAGGCGTGTTTACGGAAGCTGCATTATCCAATGTTTACAGCGCCCTCTGTCCTCAAACGGCCATGGCAAGTACTGCGTTTCTAGTTCAGACCGCAGCTCAGTGGGAGGGCACTACATCTGGTACTTGTGTCAAGCGATTTGTTGTCCTACATCCTAGTGCCCTTTTTCAATTGGCGTGATCTTCAGTCGATCTCGACCCAGCGTTTAGGCCATTCCAATGGTAAGACGCGTGGGAGGGGCTATGCTAAACAGTTCCAGCAATACGAGTCAGGTTGTTTTTCACCGGCCAATAGCTGAACGAAAACTGCAACGTCACTATGGGACCAAAGGACACCACAGCCAATAGGGATCCTTGCCCTAATTTCTGTTTGACTATTAATATTTAGAAGCTTTCTTTCAAGTCAGAGACCAGTCCGTGCATGAGAACCCAGACGGCGTGTGATTTGCATATGACTGACATTCCAGCGTATATACCGACCAATTACAACGCTAGGCGGCGGGATGACGAGGATCGAGATGGGCCAATGAGAGGGAGGAAGTAGGCTGAGGGGCGGTGCTGGGTTGGGCGAGGTTGGCACACAGAGAGCGAGAGGGGGCAGCCCAGTTTACAACAGGAGAAAGAGGGAGGGAGGGAAAGAGAAAGAAAGAAAGGACGAGCGAGCGAGAGAGGAGGAATCGAGGGGAAGAGTCGCGTTCGAGTGAATGATGTTGTGATACGGCGACTTTTACTACGAAGGACTCGCCGAGTTGACGGAAGGGAGCGTGTGGCCGCGGAGAGCGCGTCCGCGGACTGGCCGGCTGCGCACGGATTCCGCGGGACTTCGCGGGCTCCTTATCATTTGCAGGCGCCCTTCGCACGGATCCCCGCCGGAGCATCTCTGCCAGGCTCTCCCTTCTCCGCTCTCTGCCAGCTCGGATCGGCGGACGCGCTGACTATGTTCCTCTCCCCCCTGTCATCGCCACCGAGATCCGCCGTCGCTGTTGTCATCGCCGGAGCTGGCCTTTTTTCGCAGCAATATTTTAGTCTGTTTTTTCTTTGGGGGAGGTAGAGGTTAGGGTGTGTGTGACGGGGGGGGCGAAGGTGGCTATTCGGCTAAAAGAGAAGTCGGTGTGGAGCGGCGATAGTTTGCCCGCTAGCTGCCTATAAGCACTTAGGGGGGAAATGCAAGATTTGTACAGATGTGGGATTTACACCTGGACTAGGGCTGGTTTCCAGAGGCACCAGACCGTCGGGAACGGCGAATATTAGCTTTAATAAGTAGCTACTGATAAGAGAGGAAACATACGTAATTAACAGTTGTACACTGTATTTTTATAGCAATTTCAGGCATCTCTCTTGCTCCTCTTAAAGCATGCATGGCTAGGAGTGACCGAAAGATACTTTGCCTGCGGATAATCCTGCCCACGGTCTTAGATGCGTTTTGGAAAAAAGTGTATGGTCAGGAATACTCGTGTTTTTACTTTTAATCGCGTCTAGGGGGACATAAATAGCATTAGCAGTGCGAAGTGGGTGGCTGAGGGCATGCATGTACGATCTGTTGAATGCCTTGCGTGTAATATCGCGCCGTAAAGGACAGTTCCGTACCCGGCCGACTCCTGCTGCCTGCCCAGTTGTTATGATACGCAGCGGACTGGATGCTGGTTCTATTACCCGAGCGCGCATCTGAGCCGCCGCTCGCCCGCCTCGGCGTCCGTTCGCTGGTTGATTAATCCCTGTTATAATGACTTGCTCGGGTTGAGCCGGCGTGCCCCGGGTGCTGCGTACCGGAGCGGAGGGCAGCCGCGACATGAGAGCCGCCTGCGTCCGGCTGGCCGCGATCGGTGCTGCGGGTGCGGGGCCAGGGGCGTTCCCGGGGGGCCGGACCGCGCCGGGGCGCCGCTGCTGAGGGATCCCGCCATCTCGCCCGGAGCCGATCAGCAGCACGGCTGTATTTTGATGTGACACCCCCGGATCGGCGGTGGCGAACCGCGAAACGTGCGATTTCATTAATATCGCCGCCGCTGGCCGCTAGTTATAGTGACCCCCCCCCCGATCGAGGAGCCGGGCAGACATTAGTAATCCGCAAACCGGACACGTCCTATTGTTATAATAAAACCCCACAGCGATTCGGCTCGGAGGGAGGCTGCGTTTCACACTCCCGGGGCTGGATGCGTGCTAGTAACTGGCCTTAAGCATCGCCCGCATCTGGCTTTTGGGCCCCCCGGTGTCAGCCTGCCAGGTGATTTAACGTTGCCGGGCGGCCAGGCATGCTGTCAGGGCGTCTCACGATAAACAAAGCACATTTTATCTCCTAGTCTAAGTAAGCGGGCTTCATAGGCAGTATTTGTGGCCGTCGGGGAGATTCGGAATGCATTGTTATATTTCTCCCATGTAGCCGCCGAACAGTCGCGATCATTAACCTGCTACTTCGAGGGTGGAACTGAATACAGGAAGAAAAGCCCGGTGCCTTTTCTTTTGTTACAAAACCGGGCCGATGTCGTTAAGCGCTGGAACCTGCGTCGCCAAAAATAATAAAAAAAAACAGTTGGCTTGCTAGCAATTAAGCCAAAAACGACCAAAGAGGCTTAATTCATATGCAGTATCATATGTGATATCGCTTTCTCGGACTTCGGCAGACGTTTTCGCTGTGCTATGGAGTGCAGGGCCAATGTGTCAATTTAAAGCTGGCCGGCGCCATGCGTCTCCGCTGAGGCGAAGGCAGTACGCGACACCGAGGATGGAGGAGAGGCCTACTTCGGGCAGCCCGTGAAGGCATCGATCCGTTAATGCAAACACACGGGAAGAGAGGAACAGAAAGTGCACGAGTCGACGCAAACGAAGGTCACATTAGGTGATCGCGGGCCATTAGGGGCGGACGGAGGGGAGCTGCGAGCGCGGCCAGCCGAGGCGCGGAACTTGGGTCGCTTCCACACCCTGGAGTTCGGCGTGCTCCGGGCGCCTTGGAAACACCAGCCGCTAACGGGGCGCCGGCGAACGCGGCGTTCGGTGGCTGATCGGTGACGCCAGCGTTTGGAGGCCGGAAGAGCGACACGCGTGTGACGCCGGCCGGAGGATCACCATCACCACCATCATCACCATTCACTTTCGGGGCTGATAAGCCACTGTTCTGCTGAGATTTAAGAAGAGGACGATTATAACAATCATGTCCCCCCACCGATGGAGCGCTCGCCCCTTCAAGACTGACACTTGGAGTCAATGTTTCTTGGACTACTGAGATTTGGGAGCCTTTTAAATTTTTGGATCCTGCGAATTTTTTAATTTTTTTTTTTTTTACTATCTTTTGAAATTATTTTATAATTGCGAAATATATAAACGCGTCATTTGCTGAAAAGGACTTTTTCTATCAACCATGTTTTCGCCAGACAGCCCTCAGTACCTCCGGCAGGGCTTGAGTATGTTCGGTTAGTAATGGTTCCAGATCTTACCTACACTAGTTCTCTATTGTGGTCGACCTGGGTCACACGTACGTTCTTGTAAAACTGCTTCGCATTTTTCTTACATTTAATCTACAAGTGGCAGATTTGCGTAGGACCTCTTTGGCCACGTTCTTTGAGCAGTGATGTTGAGAGGGAGGTGTGAGCTAACTGGCACATCTGTGTAACGGTGCGTCTAACGTTGGACTGTGTAAAGGACCTGGTTTAAAAGCAGAAAAAGGCCAGACGTCTAACGAGATGCTGCAGGCTTGGGTTCAGGGTTTGGTTACGCCCACTGCTTTGTGAAATACAGACAGGTCATGTTAAATTTGACTAATATGATCCCAGCCTCATGACCATTAAGGTGCAGTGGCAGTGAATGTCCACTTTAAGTAATGGCTTGATGGGTGTGATCCCACTTTGTGCTGTGTTCAGTAACGACGGCCCATGCTGGAGTCGTCTTCTTTTTCTGTCACAATTAGCAACTTGGACCCAGTCTTTGGTGTCAAGACGGTGACATGGTTCCAGAAAAAAAAACCTTTGTGGAGCTAACCTAGTTAGTGGTTGGCTGTTAACCAGTCTCACAGCATAGCATCCAAATACCATCTGATATAAACATCAGTAAACTGGCTACACAGAAAACTGAAAAGCACCGGATATTCATTTGGGGACCATGCTTTGCTCAGCATTGAGATCGTGAAAATTTAACACGACTACTCATTGACTTTGTAAATATCATGTTCATTGATCTTTTAAAGAATGTTTTTTTAACCGTAGATTTCCTTAAACCTTTAAGTATAATACTATTGCAAAACAAGTAAATAGGGGTCGAAGGTGGGTGTGATAGATTTATAAGGCAAGACAGGATCGGAGCATTACTGCAAAATGAAGTTTTATCTTGGGTGTATTGCTTTGATAATTTTGGAAGACAGAATCATAAGTGGAATAGAAAGTCTGAGTATTTGCCCAGTTCTGGCTAGTGCTGCAGCCCCTCATCATGTTGGGCTGGGTCATCGAACATGGCCGGATTTTGTGCTCCAAGATATTATGCAGTATAATGTTAAGTTTGATGCCTTTTCAGTATGATTGTATCGTGAAATGGGTTTGATCCAGTTAGGGAATGCAGTGTGAAATCAACTCAGGGGCACTGGGATCCCCCAGTGTAGAGCAGGACAGTCACATGACTGAGACATACACTTCTAAGCTATAACCGGGTGGGGCCCCGTACTAGCACAAAAGAGAGGTATCGGCTATTGGAGTTTGTTTGTGAAAACGGCTAATATAATATGTGAAATTCTGACACTGATATTTATGATTGTGTATATACAGCTCTCGAAAAAATTGAGACCACAGCAACATTTTCCATTTCAGTCATTTCTCAGTTTATGGGTATGCGCCTGTGAAAAATATACATATTTTGTAAACTCCAGCCTGGCTCTTCCCTGCTTCTCATTGATGGCTTCTTCTTTGCTTTACGGGACTTCAGTCCTGCTTCTGGGAGCCTGTTATGAATTGTCATATCAGTGCATTTCACACCACTTAATGCCTTTGACTAGTCTTGAAAGTTAGTTGATGTCATCCTCCGATTTATGAGACACTGTCCGATAAGTTGACGGCCATCTCTGCCATTAGAAAGTTGCTTCTGCCCTCTGCCTGGCTGCTTTCTGGTTGTTCCCAGTGTCTCCTGCTTCACTTTGTTCTTGTGTACTGCTGTCTTAGAAACACTGAGCCTGAAAGCAGCCTGCTGCTCAGTGTAGCCTTCTGTCAGCAGATTTTTTAAACATGTGGAGTGGTCCCTTCATGTCTTCCAGGGCTGTATATGCTATAAATTCACTTATAATGTATAATAGTTCCCAAAAAGTGTCCTTCACATGCTTAGATTTAGATTGCATTGTTCGCTTGTACTAGTCATTGTGATTTTTGAAATCATGAAATCTTTTGTATTCTGCAGTATGGACCAATGTGGAGCCCCGATCAGTGCCGGTTTTTCCTTGGCATTCATTGGTCCCTTTCGTGGCACCCAGCCAGTCAGATTCCTCATCTCAGCCTGCTGAGGGCCAACAGCCTGTCAACCACCCCCAAACAGCCAATCAGAACAAAGGTAAGATCTAATATGTGCTGCTATGAAGACATATAGGCTTTAAGGGTCACACTGATGGAAAACTATCCAGATTTGCCTTTGCTGATACATCTTTCTTTCTGATTTAAGTTCTTTAGGTCTTGTTGCAGTTTTCTCATAAAATTGTGCTTTTCCACTACCAACAAGAACCAGTTTGTACCGTGAAGAGACACTTTTTAATTTTAAATTACCCGAGCCGTACCCATGCTAATATGTTCCTGCTTACTAGCTGGGCTGAAACTGTAAACCGAGCTGGCACCACCATCTGATTGCTCGAAATGCACAGAGATACCGGTGATCTGCGTCGATATGCATGGATTATCTGAAGGGAAAAAAGGGCGTCTTCTATACATTATTCATTGTTAGTAGTATTGCGCCTTGTGACATATTGATGCATTTCCTACTTAAAAACATACTAAAGAACGGCTGAACGGAATGGATTCGTAAAGCAGATTTACACAAGTTAATGCTAATTCTGCTAGAGTTTGATGCTAACATAAGACAGCAATTCTCACGGGTGTGTTAGTGCATATTAGCACATAGGAAATCATGATGTACACCGTGTGAACAGTAAATCTCCACAGTTTTACGTCATTTTGCCGTTACCCAGCTGACCTTTCCACAACGCTCACGTCGCGTTTGCTGGAACCGCACCGTAACTGGTGGCTCTTCGCGGTACGGCCTGGCTAGCGGCCCGGCTCCTGCGTGCCAGTAGAAAAGCGCCATGAGTAAAAGAGCCGTGTCCTCCTGTGTCAGAATCGCAGTGCAGCGCGGTGTCGGTGGGCGATGGGAACGCGGCGGCCCCGTCCCAGGAGAGAGGACCTCCACTTCGGCCCCCGCCACCTGCAGAGGAGCCACCTCCAGAGAGAGAGCGGGAGAAGGAGCGAGAGAGGGAGACGGAGCGAGGGGGCGTCGACAGCGAGACGGAGAGTGACGTGGATGACCCGTATGTCTTTTTTACCTTTTGGGGGATCGCCGCCTGTATTTGCACATCTACCTCCATAAAGAGCATGACAGCCACATGCCCCCTATGTGTGATGAAGTCCGCCCACATTCTTTAAATGTCATCCTGTCCTGGGTGTTCTGTGACCTGTGCTTCCCGGGACGGGCATTTGTCTTCCCCATCCATAGCTTCCTATTCCTTCGGTGAGGCCCCAGTCCAAGCTGTCGTCCGACTCGCCGTTTTATCTCGCCGTTGCAGGTTCTTCCCGGGCGTGGTCCCGGAAACACCCCTGTCGGTGTCCCCGGTGAAGAGACGCACCCAGTCCCTCAGCGCCCTGCCCAAGGACAGTGACAAGAACAGCCCTGGCAAGGTTTGTGGGGATCTCCCCGTGCCCGTCCCCCGACCCCCGCCTGTCCTTGCTTAGTGCTCCAGACTTGGTTCTCCCCTGTTGGGTTTGGTGTGTCGGGCCTCCCCCATGCCATGTCTCACGTTTCCGCCCCCCAGAGAGAGAAGGACCATATCCGGCGGCCGATGAACGCCTTCATGATCTTCAGCAAGAGGCACCGGGCTCTGGTGCACCAGCGGCACCCCAACCAGGACAACCGCACCGTTAGCAAGATCTTGGGCGAGTGGTGGTACGCACTGGGCCCCAAGGAGAAGCAGAAGTACCACGACCTGGCCTTCCAGGTGTGGGCTCCCGGGGTCCCCGTCTGGGTTAAGCGGGAGCTGAGTGGCCCTTTAAAGGCCGTGCGGCTCGTTAGCACCTTCGGCTGAAAGGCAGCATTGAGACCTTGAGACAGGAGCCGCATTTCTGCCTTCTGTAGCCAGGGGGCAGTGTGGTTTCCTGTACTGTAAAGAGGCCCGGGATCCTTCTGCAGTGCTCTCTAGTCCGCATGCACGCCGTCAACTTCCAATGGGTGTATTTGTAGTGTTGTGATGGAATAGATAATCCTGTAAATTTAGCAGTGATGTTCTGTAGTAATGTTAGCGCGCCGGTATCGGGGCCGTGTGTAACTTTGCCAGGGAGAGCTGGCGTTTACACAGCCGGGAACATGGTCATTTTAAGACCTGTACATTAAGGAGAGCCTGCAGGACCCCCTTCATCCCCATTCTACCTTGGGGCCCCCTGTCCCATCTCAGGTGAAGGAGGCACACTTCAAAGCGCACCCAGACTGGAAGTGGTGCAACAAGGACCGCAAGAAGTCGAGCTCGGAGGGCCGCGGCGTGCCAGGGGGCAAGGACGTGCGGGAGAGGAGCATGTCGGAGACCACGGGTACGGGGGCTTCTATCTTGGCGGGAGGCCCTCTGTCTTTAGAGCACAGTCTCTTTTTATGGCTGTTATTTTAATCCATGCTCCCCCCGACCCCAGCAGAACCTCCATCCGTCTCCATGGGGGTAGACCTGAAGGGGGTGGGGCCTGGTCTTGTGGGCGTGGCTGAGCGGAGCCTGGGGGAGGGGCCTGTGGGACAGCTGCCCCGCCCCCGGGCGTTCTCCCAGAGTGCCGTGCACAGTCTAGAGCGCAGTGAGAGGGGGAACACGCAGGCGCTTGCCGAGCTGGCACAGGTACACGGGCGCCCTCCCGCAGAAATGAGCCGGTGTGTGCCTTGCCCCCGCCTCTAACAGTGTCCTGTACCTTACAGATGTGTGGGGATGGGGGCGGGCAGTTCGCGGGACGCCCCCCAGCCCACGTGCGGCCCCACCGCGAGGTCAGTGAGGACATGACCAGCGACGAGGAGCGCATGGTGATCTGTGAGGAGGAGGGCGACGACGATGTCATTGGTGAGTGGGGCTCCACGCCGCCCATGTGACCTCCATTCCGCCCATGTAACCGCCCATGTGACCTCCATTCCGCTCATGTGACCGCCCATGTGACCTCTATCCCCCACTGTAAACGCTGCCTCTGTTGTCCTCAGAGGACTCCTACCCCGGAAGCTCCATTGACCTGAAGTGTAAGGAGAGGGTGACAGACAGCGACAGCGAGAACGGCTCTGGGGACGAGGCCGACCGCAAGGTAGCAGGCGAGGCGTGAGGTGGTGGTGGTGGGGGGGGGATTGCCCTGTGGCCTGAGCGCCCGACACGTCTCTCTGTCTCCTCCCACAGCAGCGCGTCTTCACCCCGGTCATCTGCTCTTCGTCCTCATCTCCGTCAGCCTCATCGCTGGGCAGGAGCGCCTCACTCTCCTCCTATCCCATCAAGCGCTACACGGACACTGGGGGCAGCGGCTCTGAGCGCAGGAGGAAGCGGGGGATGGAGAGTGCCGGGGGAGGGGGCACAGGGGACGGCGGCGGGGGGCCCAAGGAGGGCATCGGAGCGGGCGACTGCGGCATGGCACTCTCCTCCTCCAACCAATCAGTCATCGCCAGCTCTGGGGCCGTAGCCCCTCCCCTGTCCCCCGCAGCCCCCCTGGGCCTGTCCTCGCTGGCGGGGGGGCTGGGCGCGGTGCGAATGGCCAACACGGTGGTGACCAACGTGGTGCGGCCCGTGGTCAGCACACCCGTGCCCATCGCCAGCAAGCCCCGCGAGGGAGGGGCAGCCTCCAGCCCCCTGCCCCCCGACAGGAAACCTGCCCCGACACAGACCCAGCTGCTGATAGAAGCAGGAGCGGGAGGAGGAGGCGGGGCACCCGGAGGGGGTGGGTACTACTCCGCATCCTCCCCTAACCCTGTAGTCACAGGGACGTCGGGGGGCGGGCCAGGAGGGCTAGTCACCAATCTGGTTCTGGGAAGCACGTTCCCTGCCCAGCTCATTGCCCCTTCCCAGCTGCCACCTCAACCCCTGCCTGCCCCCGCTCACGGCCACAATAATGGCCCCCTGCCCCTCTCCTTGCTTCAGCCCCAGTTCCTCCCTGCTCCTCCGCTGGCCCCCACCTGTGGGAGCAAGGCCATCACGCAAGTGCAGTACATTCTGCCCACCCTGCCTGCCAGCACCAACCCCAAGAGCCCCTCCCCTCAGCAACCAAACCAGCAAACCAGTGTCTTCACCCTGCCCTCGGCCCCTCTCGCAAATGTCTCCTTGGCCAATGGGAAGCAGTCAGGGGCGGGGCCGGTGGCAGGATATGCCTCAAGTCCAGCAGTGGGAGTGGTCAGCCCTGGAACCGGAGGTGAGGGGATAGCGGAGGGCGCTCAGTACAGTCCGCGCTGTTGTTTCGTGAGAATTTCGCGTGAAATGCCTAAAAGTAATTATGCCCCAGTTTAGGTGCTGTTGCCTTTCCTGCTTGTGTTGAGATTGTTGGCTGTGTAGTAAGTGCTAGAAAATCTGCTCCTGCCAGGGCCGCGGGATTTGTGTGCCGGGGGTCTGTTAGTCGCTAAGCGTAACTCCGTGCTAGAGTCGAGGCGGCACTGTGTGGGACGGGCGGCCGCGTCTGTCTGGAGCCTCTCTGCACTCGACCTTCGACGGTTGCCGCGGAAATTCGCTGGGTGCTGAGCTTCTGCCGGCTGTCGCCCCTCTCTGGCTGCAGTGCAAACGCAGGGCAAGATGCTGGTCCCCATGGCGACGGTGCGGGCTGCGCCAGCCCCCAGCCAGTCCTTTCCCTTGGTGACGCCCACGGTCCCTGTGCAGAACGGTGCCCAGCCCGGGAGCAAGGTGAGTCGCGGCCGTTGGGGAGGATGGGCACTACCTGTGCCCCCTGAGAAACCCTCTGTAACCCCTGCTCCGCCCCCCTACAGATAATCCAGATTGCTCCGATGCCTGTCGTTCAGTCGCAACTCCCATCCGGGGGGCCAGTGCATCCTGGTAGCCCCTTTCCCGTTTCTATGGGGACAGCCACAGTGATGGCTCCAGGCTCCGCCCCCTCACAGACTGTGCTGCTGCCACCCCCACCCACAAGGTGCCCACGCCAGTCCGCCGCCCCCCCTTCGCTTGAGGTTGTATGGACGTTTGTTTGGGTGCCACAGCCACTAAATTCTCATGACGGCATCATCTCTCTTTCTCCATCTTCCTCTTTAGGATCACCTACGTTCAGTCCACTCCTGGGGTTCCTGCCCCTTTGCCCTTGGTTTCCACGACAACTGGCTCCTCCCCACAACAGGCCCCTCCCCCTCCCGGGTCGACCTATGTGCCGCCATCCTTAGCGACGTTGGGGTTCACTGCCATTGCCCCCCCAGCTCAAACCCTGGTACAGCCCCTTATAGCAGGTCAGTATAAAGGGTCAGTATGAGCCCAGTTATTTGGTAAGGTGACCTGACTGAGCGCTACAGTGAGCCTGGTGAGCGATATTGTTGGCTGTTAGTGTTAGAGTGATCCAACTGGGCATTAATGTGAGCCTGGTGAGTGCTAAGGTGAGCCGCCTGGGCATTACTGTGAGCCTAGAGAGTGTTAAGGTGAGCCGCCTGGGCATTAATGTGAGCCTGGTGAGTGTTTAGGTGAGCCGCCTGGGCATTACTGTGAGCCTGGTGAGTGTTTAGGTGAGCTGCCTGGGCATTACTGT
>JAODKM010000126.1:24325593-24348657 GCA_026780845.1 Petrocephalus sullivani
CCCCCCCGTGCTGCCATCGCTGCCCCCCCCCTCCCCGTTCGTCTTGTCACTTTATTGCTCTGTCCCATGCCCTCCTGTGGGCAAGGGTGGCACGAGCGTTTATGGGCAGGGGACGGGGAGCCTGCCTTCCGATTTTTGGCTGTCCCTTGTGCAGGAACGGGTTGTGTTGTACATATTTACTGTAGAGTCACGGGACTCGTTATAAAAATCCAGAAAAATGCATAATTGAATATTAAAAACGCCGTTACAGAAAATAAAACTGTAAAATTAAAAAAAATAATAATAAATGACTATGACTATTAACAGTTGTGTTACTCCTTGTTTTACTGAGGAAATATACAAAGTCTATATTAATAACTTTTTAGTTGGTTTCTTTAAGTAATCTCAGTAGCCATAAGACAGCGGCTTGTTACGGTCAGGATTTAATAGTGCTTTTTAAGGACTGAAGAGCAAAATTATGGGGAAGATGTGTCCAGAGGACAAGCTGAAAATGAAGATCCGTTGGCTTTTCTTTTGTCGGGGAATCTGGAATGAGAGGCGATTTGATCATGGCTGCTGCACATGCGTGTGTTTGCTCCTCGCAGGAGGGGATGGTCATCATCAGTTCGGATGATTAAAGGGGTCTTGGTTTCTAAATGGGCATGTTGACCATGTGCAATATTTCTTACATAGAAAGCAGCATAAAATAAAGATTTAACACAGCACCCTGGCTGCCTGTAGTTTGTTGCTAAGATGCTGACCGCAATTACCGTCCTCCTTGGCGGGAACGTGACCGGTGCCCACCCTGATGGTACTGAAACTCTCTCCCAAGACCAGCAGCAATGTAGCCGAAACAACTATGTCTTTACCTAGGTGCAACTTTCTGACTTCTGAGGTTTAGTGTGGAAGTGCAGAAACCATTCCTACATGTTCTTGTTCCTCTTTGCAAAACCATCCTGTGAGTCTGTTTTTCACTCATCCATCACATCTTACCCACTACGGGGACTTAGGAGACTGTCCCAGGAAGCACAGGACAGAGGATGCCAGTCCATCACAGGGCGCACACTACCATACACCAGGCCAATTCACCAGCATTCAACTGCATACTTTTAAACTGTAAAAGGAAACCTGCATGCAAATTCCACACACAGACTGAGGATTCGAACCGCTACCCCTGGAGCTCTGAGGGATACCAAGAGGGATACCTACATTAAATTAAATTTGAGAAGACATCGAGGCATCATAGGGTAGAGATGCAATGATGTAAAAACAGTAGGAGCCAATCAACTTCCAACCTATGACATGCTGGTGGTCATGACCATCTCACTCCACCAAGAGGTGCTGTTCACACAACTCAAGTGCAGGGCTCAGCAGTCACCCTCAGTCAATACAGACATCTTGTACTTACTAAGACTTCCATAAAGCTTACTCGGTTAAAAACACAAAAGTCAAATACAATGGTTCATCATAATGAACACATGCTACTCTGAAGTTTTATGAACACGCTGCATAACTTTGGCGGTTCATCAATTCAAGACACAGTACAGTACTGTATGTAGTTAATATTATTACAATGTACTCCATTATTATTTTAAGATGTTTCAGTGTATTTGGAAGAGTTCTGTATACATGAAAAGGTGAAGTATATACTATATATTAAGGGAAGCTTGTGACTGATGACAAGAACTGTATGTACCTGTTCCAACTAACCTACAAATTCAACTTAAAGACAGACTTTAGCATATCTTGGGTGTAACTGGGGGACTGCCTGTGTATCGAGAACAATTACCACCCATGCTGCTGGGTACATATTTTAAATTAACTGCAAAGGTGGGACATCCAGACCAAACAGCCCACAGCCGCCAAAGCTGCTCCAGCGACAGCCCCCAGAGGCCTGGGGTGTTTGGGATTTACGTCGGGTGCCAGACAGTGAGAGAGTGAGTGAGGAACAGAACTGCGGCTTGGTATCAAACAGCACTGTCATGTTTATTTACAGTGAAAGAAGGTTCAATTTAATAGCTGAAGTAAAAATCACATTTACAAAAACAAAAAACAATGTACAAGCTGTAAAGTGGGCCAGGGATGTACAGACCACTTGGGAAGCGGATCCGTCGCCCCCCCGTCACGTGCCGGTCCTTACAGCGCGAGTGTACAAGAGCTGTCGTACACAGCTCACTTCTGCAGTGTGATATGCTCCGTTATGAGGCGTTCCACACGATTGCTAGACCAACGTCCTAGACATACATTTTAGCCCCTTTTTCTTAGTTTTTTTATTTTTTTTTTATTTTACTTTACTAGCCCCCGCCTTCCGTGCGACTGGCTGACTGCGGCCCTCAGAGCAGCTGCAGGCTGTCCACCGTTATGGAGTCCATCCCCAGGCTGTTCTCCAGGGCCGTGTGGTAGATCTCGATGGCCTCTGCCAAGGGCAGTGCCCCACCTTCGCTGGTCTCGATGATGGCGATCGTCTCCCCAAACTCATTGCACATGATGGTGGGGGTGTTCTGGGTCTGAGGAGGAGACGGCAGATGATGAGCTCTTCTCTCACAGCCTCTGGTTATACTTACGATAGTACGCCATCCTTACCTGCTGCAGCTGCTGTGTCTGTATCTGGATAACCTGAGGCTCCCCCTGCTGACAGATTCCAGGTACTGCAGCTGTAAGGTCCACAGATGAAGCGTCCAACAGCACTGCGGTGGCCCCCTCACCGGCGATGCCGGCAGCCTGCGGCCCGTTCTCCGGCTGGTTACGGACGTGGGTCTTGCGGTGGTTGCGCAGGTTGGAGAAGGTCCTGAAGGCCTTGCCGCAGACGAGGCAGACGTGCGGCCGCTCGCCGGTGTGCGTGCGCCGGTGCTCGGCCAGGTGCATGCTCTGCACGAAGGTCTTGCCGCAGAGCTCGCAGCGGAAGGGCCGCTCGCCCGAGTGGGTGCGCAGGTGCTCCCGCAGGTGCGTGCTCTGCCGGAAGCGCTTTCCGCACTGCGCGCAGGGGAAGGGCCGCTCGCCGGTGTGCACGCGCTGGTGCAGCACCACCCCGGACGAAGACACGAACAGCTTGCCGCAGATGGGGCACTGGTGGCCCTTGGTGCGGCCGGCGGCCGGGGCTGCGCGGCGACGCCGGGGGGCGTGGCTCAGCTGGTGCAGCCGCAGATTGGCTGCCGAGTTTAGGCGCTTGCCGCACACGGCGCAGTCTAATCCGCCACGGGGGGCCGGGGCCGCCGACTCCGGGGCAGCGGGAATGTCGGCCCCATCAGAGGTCTCTCCTCCCTCTGCCAGCACGACGGGCTCCAAACTGGGAGGGTGAGTGTCGCCCCCTGGTGGTGGCTGGCTGGCGGGCACAGGGAGGGAATAGGGGGGGGCGTCGGCATGGGCCAGGAGAGGGTGCGCCTCGAGGCAGTGGCGATCCCGCTGGCGCTTACGCAGGAAGCCCGAGGGGCAGTGTGGGCAGGGGTATGGTGCGGGGGCCCCCGGGTGCTGGGTGTAGCGGTGGGCGGCCAGTTTGGCTGGGCGCAGGAAGGTGGCGGGGCAATCGGGACAGGGACAGGGGGCAGGGTTCGAGTGCAGCAGGCGGTGCTGCCGCAGGTTGGAGGACTGCGTGAAGGCCTTGTGGCAGACGTCGCAGCGGTACGGCCGCAGGCCCGAGTGCGTCAGGCCGTGCCGAGACAGGTTGGCCAGGGACGAGAAGGTCTTGCCGCAGTCGCTGCACTGGAAGGGCCGCTCGCCCGTGTGCGTGCGCAGGTGGTTCCGCACGTGGATGCGCTTCTTGAACGGCTTGCCGCACACGCCGCACTTGAAGCGGCGCTCGGCCACGTGCACTGTGCGACGGTGACGCACCAGGCGCAGCTGCGAGGGGAACGCCTTGCCGCAAGAGGGGCACGGGAACTCTGAGGCTTGGGACGGGGTCGCCAAAGGCCCAGAGGAATCGAGCTGCGAGTTTCCCGCCAGGACATCGGCCGTGTCGGCAGGGTGAGATATCTCGCCGTCCAGTGCTCCCCGGACCGGATCCGGGGCGGGCTCCGGCTCCAACCCGTTCTCCTCCCCGGCTGCGGTGGCTCCTTCCTCCTTCTGAGAGCCCGCAGTACCAGTGTTGACCCCACAGGGGTCGCCGTAGGCCTCGGCTTCCACCGGTGTGAACACGGCAACGGCTGCGGCCTCCCGCTCCCTGGCAGCGACCTCGTCCTGCTCCCTGGCCTTCTGCAGGACACTGAGGTGCGACAGAGACAGGTGTCTGGGAGCCGGGGGGATCTGCCGGACAATGAGGGCACAGTGAGATCACAGACACACACAGACTGAGCCAGCACCTGCTCCTGGTCACACATCTGCACGGGCCGTACCATGGTGATGGAGGGAGCTCGGGCCATGTGTGTTCGCCGGTGGTACAGGAACTTGGTCATGTTGGTGAAGGTCTTGGCACAGAACTGACAGCGATGGAGAGGCTCTGCCGTGTGGGTCTTCCTACAGAGGGAGACGGAGGCGTCATCGCTCGATGCCTGACCTGCCTGACGCAGGATGCAGCCGCCCGCCAATGCTGACCTACCTGTGTATGACCAGCGTCATCTCCGTGGTGAAGCCGTGTCCGCAGTCCACGCACAGGTAGCGGGCCTCGCCCGAGTGCGTGCGCATGTGCGTCTGCAGCGACGCCGGCTTCTTGAATACCTTGTCGCACTCGGGGCACTCGTGCGTGCCGTGCTCGTGGACGCGGCGGTGGGCCGCCAGCCGATTGGCCGAGGTGAAGGTGCGCTGGCACTCGGTGCACTGTAGAGGGACGGGCGCGGCAGCGGGCTGGCGGGGTCGTGGCGGGCCGAGCTGCCGCCGCTGGGGGGTGCCCGCCACCCCGAGTCTCTCCTGTCCGGGCTGCTCGCTCTCCTCCGGCTGATAGCCGTCCTCTGCCTCGTCCTCGTCGTCCCCCTCCATCAGCCCTTCCTCCCCACTCTCCTTGTCCTGGCCCAGGAAGTGCTCGCCCTGGTGCTGCAGGAAGTCCTCGGGCGTCTGGAAGAGCAGGGCGCACTCGGAGCACTCGTAGGGGTGGATGATGACCACCTGGCTCTCTTCGTCCATCTTCGCCTCTCCGGGTTCCGCCGTCCGGATGGGGACTGTCGCCACGCCAACCGCCCTCCCGCCGTTGGGATCCAGTGGGCTGGGCAGAAGCGGGGGCAGCAGCCTGGCCCTCCGGAGGGGGGGCCCTGCCGAACCATCTGCCAGAGACTGGGCCGTGCAGATCTGCAGCTGCAGGGTTGCTGAGCCTTGCGCGGGGGACACGGACGGCAGAAGCGCTGTCCGGGGTGGGGTTGAGGGCAGGGAGGACATCTGCTGTTGCTGGGCTGCCAGAACCTTGGGGGGGGGAGGGGGGGTCATGAACAGAAAATGGTGTCAGCAATATATGGTCCTTTCACACCAAAACTGACCCGTGAATGAGAGGGTGGGTGCGTCATCACCTGGGCCAGTGTGAGGATTTCCCCGGCCTGCTGCTCACTGACGATCAGGTTCTGAACATTGACCAGCGGCGTGACGGAGCCATCGGCCTGCAGCACGAACTCCTGGGGAAGGGAGACAGAGCGCGGGGTGGCTGTCAGCCGGGCAGCACCCTCGGCCCGCGTGCCGGCGGCCTGTCGCGGGGACTCACTGACCGTGTCGGCACTGCTGGGCTGCCCTCCGCTCTTGCTGTGCGTCTGTCTGTGTGCCAGCCACACCTCCGGGGTATCAAACAGGGCCAGGCAGTCTAGGCACTGGTACTGTATCTGGCCAGACAGCGGGGAGGCCGTCCCCGAATCGCCAGCCGCCACCACTTCACACAGCTCTGGAACAGGAAGAGCGCGTGTGACATTCCTCCCACTTCCAGTGCCTCAGCTCAGCATCCAAACCTCATTACTACCAGCTGCATCTTCAACTTCTGTCCCCAAACAACGGACTCCCCTGACCGCCGCCTCCCATCTTGGCGTTTCAAACGTACATTAACCCATAACTCTGAGCTATCAAATACAATAAACATACAGCCATAACTTATAAACAAGTCCTTCTGCAAACGCACCTGAAAACAAAGCATTCTACAAGCACAGTGCAGGGCAGCATAGAGCTATATCACCAGATATACCGTCTTCTTCTGAAATAGCAGCCTAAAAATACTGATTGTGCCAATTATGTAATTAAGGGAAGCACAGGCTGCACACCCACGGCCTTCTGGGAGCCCAATCTCAGACGCTTGCTCCATTTCTGCACCGCTGCTTCCTTTCTGCTTTCTGGCACTTCCTGGTGCCCGTCACCCAAACCTCTCTGACCCCTCCTCCCCACCTTGGCCTGCTTCCACCGCCCCCTCTCTCATGTGCAGCTCCTGGTGCAGAAGCAGCTCCTCCGGGTTTCTCAGCAGGGTCCCGCACTCCAGGCACTGGTACTGGCTCTCCCCTTGGCCCACCAGGGCCTGGTGGGGGTCTACGTCGGCCGCCATGGCCACCGCCACTTCCGTCTCCTCGCCGTCGGGGCCGGTGTGGCTCTGCTGGTGCAGCAGCACCTCCTCCAGCGTGTTGAACAGCTGGTGGCACTCGCTGCACATGTACTGGTGCTGCACGTACAGGCCCTCCATCTCCTCCTGCTGGTCACCCATGGTCACTGCAGAGCCGGCGCTCCGGAGGGCCGCGGCCTCTCTGCATGTGGAAATGCGGAGGGAGGCTAATGAGATGCATATTAAAGTGTGTCTGAAAAGTGCATTTTCTGTGGTGTGTATAGCGTCCAAATGCACAGGGACATAAAGGTACACTGCTGGGTGTATATGTCTGATCACAGTAATAGTGGGCCTCAGGAAAATAAAATAAATAATAATAATAACTAAATAAAAAAAGAAAGACTATTCATTATAGTTTAACCCCTGCTTGTGTAGGGTGTGCTTTCCGTTTTATCTTTCAATGTGTGTCACTTACCAAGGGCACATGTCATTTTGAGTCACATTAATTAGTCTGAATCCTGTCTTTCCCTCACCCCAAACATCTCCCTCGTGTCTCCCTAATTCCCACCGCAGCTTTCTTCAAAGACGTTGTATCCCATGAGCAATAAGGGAGAGGTAAGTTATACGGGCAAGTTTGCGCAAAGGAGCAGCGCCGGCCGCACACCTTAATCGTCCGATCCCAGCTCCCCGATCTCCCAGTGCTGGTTATGGCACAGAGCGAGCTGGCGAACCCCACAGGCGGACAGGGAGCCGCACACCGCGCACAAATGCGAGGCTAATGCCCAGCAATCGGCCCCTGGGATGGTGGCTCCGCATTAGGGACTCTCCGCCATGCAGCCAGGCTGCCCGGCTCTCCTTAGGCAGCGCACTTCCCGCTCGGCCCGCCTCCGCTCCCCGCCGCCTAGCCCCGTGTAATGGCCCGTGGCGAGCAAGCGGTGGCGCTCTCCGGATTCGCCTGCCCTTCCTTCTCGGGCGCAGCGCTCTCCCGTGGCTGCGGCGCCCCGCTTCCAGGCGGTCGTCAGGCGGCGCTCTCCACTTTTCTCCGCAGGTCTCTCGTAACAAGCCCGGGCCTTCCTTCCCTCCCGGATCACCGCCTTACCTCTCTTACAGTTGTAGATAGTCCCCCCGTGCGGGTGACTCGTCACTGCGCGCCGAGGATGCAGTGCGGCCTTCTCTGTCGCAACGCCGTACAAAACTCCTCCGGCTTTTATCCGACTATTAAAAAAGCATTTAACGGCTCAGTATAAAGGCGTCCAAGGAAGCCGAAATACATCGTTTGTCCGCCGGTCCGCCTCCGTCTCCGCGCCGGCCCGCCCCGCCGCTTGTCCGAGTGATTTAAGGCGGCGCTGATTGGTCGGCCGGCCTGTCACTCTCCGCGTGGGCCCATGCCGGGCCGATTGGAGTTTTTCGGCTGACGTAGTTTGGGGCGGCAAAAGGTTACATGTCGCCATTACGGGGAAGCGAGCGATTAAAGTGCTAGTGGGATTAAGAAAAAACAGCACCGCATGTTGTCCCGAAGACAGCAGGAAAATTCTGACATTTCTAAATTTACCCGGCATTCCATCCTCCGTAGCTAGCCCGAGGGATTTCACACTAACTCATGTTCCCTCTAGTCAGTTTTCGATAAGTATGACTTTGTTTGGGACAGCAATTGAAAGGCTAGTTTATCACTTCGCCAATTAATTAGTCACTATTTGTAAAAAGAGTATTTAACTGTTGTGTAGCGTTTACGGCCTTGGCTTTAAGTGAAAATGGTATATGAAGTAAAACTAGCAACGTAACTTCAATCTCGACCGGAAAATGAATACATTTCCCATAAGCCCCCTCGCTATTGTACGAGTAGGGGTGTGTCGTTTCTGCTTTACTCCTAAGACACCCTTGTAAGCTAACGCATTTTTCTGTTATAAATCCAATATGACGTTCTGTGTGAATATGAAAAATGACATGTAAACGGAATAAATTCTTATCAATTTTAGTGCTTCTGTTATTCAAATGTCCTAATATGTTGCCGGTCAGGACTTCGTTACCCATGAGGCAGTGCGCGGCGCGGTGCGTTTCTCTGCGTCCGGTCTAACTGCTCAGACAGAAGAGAGAGAGGGATAGACGAAGATATTCGCCGATACCGTGTTAATGCCGCCTTTCTTTTAACGATTTTTTTTAGAAGTCAAAATAGACACATCCGGCACTCGTCTGGCCCTATCTAGCGACCCCTCGTCCCCCCTGCCCCGACACCCTCGCACACAGATATGAGCGGCAGCGGGCGGCCCAGGACCAGCTCGTTTGCCGAGCCACCAGGCGCTCCCGGAGCCGCTGCAGCCGCCGCCGGATCGGCCGTTGCTGGTGGGAGTGCCGCAGGAAAGACTGGGGCTTCGCAGGCCTCCGGGAGCAGCTCGTCGGGGTTTGGTAACTTGAAGCTGGGCAGTGAGTATTTATTTAATAATCTAAAGCGATGGGGAAACGGGGCTGCTAAGTGAGGTAACACGATGCGGCGAGTGAGAGATCATGTAATGCAGTTAAATGCCCAGCTATCTGTGTAGTTTCCCTTCTTTTCTTTTTTGCGAACGGCCCATTTGGATATGGGGCTCTGATAGTCCTCCAACACCTATTTTCGACGCGTTTTATTCGAAAAAGGAGAGAGGCCTCGGGGAAATATGGGCGTCGGAGGCTGGAAGGAAAGCAGACATCGAAATAAGAAGAGAAAACTACTTATAGAATATGGATCGGTCTTGTGGCACACAACGGATACTTGGGCTATAAGTCTTTTTTGCCTGGAGCTAAAGGGGGTAAATCTGGGTATACTGGGAATACTAGTGTATTCACCGGCCGAATTGAAGTTGTTTGTTGGTAATACAGTAACGAGTACATTGCGGGGCTTCTGTGTGCTAAACCGTAGGAACTTTACGGTATCGATTACTGTTTTAGCGCAATCGTTCGGATGTCCTGCTTTAAGGAGAATACAAATAAATTGTGAATTTGCAACTGCAAAATCGAATGCCGAAATCATTTCATTCCCATTTGCAGCCCGGACCCTGCAGTTTATCCTCAATACTAAAATGAAACGCGATCTCCCTTTACTGCTGTATCTTAGGTGCAGGGAATATTGCTTCATTGCATTCATTAACAAAAACGAATTTTTAAATCTGGAACACGGTATATCGTGTAACAACGCAACAAGTAATATTTTTTTGGTATTAAGGTAAATGCTTAGACTTGGACAAGCGTTTTACAGGTAATATTTTACACATTTTCAGGTGGATTTGCAGGGTACATAGTCCAGATACATTTTTACATGGACTGGGCAGTATGGTTCTCTCTGACTGTCACTGGTTCTCCAGTCTGCTTGTCGACATGTGCGAAACCCATTGGATACTATGTAGAAATGTTCATTGTGCATATAAGACAGTTACTGGTATGTGGGCGCTGTTAGAGGTGGCAGGTACGTGAGTGGATAGTGATGCCAGTAGTGTTTGTCCATGTATCGACAGACCAGTGAAAATAGATTTAAGAATGACTGTGCTAGAGCTTGTGGTTATGGAAATATCCATTTTGGGGGGTTATAGGGATGTATGTGAGCAGTGTATGGAATGTAGATGGTTGAGAACTTATAAGAAGCTAGGTTTCAGTTTGACCTGATTGCTGCAAGGTCGGTTGCAATACTTGGCGTGTATTGAATCTATGGTTCAGTCAGTGACTGTCATCTCGGTGCTCGCCACCAGCACTCTGGTGCCTATAGAGCAGATGTAATTAGAGAAACTGGCGAAGGGTTAGGTGTTGCTAATTGAATTTAATTTGGCATGATGGCAAATAGGAGCATGACTACTTTGAGAAATGGCGGTCATCTTGAGCGGTAGTGCACATACTGCAGCATGTCAGTGTGTGCACTTGGCTGTGTACCTCTTAGTCTGGCAGTGTAAACAGCAGGGGCACAGCTGGAGTGTGTGTCAGGTTATGTCAATGAGGACAAGGACTCAGTTCAGATCATCGCAGTATCAATGTCAGGTACACTGAGGTGTATAGCGGAGTCCTGCTTCCCTCAGATCATCTCTCCTGTTGTTTATTGGGAATTTCTTGACATGCGCCGGCCTGTTTTTCAATTTCCAAGTTACCGAAACCGTTTTTCTCATCGCTGTGGCCAATCGCTGGATGTATATGAAAACAGGTGAACTTGGTGTCATGGTGATGTATAAATAATGGAAATAATTTTGAGGCTGTAAAATGTGGCACAGATTTTTTTTTTCCCCCAGTTTCTGAGATAGTCTGCTGGAGTTTAATGCCTTGTGTTACCTGGTTGAGAGGGGAATGAGTTGAAAACAGCTTATGGTATCCAGTCATTTATCTGTTGTTCGCTCTCTGCTGTGGCAGCAGAGGTTTACAGTATTTGATGGGAAATGCAAGTCTTTGCTCAAGTCCTTCTCTAGTGTAAGTGCTGCAGTGCTTTTGGTTTTTAGTCATCTTCTAATCTAATTGGATATACATTTTCTAAATAATTATTCTAAGTGGTTTTGTATCTAGCCCATCCGTCAGCGATAGACCCTGCAGATCAACGCAGGGACTGGGAATAATGAAGCATTTCTAATTTGACAGGGTACTCGAGGGGCAATGCTAGGGAACATTATCTCTGCTGTTTGGGACTTTGGCCTTGCTAGCTTTGTGGTCGCTTTGCCCAGTGTAGTGAAAATGGCAAAAAAAATTGGTGCGTTGGCCCTAATTTGGGCAACTTTCATAACAAACTGGGGAGGGGGGCAGTTGTTAATATTCAGTGTGCTCAGTGTTATATTTAGAAGAGTGAAGAAGGTTACTGATTTGGCATATTATAAATGGGATGGTTACTCTGAAAGTGAGAAGTCGCGTCTATCAATGTTTTATTAATTTAAGGGATCTACATTCTTTAGCTAGTCATTATTGCATTTATTATTAAAGGGTATATCTTGATGTTCATTTTTAATGATTTGGAGAGTTTTTGGAATGGAGGCAAGTGCTTAAGTGTGATCAGGTGAGTCTTCCTGTTTTCATGTATAACGCTGTAGGCAGCATTGTCCTCGGTGTGTGATGTGCCAGCCACTTGTGCCTATGGATGTGACCCAGAATTTCTTCTGGAGTGTGCGGTTTGTGCACATTTATACTGTTAGAGCTCTTTAATATTTTCTTTGTTCAGTTGGATCACCATAGTGCCTGTTTCTCTGAAAAATGTTTTTAGGTACTTTGGGGTTATTCTTAAAAGAGAGAGCATTTTACATGGGAACCCAGGCAGGAATTTTCTCTCTTCCTGTTTGACAGCATTTGCTTTTTACCGAAATTAGCCAGCCATATAAAATGGGCTGGTCGCTTGTCATCTCAGTCAGTCTGTTCGGTGTGCGCATGTGGTCAGGCAGGCGCTCGTGGTGAGGAAGGTCCACGTCCCCGGTGGCACCCGTCCATCCTGGGTCGGCTGCGGCCATGAAGACGAGTCATTCCGAGGTCAGCATCTCCTTTGAGAGTGGTGTTAAGGTGAAGGAAAAGCCTGCTATGTGTTAGGAGAAACGTGTAGACAGAGTAGCTCTGTGCGGATGAGCTCGCGCGCTCTACACGGCCGGGTAGCAGGGCTGCCTGCTGCAGATGACTCGCTTGTTCCGTTACCCAGTGGCCTGAGCCCTACACCTGGTCCATGGTGCCTTTTTAAATTTATTTATTTATTTTTAATTCTCATATGACGTGTGCAAATATAACGGCCCAAGGGGATCGGGTTGCCCGAGTCGAGATCCAACCAATCAGAACAGGGTATACTCACGCCCGTTTTAGGTTAGGGTTACAGCAGCGCCGTACCACCGTCCTCGTCTCTCTGTGGGTCACGACAATGTGTTCCCAGGTTCCTGTCAGCCATGTGGTGCTTCAGATCACAAATCAGAGAGCCTAAAATATTGGGTTTTGCAAGGAAGGTGCCATGTGTAGGTCCGCCAGAGATGTGGGACTGCAGTCACCAGGGAACCTGGCGGTCCGGAAGCCAGTACCGCATCGTCCCATCTTCTAAGACTTTGGGGGTGGCACACGAGCATGGGAGACACCGGTCGTAATCTCACAGAAACCCCATGTGCTTCTCCTAGGGGACAGCGGGAAGGTGACGACGGTGGTGGCCACCCCTGGGCAGGGGCCGGACCGCCCGCAGGAGGTGTCCTACACGGACATCAAGGTGATCGGAAACGGCTCCTTCGGTGTGGTGTACCAGGCGCGCCTGATCGACAGCCAGGAGATGGTGGCCATTAAGAAGGTCCTGCAAGACAAGAGGTTTAAGGTACGCAGCTGACAGTGACCTGGCTCAGCTGGCCCAGGAGAGACCGGCGAGTATCAAGAGTCCGGCCCGTTTGGCTAATGACGTGCGCCCGAGGCATCAGGACACCGTGTTACTGTGCCTGACGTGCAGCCGAAGGGCAGCACGGCTCTGGCCTAATCCGGGGCCTAGCGCATGCTCCTTTAACACTTTAAGAGCCTCTGCTGTGTCTCTCTGAACCAGAACCGTGAGCTGCAGATCATGCGCAAGCTGGACCACTGCAACATCGTGAGGCTGCGCTATTTCTTCTACTCCAGCGGGGAGAAGGTGAGGACAGGGGACTGGGATACTTTAGCATGTTCCAGATTCACTCTCCTTTAAGCTCTACATCCTTATGATAAAATCAGTGGAGAGTGTTGTGTGCACAGGCTGTTTTGTTCCGGTAAATCTGCTTTGTGTTCACTGAGAGGTTGCACATCTCTGAAGGAATCTGCGCTTTGTTGAAAGGACAGCTCGGTAAAAGTGTATCATTCAAACTCAAAAAGTATAGCTTATTATGGCCAGAATAATGTAGAGGTGTCTAACATCCTGGAAAGCAGAAGCTGACAACCTTGTTGGTCTTATTCCGCTGTGGGAAGGTGCTGATCCTGTGGAGCTTTCTCTCTGCAGAAGGATGAGGTCTACCTGAACCTGGTGTTGGACTTCGTCCCAGAGACGGTGTACAGGGTGGCCCGGCACTTCAACAAGGCCAAAACCACCATCCCCATCATCTACGTCAAGGTAACTAAGCTCCTCCTTTTTCCCTCTGAACCGTGTGTGTGTGTTACGTAGAAGTAGATTATCCAACTTTAGAGTCTTTTAAGCCTCTCAGCATGGCAAAGGAGCAGAATGTTGGTTAAATTCATAGGGAAGGTGCCGTGTGTCCTTTTCTTGTTTTGAACATCTGCAGTTTTTCTTCATGCCTGCGGTCCTTCTCACACTGCTGGACCATCCGATAGTCCCTCCCAGAGTCTCTGGCAGCCTTAGTAATAAGGGGCTGATATTAAATGTGACTTTTTCTCAAAATTCTCGTCAGTTACACTTCTGCCATTACTTCTTGTTTCACAAATCAAAATTGGTGAATCTGAAATTATGGTGATGAAAAATTTACCTATCACACAAGGATTTTGAGTGACACCAAATTAAACCTTACACTACATGTATATTTATGGTATATGTGCATGTTGCAAGTGACTGATTTAAAGGTAGAAGTGTATGATTTCCTGCTGTACTTGGCTTCAGAAGCGTCCCTCTTAAGGGACAAGCAGACTGGGGCTCTACTTGGCTTGATGTCGTTTTTCCATATCAGAGAGAGCAGGACCCTGTCTCAACAAGACCAAACATTTTACAGCCTGTAAAGTCTGCCAAGAGACTTACGGTACTTTGCTCTCTTTTGTAAACTCCTAAACATGTTCAGGATTAAAATATTTTTTTTTTTTGTAAAATACGCTGAAATAAGCCCATACATCCTTTATAAAGAATTATATACTATCAATATAGCCTAAAAATTACGTGACTGAAAAAGTTTGGGTGAGAGCAGAATTCTGAGCGCGTTTCTTAAAGTGGTGTTAAAAAGGACATAAGGCAACCCTGCGTTTTAGGCTGAAATTTGTCGACCTGTTATGCGAAATACCGTATTTTAAATGTTTTACGATAATTATAGCAAAATCGTTTGTTTCTCAGAAACCTTATGTGATGTGAGAATTTTAAAGAGATTTTGTTATTCTGATCACAGAAATAAATCGGCACACCGAAAATTATACAGGAAACAAAAACCTTGTAAGCCAGTGTTACTGGCACCGCTAAAAATCCCCTTGAAACCCCCATTTTCCCATTGATACTTTACCTTTTGCAAACGCAACTGAATTTTTAGGCACTTATGCAGTGATGCGCTACTTTGTTTCAGTGGGGGTATAAATATGAGGTTACACAATGGTCAAACCCCTATAGATATCCATCAACACACACATGACCAGAGAACACCGCAATGAGTATGAAACGAGCAGACTTGACCTACATAAATCAGGTAATGGCTTTTAAAAAATAGCTGCAGACTTAAATTGCCATTTCCAATATTGGAGCAATAATAAAGTCTGGAATAACAGTTGGGGTAAATCTACCTGGTCGACGGCACACGGCTGTTCTGTACAGACAATGTAGCACTTGGTAGTTTCCTGAGGTTACCAACTCCTCAGAACCAGATGTCACCTCCATACCAAGAAAACAAGTCGGCAAGCACGCCAGAAGTAAGCCTTTGCTGACGTCAAATGGCCATCGTAAGCTCCCAGAGTTTGCTAAATATTACAGGAATTTTGGTTGGAAGTAGATTTTTGTCAGATCAAACAAAAATAGAGCTTTTTTTTTTTTTTGCAACAAACACCAGAGGTGGGTTTGGCATTAATTCAAGGTCATGGCAGAAAGCACCTAATCCCCACTGTGAAGCCTGGGGGAGGCTATGCTCTAATGTGAGTCTGCTTTTCTTACGAAAGCTCTGAGAATCCTGTATGGATACATGGCATTATGGACTCTCGGACACTCTGTGACTGGAGTTTGACTGGTCTTGGTTAAGTCTTTGTTGGATCTGAAGCATTCCTCCATATCTAAAAGAAAAAAATGCTTCTCAGACCAAGAGTGAAGATCGAGTACTTGTGGAGTAAGCGGAATCCTAAAAGAATCCGGAGAATCCTAAAAGTGAGGTCCAAGGTCTGCCTCTGTAAAATATCTCGAGAGACTTCATCTGGTGGAATGATCCTTTGAAATGTGCCTCATCTACCATCTAAAGAGAAGAGTGCTGTGAGGATTTATTTTTCTGTGAATAAGTTTACCTCAATGAGGGCTTAGATGTATCTGATTTGAATGTAATATCAGGCTAATGAACAGCGGGCACTTTTTTTTTCTTTCTTTTCCCATAGCCCTCTTTTGCTTATTTTTACCAAGGGTGCCATTAATCGTGGAGGTCGCTGTATGAAAGCAGGTTTATCAAAGCCTGTTATCCGGCTGTGCAGAGCTCATTGCAGTGTCCATCACCCCGCTGTTTGGCAGCTGATCTCCCCGGTTTCCCAAGGCTGCCCCGGCTGGGGTCGCAGGTCTAAGTCGCTTGGTGGTTTATTACTACTTGTGAATCGATTGCTCTCTGGTTCCAACAGATCTGTTAAATCCTTAATCCTCCCTTATTTCTGTTTTATAATGGCTAGTTTTTGGGCTGCTGGCTGTGTTCCGGGGTTAAAAAGTGCCTGCTGGCAGATGTTTTGCTGTTTGGTGGGGTGATGGCCGTGTCACACTACGGGGACTGCTACCTTCTGGGTCTCTCCGCGGGGACGCTGCCACTCGATCTGCGCTTAGCCTGAGATATCGGCAGCTCTCCTAAACTGCTCGTTGCCGAGCTCTAGATAGTCAGTGGCTGGTAGATGGCATCCTGGCAATTCCTGGTGATGGGGTGTTGGATGGCAAGGGGCTACTGTGCTGGTGAGTCCCGGCTAATCCTTTGCGATGCTCTGGCCGGTGGCCAAGATGGTAAATCAGTCGTTTTGCAGACAAACGGCGGGCCTTTAGCCACCTGTCGTGTGACTATGCAGAATCACTGACCCTCCAGTCGCCCCCTCCCCCCCCCTCCCTCGGTCACGGCCGTCTGCGAGGGGCCGGGTTCCAGGCACCGGAAGCTGACGTGAAGGCTGCAGGCCCCGTGTGGTTTTCCTGTGTGTAGTCGATGCCGTGGTGATGCGGTGGCAGAGACAGGGTGGCTCGCCTGTGCAGCCCGGGATGCGCCTCTCTGGCAGGGGGACGTTCCGCCGCGCTGTTATCCAACGCACTGTTGCGTGTCAGCTTAATCTAGCCCTCAGGATTGCCAATCCCTGGGTGTCTGTGTGCTGTTCATGTATAACCTTTTAAAGTGGTGATCATATGCTGGCTGATGTAGCTGCAGACACGAATGTGCTGCTCCTGATGCTGCTTTTGCTGACGCGCAAGTCCCTGCAGTAACCAGGTGTCTAAGGCCTTCAGATCGGACTCCCGGCTTGTCCACCCCCTGTTCCTGTTCTGACAGCCTTCTCTTCTCTTAGGCCTGTTCTGTGTCCAGGCTGTGCTGTTTTGTGGCAAATGAGTCCTTGCTGGGCCCACGGGCTCGTATCTCTGTGCTCTGTCGCCTTCCTCCCGCTCCTCCGTGGCATAGAAGTGCCCCCCCCAGCGTGGAAGTGTGTTCCTTCAGTGCCTGTGTGGTCCGGAGCTGCCATCTGCATGCCTAAGGCTGTCCTGTCTCCCCTGCAGGTCTACATGTACCAGCTATTCCGCAGTCTGGCCTATATCCATTCCCAGGGGGTCTGTCACAGAGACATCAAGCCACAGAACCTGTTGGTGGACCCCGAGACCGCCATCCTCAAGCTGTGTGATTTCGGGAGGTGAGTGCCCCCCGTTCTGGAGATGTCAGCTAGTCCCAGGGATGGTCATTAATCATAGCCCGCATCAGTCGGTCACCGGTGGCTTCTCGCGCCCCGTGGTCATTCATTGACCGTGTTAACTGCACCCAGTATTGATAGTGGTTTGTCTAAAGTCTGAGCCTTTCTGGTAACTGGGGTCGTTTCCTCTAAAGCGTTTTTCTTCATTTGACACCCCCACTCCAGTGCGAAGCAGCTTGTGCGCGGGGAGCCCAATGTCTCCTACATCTGCTCACGGTACTATCGGGCCCCCGAGCTCATCTTCGGGGCCACCGACTACACGTCCAACATCGACATCTGGTCCGCGGGGTGCGTGCTGGCTGAGCTTCTGCTGGGACAGCCCATCTTCCCTGGGGACAGCGGGGTGGACCAGCTGGTGGAGATCATCAAGGTGAGGATGCGGGGATGCTACGGCTCGGCCGGAGAGCTTGCTGGAGTTGGCCTTCCCACTGGTGCATCCGCGGTGGCTTAGGTGGCGTGTTTGTAGTCTGCGTGTTTGTAGTCTGCGTGCGCTGTGCTGCGTTGGGTTGCTAACCCTGACTTTACAAGCCTAAGCTCTGACCACCACCATGACTCTCCACCTCAGGTTTTGGGGACCCCAACAAGGGAACAGATTAGAGAAATGAACCCCAACTACACGGAGTTCAAGTTTCCACAGATCAAAGCACACCCCTGGACAAAGGTAGGCCGTCGCGGGGGTGGCCGTACCTGCCGCCCCACTCTGTCTCTCTGCGAGTGCGTGCTTACCCCCTCCCGTCGCCCTAGGTGTTCAAGCCGCGCACCCCCCCAGAGGCCATTGCTCTCTGCTCCCGCCTGCTGGAGTACACGCCGGTGACGCGGCTGTCCCCCCTGGAGGCCTGCGCCCACGCCTTCTTTGACGAGCTGCGGCAGCCCAGCGCGCGCCTGCCTAGTGGCCGAGAGCTGCCCCTGCTCTTCAACTTCAGCCCTGTGGGTAGGTCGTCCCGCCCGCCCCCACGCCTGATTGGTCTGCGGCCAGTGAGTCCCCATTGGTCTGCAGCATGGCCGCCGGCGTCCGGTGAGCCGACACCGCATTAATTAGCGGACTGATTAATTTACAGTTAGCTGCAGGGTTCGGTTTGAGATCTGCCCCAAGTAACAGGCTGGTTCGCAGTCCCCCACTCCGGTGGCAGTCCCCAGGGCTTCTGTAGAGAGGTTTTAACACAGGGAAGCTGGGCAGCGTTGCCTGAGTGGAAGTGGTTTCTATTAATTAACTAGATTTGTGTTTAATTTGCTCCAAAGCCCCTTCCTATGTTTCACCTCGGGCTCAAGGAGGCGTGCCTGCTGCTTGCTGAATATTCATCTGCTTGTGTTGGAGTCGCTGAGCGCAGCACCCGACAGACTAAACATACTGACTGATGTTATTTTTGATAAGCCACCCCCCCCGCAAGATGGTGGTGACCCTACCAACTCGGTTTGGTTGCATTTTCAGCCCTCAGCAGAGCCATGTCAATACCGCTATGGCTCAGATGACCCTTAGCTTGCAGTACGGCTCGGGTACGACTGGTTCCTGGTGGCAGTGGGAAAGTGCCATTTGTCCGGCCCTTGCTACAGCTCCCATGCAACAGCTACCCATCATTAACTTTCAATACTGCAAATTTAGCTAAGAGATGGCAACTCGGTGGCAAACCAGCGCGGTCTCTTCAGAATAGATCTGCTGCCGTCGATTACCGCATCTTCATTGTATTTGTGTGAATTCACACGGAAGTCCAAGTTGATGGAGGAGCACTATTTTACTAGTGCACAGTTGTTCACACATGAAGAAAATGTTACTCGAAGTCCAGAAAGGAAGTGACTTCAGGTGAGGCCCGGGAGTATAACGTCCAAGAACAGCTCCATGTAGAGTGTCAGAGGTTTGATCTGAATATATACAGTCTGGCTGCACTAAACCTGTGTGCGCAGTGAATAAGAAATTCTAAGCATATTTGTAGGCAGTGGTGTCTTCTTGCTGTCCATAAGAGGCCAAAGCCAGAACAACCTTATGTTTTGCACATTGCAGTTTCTGAGTAGGGGTGGGTGGGTTTTTGCACTAATTGAGACACCGTGGAAGCTTACGGCTGTTCAGCAGGTCCTAGCGTAGTGTCTAAATCTACTCGGGCTCTGCTGAATGCGGCAGTTTTACGGTCCTCTCGTAATCTGGAAGGAGTGCAGGTATTCAGTAAAATATGCACCCTGTGTTAAAGGGTGCATTGCCTGTCCAGGGATAACACCTCTTAATGGGGAGCACAGCGGCAATCGACATGCTAATTAATGTACAATATAAATGTAATGGGGGGGAGGTGAGGAGTATACGGCATGTGGCTCAGTAGATTAGAGCTCTTTGCCTGTGATCGGAAGGCTGCTGGTTAAGTTCTTGGGGTTGGCAGATTGATATCGCTGTTGGGCTCTGAGCGAGACCCATAAGCCCCAGCTCTGGAGTACTGCACACTGGCTGACCCTATGCTGTGACCCCCAAGCTTGAATTCACTAGTATTTCTCTCTGTGTGTCTTATGGACAGTAAGGTGGGGGGTGGTGGTGGTGGAGCGGGAACAAGTGAAATATTACTGTTTGATTAGGTGAGCAGCTATAATGTTGCTCTCGTTTCTGCCTTGAAGGCCGGCCGGGGGACCTGCGCGTTCCTTTGCCCCGCTGCTCTGTTCTCCTTGAAGGCCGGCCGGGAGACCTGCGCGTTCCTTTGCCCCGCTGCTCTGTTCTCCTTGAAGGCCGGCCGGGAGACCTGCGCGTTCCTTTGCCCCGCTGCTCTGTTCTCCTTGAAGGCCGGCCGGGAGACCTGCGCGTTCCTTTGTCCCGCTGCTCTGTTCTCCGCTGCTCCCGTTGGTGGGGACCTGCCTTTTAGCTCAGTAAAGTGTCCGAATGCTTCTTATTTGAGTGAGACCGGGCGTCTCAAAGCTCTCCTGACAGCTGTGGGGCAGCCTCGCCGTGTCAGTGCGTGTGAGGCTGTGCCACTCCCTGCTAACGGACCCCCCTCCCCCCACAGAGCTCTCCATCCAGCCCCAGCTGAACTCCACGCTCATTCCTCCACACGCCCGCGCACAGACGACGCCCCCCTCTCACGGTAACGCTGCCGCCGTCAAACCTGCGCCCTTTACTCATGAATTTCCCCTCAGTGGCCATTCAGTGTTACCCTGTCAGCAATGGCTCCTAAGTCCTTACGGAGGGTTTGCTTAAATATGGAGCTCTTAATGCATCTAGGCATGAATGTGCCCTCTTTGTATATTGTAATGTTAGTGTGACGCTGTTTCTTGCCTCCTCATTAGTTGTATAGCATAGGGTAGACATGAGACATCAGAACTTGAAACCAATACCAAAATCTGTCTACTCTTGTATGCCCTTTAGATGAGAATCTTGCAAACAGTTCCATGGGATGAAAGCACAAAGGTGAAACTTGTTCTTAATGAAAGGGGAAGTCAGCGAGACTGCCCAGCACCAGGGTCCTGAGGCCGCGCGATTGCATTCATTCAATTGCAGAGCGGGCGGACCGCAACAAGACATACCTAACATGAGCTTTCTTTCTCCACCAGCAGAGGGCAATGTGTCAGACAGTGCAGCCCAGCCCAGCTCAGCACCTGGACCTCTCAGCAACAGCACCTGAACAGCCCCCCCCTCCTATGTCTGTCAGTCAACCCCCCCCCACCCTTCCATTCTTCCAGATTTTTCCAATTTCATTGGCTCCAAACTGTAGTAAGCAAGTACCACACACGCTCACACAATACACCCTAACCACACAAGCTACGACACACATGCACACAGATGTTCAGCATTCGATGTCCTCCCTCCCCCCACCTTATAACCCCTACCCTCTAAGGGGGGAAAAACAGTTCTAACACATAGGTTCATCGTAGTTATGCAGTAGGGTAGAGTTTCAGTCAGGTTAGGTCAGGTCAGTATAAGCTACCTCCAGGCGGACGCCCAGGGAGTTGGGTGCAGTGCGAGGCTGGTGTCCTGCTGGAGCCAGGCCTGCGTTAGTGATCAGTCCTGCGTCTGCTAGCGGCAGTGGTAACCGAGGGCATAACCGGCATCTTCACGGGGCATGTCTGTAAATCTCCACTTTTTAATTTCATTCATTTTTTTAAAGAAAAAATAAATTTTATTTATTCGAATCTCACACTTTGTTTTTATAAATAATCGTAACCCGCTTTCCAAGAAATAAGCACCAGAGAAAATGGTTGTGAGTTACTAGTAGACGTACGACAATCCCGTGGTGTGGCTGCCTGACGGCTCTCCTCCTGGCTTCTGCGCCAATGTCGCCATCTGCTGGCCGCCCCCAGTATAGGTCTCCCGAGTCTCTCAGTGTGGACTGGATTTTTCTCCCAGCTGTCCATCCCGTTGTGCCGGTGCAGTGGGGGGTGCCTTTCCCGAGGCTGAGGCAGCCTACCACTCTGGGGCTCTGACCCCTAGCTGTCTTCGTCGTCAAAGCACTTTGTGTTGCCGTTGAAGCCACTGCTGTCCGTCTCCATCCTCTGGGCTTCTTTGAAGTGTCTAGCGTCGGAAGTTTTACTTTTCGTTTCAGAATCGAGCGAAGTGTCTGCTTTTATACTTTTTAATTGTGAAACTGACAACTTTTTCCATTTCCGTACATGTTTAATTTGTATATTCATTAGGGTGTGGGTGGATTTTAGAAATTTTACTTTAGGCACAAATTGGCTAAATTCTGTAGCGACAGCGGCGCCAGGTGGGGACGGAAGGGTACTACAAGCGTGAAGCGTTTTAAGTCTTACCGCTCTGGATTTTAGAAGGGACCTTCTGAGTTGCTGGCCAGTGACTGTGTAGCCCAGCATCCGTGCTTGTCCACGTGCCGCCTGCCCCGTTGTCACGGTGGCGTCTTCCGGGACACGGGGAGCAGTCCCTGCCGTCCCGTAAGGGGAGGTGCTCTGCCCTTGCCCCGATCCCCCCCAGGCAATCCCCAAAGCGGGTCCGCAGTTTGTCTCAGTGACTCGGCTTCCACCCCCCCCCCTTTCCGCCCAGCTCCCAGTGCTGCACCAGTTAAGCTACTCCAGACACCCAGTAGAAACAGCCCCCTGCTTTTGGAGCCTCTCCCCCAACCCCCCCCCCCCCCTGCTAATCTGTAAATATAAACTTTTTTGTTGTTATTATATTGTTGTTCTTGTAATTTTTCTCTAGCGGGGTGGAGCCTATCAAACAGCGGCTGGGCTCTCTGTCTGTAAATACAATTTTATTTCATGTCCTTTTTTGGGGAGGGGGGTGGGGGGGGAAGAAATTGTACTGTTCTGTTTGGATTCTCTCTCCCTCCATCTCTCTGGCTGTCATTTTTCCTCTTAAATGTCATTTTTGTTTATTTATTGTATATCTGTATGGGTCTGTTTTTGGGAGGGGGGGTTTAGGGTTAGGGGATTTTATTTTTAATGAGTCATCGACTAGCAGCTGTCTAAAGTTCCAAGGTACTTGTATCCGAAACTTTGGAATATTCTGTAATAAAGGTCTGGTATTTGCAGGTGTACACACACATACACGCGCACACACACACACACACACACACACACCATAGCTACTCAGTGGACATACATACTAAATGTGAAGGGACATGACTCGTGCATATCCTGCTAATCCCTGTATTCGTGTGCACGCGTCAAGCCAGATTCTTTGTGGACACGGTGGTGTCCTGATCAATAGGAGTAACAGATGAAGCCACGGTTGGTGGCGCCAGCGGGCCCGCCTCTCGTCTCTGCCGTCCGAGGAAGCGGGAAGGTGCGGCCGTGTCAGCCCGTGTCGCCTCATCTGTGCGTGTGTGAGAGCGAGCCGTGCGACTGGAGCAGCACGTCACTGGTGCCCGAGCGTGGGTGTGCGTCCCCGTCGAGATCAGCCATCCGCTTAATGTCTCGGTCCCCACTCGCTCCCTAAGCGCTGATGGCGACAGTCTCCTTTGAGTCTTTGGTCGTGATTCCATTGTTTGTCGCTCTGCCTG
>JAODKM010000126.1:24348757-24361026 GCA_026780845.1 Petrocephalus sullivani
GGCGGAGCAGCGAGACTGACGGATCCAAACTAGCGAAGAAGAGGAGAATCTCGGTTTGGAGGCCCAGCCCGAAAGGCAGGGGTGCGGATGGAGGTCCGGCGGGAGGGAGAGAGAGAAACTGTGTTTTTGTTGGTATAAAATTAAACTCATTAATAAACGGATGAAGCTGCTATAGGCACCTGCCCTGGTCAGTGTGGTCTTTGCCTCTGCTGCTACACCTGAAGCATGATACTGGGGGAGTCGCCCAGGCTGGGGTCCTCCACCGGTCACACACAGGCTATGCGCCATGTACAGCTCCCAGTACACCTGCCTGCGTCTTTTACCCTGTAGGAGGAAGCTGGTGCATTTGCTGGCGTCTGCAATGGCGAGTCTTGTTTGCTAGGTCAGCTGGGTTTGCAGTGCACTGGCTGTGGCCCAGCTCCCTGAGTGTCAGGCTAGACTCTTCAAAGTAATTCTGTTTAATTGTCTTGGGAGGGCGAAAGGGATTCGGTATGGTATGCAGGACTTTAAATGTGAAGAATCCACCTCGGTCTCAGGTGGTAAAAACTCAGCCGTGCGTCGTATATTATTAAGGGGCTGTACAAGCCGTTTAAGCCTGCAGTACAAAGCCGGGAGACCGGGTCAGGGAGAGCAGGGGATTCGTTTCCTTATTCTAGAAGCCCACGTTTGATCTTCATTGCTCTCGTGCCATATTTAATGCATAAAGTGAAGTGATTTATTGGTGTATTCCGCGCCAGCGCCGCGCTCATTTCGGCGTTATGACGGCGAAGGGAAATTTATAGCGCCGTTTTGTGAATTACCGCAAATTAAGTCCCCAGTACCACAAAGCGCAGTAACTGGCGGTAGAGAGTTAAACCCCCGCACTGTGTCTGCGGCTCTCCCCGGCGTAGGCGTAGAAGCGGAGCCGTGAAGACGCCCAGCATGATGGACACCGCGGCTCGGGCTGATCGCTGTCGCGTCCCGCCGGTGCAGGGCGCCGGAGGATTGCTGGCCAGCGCAGAAACAGCTCTCCGTAATATCTGCAGACATGTCCAAATCACAGGTCTTATTGTGCCATAGTAACTGTTCATTTGATACAGCTTTCCGGGTATATTTTCCTTTACTGATACGTTTGTAATTTAGACTACACGACAATGCATAAAATATAAATTAAATAAAACACTTCCTAATGATGATGATGGTTATTATGACTCCACATTCTGGGTGGTATGGCGGTACGTTAAGATGGACCGATTGATAGTATACCGACTTTTATACGTTGTTATATTCAGTTTATACTTGTGTTAATATCATTCCACCGTTTACCCCGGAGTCTGACTACGGCATGCGAATAGACTGGACATTTCCTTTTTGAACGGTTAATACAGAATAAATTTCTCTTAATTTAGCCTGCTAATTCTGTGTTTGTGCAGTGTGTTTGCTATCAGTGTCAATATGACTAATATCAGCCAGTTCTATTGATGTCAATTATATGTCATATTGTCCCACTTGTTTGTTTGGTTTTCGATTTATATGTACTATATATGAATAGTAGTCTTAGTGTCGAATATTGAGTAGCCTTCAATTGCTATCAAAATGTGACAACAGATTTTATTAAACATTGCGGTGTAAGTAATATTGTATTGTATTGTAATGTAGTACAATAGCCATATGTCCTAAACGTAATATGCATAAATGAAAATACCTGTAGCTTTGTAGTGGGTATTTGGTTGGAATATGAATGGATGGAAATGTATTCTAAATATCAGCTACAGAGGAGGCTCACACATTCAGGATTGCAGGTTTGAGCCTTACCCCTGTACTCCCAGAAGAAAGGGAACCAATTTGTACTTATGCTTGTCACTGGGGATGTACCCTCAAAGGTCTGCCTACACTGCGGATGTACCCTCAAGGGTCTGCCTACACTGGGGATGTACCCTCAAAAGTCTGCCTACACTGCGGATGTACCCTCAAGGGTCTGCCTACACTGCAGATGTACCCTCAAGGGTCTGCCTACACTGCAGATGTACCCTCAAGGGTCTGCCTACACTGGGGATGTACCCTCAAGGGTCTGCCTATACTGGGGGTGTACCTTCAAGGGTCTTCCTACACTGTGGATGTACCCTCAAAAGTCTGCCTACACTGCGGATGTACCCTCAAGGGTCTGCCTACACTGGGGATGTACCCTCAAGGGTCTGCCTATACTGGGGGTGTACCTTCAAGGGTCTTCCTACACTGTGGATGTACCCTTAAGGGTCTGCCTGCACTGCTGATGTACCCTGAAGGGTGTGCCTACACTGGGGGTGTACCCTGAAGGGTCTGCCTACACTGGGGATGTACCCTCAAGGGTCTGCCTATACTGAGGGTGTACCCTCAAGGGTCTGCCTACACTGAGGATGTACCCTCGAGGGTCTGCCTACACTGGGGATGTACCCTCAAGGGTCTGCCTACACTGAGGATGTACCCTCAAGTGTCTGCCAATTGTACCCTAGATGTAGGTAATTGTACCTTTTAAGGTACAAAAATGGACTCTGATGAACATTTATGTACAATTGGGGGTGCATTCTTGCTGTTTGTACCTTAACATTTCTGTACCTTAAAAGCTATAATTACCTGCAGTTGTAGGGTACAAATGGCAGACTCCTGAGGGTGCAGCCCTCTCGGACGAACAGAGGTACAAATTGGTACCCTTTTTTTTGCAGAGTGTAGCTGTACCTCTGATATTGGTGTCTCTAAACAGCCCTGTAATGGACTGATGGGGGTGTCAGAGGGGCATGGAACCATTCAGGGGACCCAGCACTTCATAGCACCACACCCCCCAATGGCCAGCTAATTCCACTGGGGGGGGAGGGGAGGGTATCAGGGGCGCCAAGGAGACATCAGCTATGCTTGTAACCCCTATATTGGGTTTCCTAGGACTGGCTTTCCGGGCTGCTGTATTATGGGAAAATTAACAGATTGCTGACATCACTCTCCCAATGTGTTTATGCCTTTAATTATTTATAAGTGAAATCGACTTGAAAGTACAAATATTGATTTACAGGAGTATTCATTCAGATATAAATTAAAGCCATTCAATTTGTATTCAGACAGTACAGCCCCCTAAAACACTGTCCAAGTGGTGCGATGATTGTCGTAAAAAGGTCCCTCATCATGGCGTAGCTCGAGGATCTAGGAAAGTTAATCATGACCAGGGGAAGGTTGTTAGGGTGACTTAAACACAAGGACAGCCCAGGCTAGTGAATTATTTGGTCTTTACGAGCATACAAGAAGTGACTTTATTGTATAATGGTGGAAACGAAATGATTTATTTCCGCTGTCAAGTTCAGTTATGTTTTTTTCTTAGTGTGTCAAGCTTTTTTTGTGCTTTTTTTCCCGTCTTGACGTCTTGCTCCTTAGCGTGAACTCCATGCTTCCCTGCATATCGCGGCTTGAGCTGTCCCTCGTGTCCAATTCACGGCACTGTCCTTCCACCCTAACAAGAGGCAGCACCGCAAGCTGGCCTCCAGCCAACAGGCACCTTGTCTTGGCGCTCTGTGACAGAATAGGGTCATTGTTCCCCGGTATGATGTTAAATTTAGGCTTTCAAGTCGAAAAATCTCTGCTCCTTGTGATAAACTAAGTATTGAAGTTTCCCCGCAGATCATACATGCTTTTCACCTCCGTTCTAGTTATCTGTCCATTTGCCAACTGCTCATTCAGTTCGGGGACACGGCGAGGCTGCAGTGCATCCCTGCCAGCATAAGGCACAAGGCAGGGGACATCCTGGACAAGATTCCAGGTCATCGCAGGGGCGTACTCACACAGTGTGTGATCTCTGTGTTTTTTTTATGTAGTTGGTCATTAGAGGTTTTCCATATACCCATTTATAGACATGGATTTTCCAGCATTAATCACATTACTTAAGGTCATTCCCTCCTGGGACTGGAACCCACAACCCTCTGCATATAGAACCACGTCCTTGGCTGTTATGCGACCTGTATGAGGAGAGTTCAGTTCATGGCACCAGCACTTCATCCGCTGGGGTGTCGGGGAGGAGCCATGGAGCCCGCTGCCCTCACGTTGCATCTTAAATAGTAGTGGCTTTGGGGGGAGGGGCATTGCCCGGCATCTCCTACCCTGATGGATTGCTCATTGGCTTCCTGACAGACGAATCAGCTGCTGTGCCTCGACGTGCTATAAAACCCAACTAACGTGCAGCGTTTTTGGCCCGCGTCCCCGGCAGACTGAAATTCGTATACATATTTAGCTCATGGACCGATACAAAAATAAATCTCTGAGAATAAGGAGTCTAAAATGAGACAGAATTACAGATTAACAGTTAAATAGAATAGATGGTTAAATGTAGCCACGGACCTGTGATTATCAATCTACACTGACCCTAATTGACCTTGGTATTAATATTGATCTGATTGACTTGTCTTCCTGTAAGTATTTCACAGCACTTATCCAAATCCACATTGCTAGGAGTACAGGGCAGGGCTTACCCTGGATGGGATGCCAGTCCATCATAGGGTACATAATGAAGGTAACTTAGAGATGCCAGTTCACGGATCTGCATGTTTTTGGACCCTAGATGCCAGACAGGGTGTATTAAGAGGGTATTTACCTGTTGATGTCACAGATAGGCATTCCTGTCATGCTTGACTAAATGTTAAAAGCCTCTTTCATGTAATGGAGGCAGGCGAAGTGAGAACCGGAGAGATGTGGATCCAGCACTTTGCCAGCCGTCTCCTCTGCGCATGTTGGTCCTTTGAAAGAGTCTAAAAATAGCTCCTTTGAAATGCCAGCGTGGCCCTTTAGTGGAAGCTGGCGTGGCGTGTTGCGGCCCTTGCTACAGCGGATTGGCTGTGGCGTGTCCTCCCGCCCGTCCACACTGCTCCTCTGCGGTCGGCCAGGCATTCAGGAACGCTGGGCTTTAAGGAACGGGCCTGAGTCCAAACATTGTGGGAGATCTTGTTGAATCTAAGAGCTGTTGCTGGCAGGTCTGGCTGCAGATGTGCGGATGGGTTTTTATCTTTTAATTGGCTCTGCGGCTGGGTGGCGCAGCGGCCGGGCTGAGGCTCAGCAGGCTGGGGCTGAATGCCGTGCGAATGGGTGAGGGTGCACAAGTCCTCACTGGGGATCCTGCTTTCCTCCTGTTGGATTACTGACTCCAAATCGCTTGTGGTCTGTGAGAAGAGAATACAGCATGTGAGCTGTGCCAGCCTGCCTGCCTTCCAAGCTGCTCCCTTGCCGCGTGCCCTGTCGCGCCTGGGATCGGCTCCAGGCTCACGGTGACCCGGTACTGGATACGTGGTCACAGAAGATGGCTTTGTGCCTCGCAGGCCTGCAGGAATCATTCTAGTGTGCATCTCAAAATAAGCACTATTCGCCGCAGTCGTAATTGTCACATTAGGGTCACTCTGGACAGCTAATTTGACTGCACTTGCATGTAAATTGCAGTCTTAATGTGAATGAGTCTTAATGTGTAAGAGTAGCAAATTGATGAATTATATTTGTGATGTTTGTGGGGGTGTTGTTTAGCTCAGGGGGTTAGGGATACGTGACTGTGTCCAGGAGGTTGTGGGGTCAAATCCCGTGTATAGTAGTGTAACCCTATTGCATTTTAGCAAGTTGCTTAGCTCCAGCTGTTCTGCTCTCTCCTCTTCATACATCTGAATCTGTCTCACTGAAAGTGATTTTTCCAGTTTTTCCATGGGGGTCAGTAAAGTATCTCCATTCAATAATTGATGTTCTAGGCAGATATTGCTTTTAAAAGATGAGACTCATGGTAATTGAACTTGGGTTGGCCAAAATAAGCATAATTCATATTAACATTATTTAGCAATGCACAGCACTCTTGTAAATTATTAATGCCAAAATAAGGGAAAGTAGTTTAAATATGTTTTTTAAAAGCAGCTTATTTGCTTGTGTGAGCAAAAGAAAATATTTTAGACCATAACCCGGTAATTACAAGGGCTGTACATTTGCAGATTAATGGGCTAATTCCCCTGCAAAATGTTTCTCATTGTTATTTGAACGTGTAAAACTGTAAAACGGATCAAATGAATAATGTCCTTAAAATTGAAGTGATGGAGTGACCGAGCACACTCACATCACCTGGATTTCGTCGGCCCTTCTGAGATAATGGCCTATCGCCGTGCGACTCCCCATGACGGGCGGTACTCGGGTGCCTCACTATTTTCCTGAAGAATCTAGAAGGAATTATCTCTCTGCTGCCTATTTCTCTGTCTATCATTCTGCATTATCTAGCTTATTTCCCAGCGAGGGCCACCCTGCTTTTGTACGGGTCTAGGTGTCACTGGTCATTACTGAAGAAGAGCCTGAAGGACTTGATATGAAAAACACGAGGCTGCCGGGGCAGATGAGCTAATTTGTGCTGTAATAGCTGAGAAGAATGAGGCTCTTACGCGCGGAATGTCTCCTAAGTGTTAATTCCACCCACTTGAGTTTCCCTCTGCATTGCTTCTGTTGGCTGGTACTCTGTTGACATGGGTGTATAGAAGTAAATTAAAGATTGCAATCATAAAGACGAATAATGAGAGACATACAAAAGTTTGTGCCCCTCAGCTCTTCCGAGTCGTGTTTCATGTTGCACTGCGGTTGTGAGTGAAGAAACTCGGTGACCCATAACTGAACTTCCCAGAATCCAGCTCTGCAGCCACCGCCCCCAATATCCATCCAGCCAGGGTCCAACCACTTTTTCTGGTCAGGCCTCTGTGTGTGTCTTAGGGGGACTTGTCTCAGACACCCCCCCAATATTCACAAGTAAATTAGTTTTCAGCCATCTGAAACACACATTGTAACATGTAGATGGATTTTTGCCAATGGTCTGATTTCACTAGCTAAGGGACAGGTTCTTCTGCTAGCCTGTATGGATGGTAACGTGCTTTGGGGGGGGCTGTCATCTGAGGCAGACACAGGAGAAGAAAGCTGGAGAAGAAAGCAGCCACTGGACCTGCGCTATGTCTGCGCAGACGACGGCCTGCGAGGGCCGGAAGCTGACAGACACCCGGTGCGGTGGCCGTCCTGTCTCGGGGGTTGAAGTGGGGGAGGAGAGAGGGAGGGAAGGAAAGAGAGGAAGGGGGGAGGACAAGGAACAAGAAGAGTATGAGAGGGGCCCGTGGCCGAGCTGGGGGCCCGCAGACGCCTGACACGCTCCAGCTGCTCCGGCTGCTCCGGCTGTCAAACCCGCCATGCAGGGCTTGTCCTGCCTTCATATTTTGAAGACCATCATTATAGTTCTTCCCAATTGATGTGACAGGTCTCTCACACCAAAGCGCCATCACGGCGGCTCGGTGTGAGCATTTCTCCGAACGGCGAAGGGCTCGCTAATCACGTGCGGTGCAACGCACACCGAGTCCGTCGGTCACTACTCCTCTCTTCACTGTGTAAACACTCAGGGCAAACACGGTAATTCTTTTAACGAGAACCGTACAATGTCAATCAGTGCAAACGTGCAAAAAACATAATGTTTGTACATTTTAAGAAAGAGAAAGAAAGAGGGCATGTAGCCTCTCTCCTCCCTCAGGCCACATCACTGTACCGCATGACGCCTTATATCATGTCACCAAGGCACTGAGGGGAATAGCTTTCCTTGTGTTGCCTGCTACCCCTGGCGAGCTGCCCCCACCCCAGGCGAGCTGCCCCCACCCCAGGCGAGCTGCCCCCACCCTTTGCAAGCGAGCCACCCCCCCTAGCAAGCCTCCTGAAGTCCTCCAGTAGTGTCATCAGGTCACGAGGCTACCGATCATGGACCTCCCACCCCCATGCCGAAAAGCTTTCCTCGCTTGGGGTGAGGACAGATGAGTGAGGTAGCTGGCAGCACCATTAGCGTGCGTGGGCAGGCGGGCGGGACTCAGAACAATCCCTCACACGATGCCCGCGTCCCAAATGACCACATGATCAGGCAGGCCAGGTCTCGGGGCTCGCCTCTCATTCTCCATAATGAGAGCATTGTATCAACCTGCCACAGAGTGGAGAGCACGGTGCGTCTTGTGGGGCCCAGAGGCTAGATAATGGAGAATAACGCAGCACTGGGATACTACAGCGTGCAGGGCTCTGCCCCTGCATACCCACTGCCCGGCCGTCTGACTTTGCTCAGGTCAGCGCCTGACTCATTCACACGCAGAAATATGTGCTATGCCTCACTCGCCTCCGGCTCCAGCGCCCTCCGCAGAAAAATATGAAGACTAGATAGTTTACATCACAGCAAGCAGAACAGCCTGGTGCAATGCAACTGTACACCTACACCCCAAATAGTGTTAGACGGCATGATAGCCTGCTCATACACACTGAGAGGGCACAAATGTATAATCTTACCTGTACATGCAGGCATCTTAGCTCCTAACCCTCATGACTCCCATCGAGCAGAACCTGTAGAAACTGTTTCTTAGACACAGCATGGCTCCTGGGCACTGTGACTCACAGAGGTGATGATGTCCTTACAGACGGTGCTGTCCCCAAAGATAGGATGTTGGATCTTCCTAAATGTGGCGGCATTATTAGCTCTCACCATGTTGGCCATTTCCATGTTCCGGTTGGGTGTGAATAGAAGGCCAGTGCTACCAGAGTGGGGCAGTGGTACAGTACTAAAAATAAAGAATGTAGCATATCATTGTCTATATATGCCATGACCTATTTACTGTACAGGAATACCCTACAGTAATGTATGTGATGTGTTAGATATTGTACTACGGTAAACTATGCGTTCATACCCCGGCTTTCACTCCTGCATGTCTGCAGTGTAGATGCCAAAGCAGCTAAGCTCCCCTGAGGCTTCAACCACCACCCTGCCTCAGCTGCACTTAGGCCATGGTTGGCTACATGGTCAACAATAGTGCCCCCCATTTCAGTGGGTTTGGACACCGTGCTGCTGATCAGAAGTTTGTTAGATCAAATCCCAGTGCAAACAGAATGATTTCACCATTGGGTTGTTGAGCATGGCCCTTAACACACCCTGCCCCCCCAAAGCTTTCCAGGGATCTATCCAGGCTGACCCTGCTGTCTCAAAAATTTCTTTGGGTAAAAGCATCTACTAGCTAGATATGTTATAAACTGTAGAGCAATATGTACACGTAGTGGCATAATATAGAGCTGTAGGATAAGACTGACAACATGAGTTACATTCAAAAGAAAGCATCTTTACTGATCTGTTGACTGAATCACACCTCATACCATCATAGATCATACATCATACAGTCATGGATCATACATCATACAGTCATGGATCATACATCATACTATCATACATAATACTTCATACCATCATAGATCATACCTCATACCTCATACCTCATACCAGCGGGCGGTTTTACGTTTGCCGCGGGCGGGAGCGGGCGGCTAAAAATTCATTCATTTGCGATTCAAAGTTGAGAGATTTTTGTTGAATTTGTTTTATTTATTCAATTCTTGTTCGACTGGAATAAAACATTTAATGCATATAAACTTATTTAATCGTACACTATATCCGTTAATGTGTCTGCGGGTGCGGGCGGGATTGGACAGAAATATTGCGGGTGTGGGCGGGATTGGACAGAAATATTGCAGGTGTGGGCGGGATTGGACAGAGACAGACAGCGGGAGCGGCCGGGATTGGACAGAGACGGACAGCGGGACCGGGCGGGATTGGTCAGAAATTCTGCGGGAGCGGGCGGGAGCGGGATGAAAAAAACAGTCCCGCGCAGGGCTCTAGCCTCATACCATCTTGATCATACCTCATACCGTCATAGATCATACATCACACCGTCATAGATCATACCTCATACCATCATGGATCATACATCATACCATCATAGATCATACCTCATACCATCATGGATCATCCATCATACCATCATGGATCATACCTCATACCATCATAGATCATACATCATACATCATACCATCATAGATCATACATCATACCGTCAAACGCAATGAGAGATGCATTCAGGGCTGTGTGATATGTGATTTAATGCTTGCAGTTTGTGAAGTGACCAAATGCGTTATTGCTGTGGAGATTTGAGGGACTGTTTTGAGAATCAAGTGTTTGGTATGAAAAACTATAATTTAAGTATGATAACTAATAAATAATTATATAATATATTAATACTTTGTTGTAGATCATAGCAGTCGATTACACTGTTCCTTCTGATACAAGTGTCCGTAACCCTTAATGCTTGGGAGTTTCATTGTGAGCTCAGTGGGCAGCACACATGCCTTGCCCTCAAAGGCAGCGGCCTTCATTCCTGACCTTGGCTCTGTGCGTGTGGAGTTTGCAGTCTAAAAATTGCAGTTGTGTGTGTGTGTGTGTGTGACAAGCAGTCAGGATAATTACAGTCTCAAAATTGCTCATAGTGTTTATGTGTGAGCAGGCACCCCGTGATGGGCTGGCATCACGTCCAAGGTGTCCCCTGCCCCATGCCCTGTGATGGACTGGCATCGTGTCCAGGGCGTCCCCTGTGATGGACTGAAACCCCATCCAGGGTGTCCCCTGCCTTGTGCCCTGTGATTGACTGACACCCCATCCAGGGTGTCCCCTGCCTCGTGCCCTGTGATGGACTGACACCCCATCCAGGGTGTCCCCTGCCTTGTGCCCTGTGGTGGCCTGGCATCCCATCCAGAGAGTCCCTGTCCTGTTCCCAGTCCATCGCATAGCACATGCACCAATAGCCATTTTGAGACAGCAAGTAGACTGGCTGCTTGTCTTTTGCAACTAGCACAAGCAAAGAAAAACCTGCCTCATATGGGGGGAATATACACACTCCCCCTCCCCCACACAGCAGGGGTTGGATTCGAACCCCAAACCCCGGGGGCGGCAGCACTATCCACAGAGCCACCCTGCTGCCCTTTTAATTAAATTAATTCAGTGGAAAAATATTGAATCATGAAAAAGCCTCTGGCGAAAAGTGCATATTTTTCAGACAGGAGGTATATGCATCTTGCACGAATCCCTAACCCCTGTCAAATATTCTCATTTTTGCTCATAGAAGGAAAAAAATAGCAGATTTGAGCTCTTTGTTCAGTCAAGTAAATGCTGGAAACTCTGTGACTGACTTCACTGAGCACACTTGTACTCCATCCAGCTCGCTAACAACACAAATTATTTGTTGCCCTGCGGTGCTTCCTCAGGGCCCCCTGTGGATTTTGTGAGTGTTTCCCCCCCTTCTAGCAGCTGAGGAGCGGCTCGAGGCGATGCTGGCAAGGTGGTGGATGCCGGCCAAGCTCAGCCAGGGGACCCGGCCTAACGACTCCGCTGGAGTCGCTCTGATCACTGTCAGCAGGCACCTTTCCGGCGCTAATGAACATGTCTTCAGGATGGAATTCACAGCTGCCCCTGCCCTCCACCGTAGGCTACGCCCGGCAAGTTTTTTAAGTGGTGTCCATGCTGAGTGGGGTGCTAGTCTGTCGCGGGGCACAAACACACTGCAGACAAGTTAGAGACACCAGGACATCTGACACTGAAGGGGGAGACCAGGGTTACCAAAGGGAAGCTGCAGGCGCAGAGCTGGGTTCGAGATCGAACTGCCCGAGGTGTGAGGCAGTTCCCTGAGTCCCTGTACCACCTTTAAATGGTGTCATCCTGCCATTTTCACTTTACACAATAACACCAGTGTTGGTGGTGTGGGGTGGAAGGGAGGGTCTTGAAAAGGAGAGTCATGTGACCCAAGCTGGCTAGGTGACCACATCCCTCAGTCACTCTACCTATACAGTGTAAAAATTTGGCACGTTCCAACTTCTGGAGAAAACCGCAAAACGGGCAAACCTGTAAGCCACTCTCACAAAATCCCACTATTCGAAGTGTTTCCAGTCCTAACTGTGTCCATTTCGATTTCATCTGAATGCCTGTTGAAAGGGCACGTGTCTTTCTGTCTGTATGTAGCGTGTGGTGTCTGTCCTCTTCCTGCATAGAAAGTTTCTAGTTGGATTATGTTTATCTATTGCAGTGACAAGCTGTGAGTTGTGTTAAAAGTCATTGCCTTCTGCCTCCTGAAAGCTCATGGTAGCTGCCTTTCTATGCAGGCCATCTCTCACCAGTGGAGGTTCTAGCTTCAATGGTACCCACTCCCCACCAACAAAAAGAAATGCACACTTAGAACGATAAGGGGCATATGCTGAGGCAGCGCATTACCGCACACCACCACATGACAAACCACCTCAGGGATGAGGGGCATATGCTGAGGCAGCGCATTACCGCACACCACCACATGACAAACCACCTCAGGGATGAGGGGCATATGCTGAGGCAGCGCATTACCGCACACCACCACATGACAAACCACCTCAGGGATGAGGGGCATATGCTG
>JAODKM010000126.1:24361094-24378577 GCA_026780845.1 Petrocephalus sullivani
ACAAACCACCTCAGCGATAAGGGGTATATGCTGAGACAGTGCATTACCGTACACCACCACATGACAAACCACCTCAGGGATGAGGGGCATATGCTGAGACACCGCATTACCGCACACCACCACATCACAAACCACCTCAGGGATGAGGGGCATATGCTGAGACAGCGCATTACCACACACCACCACATGACAAACCACCTCAGCGATAAGGGGTATATGCGGAGACAACGCATTACCGCACACCACCACGTGACAAACCACCTCAGCGATAAGGGGTATATGCGGAGACAGCGCATTACCGCACACCACCACGTGACAAACCACCTCAGCGATAAGGGGTATATGTGGAGACAGCGCATTACCGCACACCACCACATGACAAACCACCTCAGCGATAAGGGGTATATGCTGAGACACCGCATTTCCGCACACCACCACATGACAAACCACCTCAGCGATAAGGGGTAAATGCGGAGACAGCGCATTATCGCACACCACCACATGACAAACCACCTCAGGGATGAGGGGCATATGCTGAGACAGCGCATTACCGCATACCAACACATGACAAACCACCTCAGCGATAAGGGGTATATGCTGAGACAGTGCATTACCGTACACCACCACATGACAAACCACCTCAGCGATAAGGGATATATGCTGAGACACCGCATTACTGCACACCACCACATGACAAACCACCTCAGCGATGAGAACCTGGGTGTAGCCATGCAGAGGGTGATACGTCAGCACCACACTGTTCAGATGGAGCTGTATCTTATTGGTGGATTCTCTCCCGCCCCTTCACCACCTTAGCCAATGTGCGGTGAGTGTCCTGTCACAGAATGGCTGCTGTCGCATCATCAGGGTGGGTGCTACACAATGGTGGTGGCTGAAGTGGCTCCCCATTGCCACTCCCCAAAGTGTAAATGGAGCTTTCATTCTTTCATGTCGCCCGTATCTAAATCCGACAGTGTCTCTCACGTCGACCTTCTGGTGCGTGAGGGGCCTCGCTGCAGACCAATGGCCTGAAGCAACCCCCACCCCCCACCCACCCAAAAGCCACTGGGCCTCAGGTAGGCGAGAGCTGCAGTATTTCCATCATCTCCCTGCAGCACTGGAAGCAGCACCTGGAAAAACACAGAGCTGCAGCTCCCCTGACTCAGGCCAGCTGCCCCCCCCGCGCGCCTGCAGGCCGCCTCCAGGTAACACAGGCTGGCTGTAACCAGGAGCCTGCTATGTGTTATACACACACATACTGTACGTGTGAGATACAGTACACATTCTATTCTGGATGGATATTTTGTGTTTAAGACCTTGAAATGCATCTGTGGCAGCTTTCGTTTTGCCAAACACCAGAATAAGGGCCTTTGTGTTTTTATTCGATTAGACAGAAGTTAAAGAAAGTTAGTAGTAGAACTTCTGGGACACAGTTTTGTGTGACCCAGCTGCTGTAAGCCCCCTGTTGGTCCCCGGACTGCCCCAGGTCCCGCTCTGCCCAGCTCTGCAGCGAGGTCTCCAACCGGCCTGCCTAATGCGAGATCAAAGCGAGGGGGCGCTATGGAGCCGAAAGCCAGCTGCTCCACACCAGGCCTGACTGCCCCCTAGCCTCCAATTGTGTGCTCAACTGCAAAATTGCCAGCAAACAGTGCAGAGAGCATTGCATTGATTTCTGTTATACTAAATAGAGTGTTAAAATAACAGAGAGAGCTCCTGGACATTTAAATTGCTGTAGACCAAAACAAATCGGGGTAAAGAGGAACTGAAGTCGACCAGCTATATTGCTTGTCTTTAATCTAAAATTTGCATTTTATGCTGAATTTTGCTTTAACAATATCGCACCTCTGTGTTAACGGAAGAAACAGTGAAAGGAAGAGTGTCACGAACGTGTCGTGTTTTCACACCTTTTCGACACAGAAAAAGCAACGCAAACAACAAAAGTGAAAAATGCTTTTTTCCTTCTCTGTCTGGAGCCTGTCCCGTTACGGAAGGACACGTCTGCATTTTCCTCTCCGTCGCCTCCCTGGGGCCCGGGCCTACGCCACATGAACTTCAGTTCTGCGCAGACATTGCGGCTTCAGTTGAAGTCCTGGGGCATTCGGTGGCTTGGGAATCGTGCTTAGCTCACCCTTTCTACTGGAACGGGGAGTGTAGGAATTCAGAGAACGGCCACAGTTTTTACTCATTCGTCTTGTTCTTCAAGCGATTGTTTCAGCTGTTTGAAATAATTAAGTCATATTACTCAGCAAGTAATGCTTGCGGGCTCAGATCTCCAAGGTTGGCGGCTTGAATCCAACATCTGCAAAGTGAAGTGTGATTAATTGTCATTGTCGATACACCCCAAAGAAATGTGTCCTCTGCATTTAACCCGTGTGACATTGTGACACAGTAGTGGGCAGCTATTTCAGCGCCCAGGGAGCAGTGCTTGGGGGCAGTACCTTGCGCAGGGTACCTCAGTGGTCCTTGCGTTCGATTACACAGTTACTTCCCTAACCATCACGACACCACTGCCCCGTGTCCATGGTTGCCCCATGTTTGTGTGGGATTCCCCCAGACATGTAGCTAGAAGCCGTGGACCCCCTGATAAAATGTTGCCTTGCTCCCCCCCCCCTTACATTAAATAAGTTCATAATTTTACATAATCAAGAGCCCCTGTAAAGAGCTGGGCCCCCTGAATCTGCCAGGGTATCCATGCCCTTCTGTCGCCCCTGGGTAGGGCACCTGGGTTGGTCCCCTGAAAAGAGCCGGGCCCCCTGAATCTGCCAGGGTATCCATGCCCCTCTGTCGCCCCTGGGTAAGGCCCCTGTAAAGAGTCGGCCCCCCTGAAAATGCCCCTACCACAGTCCTACTTTTCCCTGAGAGTAGATCCTTCCCATAAAAAAAATACATTTACAGAACCTGCAATAAATGATGAACAAAGCTCAGGAGAATGTTAGCAAAGGAAAAATTATGCATCCCTTTTCAGGCTCTCTTTCCTGTTTAGTCCCCTGTTCCATTTCTGTCTCATTCGCGCATCCCTGGCTTCCCTTCGCTATTCTCAGGCCAAGTCTGAAATAGCAGATCGATGGGATAGCCTTGTGCCAGTCTGGGGACCCCACTGTAAATGCAGACCAAGGTGACCTCAAACTCACGCCAATGCTGAGAGCAGAGGAATGAATGGGAACCGGATCAGTCGGTCAAAGGACGTGAAGCTGGCGAGGAGGAGGCTGGCTCTGCCCCCATGCTGCACTAATGCTGTCCTGAACAGCTTTGCAGGTGCTTTGGGACCCAGGATGTAAGGGAGATGAGGAGGGACATGGTGACTTGCTGCTTCACCTCCCAGGAGAAGCTAAACCTTCATTGTGCTGATGTAAGCGTGTGGCCCTCTGTACCATCCTGAAGACCCTTCTTCAGGTGTTCTTTTCTGGTAACCTCTGGTTGTGACCCTACCTTCCTCCAGGGCATCTGGATGGGTGACAGCCACCTTCTCAATGGCAGCAATGATAATAACAAATTTGTGCCTAGGCACCATTTCACATCCACACACACAACATGCACAGATATCAATGTTCACGAAACAATTATATGAAATAGTGAAGTAAGCAGTGGCAGTGTTACATTTAACTAGATGACTGGCTAGTTAATGTCAATCAGAAAACATTTTGCTAGTTGTGTTCAAAACACGGGACCTGTAGCTGCAAAAGTCAGGTGTCTATAACACAGCTTCATAGCATGCCTGTGCCAGCACACTGATTACACAGCTCCCCAAGCAGACATGTGCGTGGTATATTTTGACAGTTTTAGGCTAATGCAGCATATGTCTGTGGGGCAACAACACAGAAACAATTCAGTCACCTTCTTATACATGCAGCGGCACATTTACTTGGCTGTCTATTGTGAACAGCTAAAGATAGCTAACCTTGTTTACTGCCATGGAGATATGAGTCGTGAGTGTCACAGTGTGACGACTCGTTGATGATGTGTAGAGTTATGGGTAGAAGACACGAGTGATGAGGGATGGGGGACGGCATTAAGAGTTGTGATCTGCAGGAGGGAGCTCTCTCATTGGCCAGATTACATGGGGAAGGATGAGGGATGGGGGAGGGGATTAAGAATTGTGATCTGATGAAGGAAGCTCTCTCATTGGCCAGATTACCCTGACTGAAAGTTAACTGCAAGTTTAATGACGGTATTTCCAGTCGATGTAGGCACGGTACTGGTTGACCGAATAATTGATTTATACTTTACATGGGTAGGCACGTGTGTACCTAAATTGATTGGCACAGCGCCACTGTCTAACAATATCCTGATGAGTGAAGAAAGGCGAGACCAGTGTTTTAGAATACAAGGTTCTAGGGCAGGCAGGACTGCTTTTGTTCTGTCTCAGACAGACAGACCCCTCCCGTTAGACAGATAATACCGTGTTATGTTTGGACAGCATGTAGCTCGCCAGATCTCTTCATTTATGGGAACCCATTTTGATTTCAACGCCTGGTTTTGCTTGAGAGTAAGATGCGTAAATAAAGACTATCCCCCTGGGTGCCAGAATTATATAAGGGGCTAGTCTGGCCTTCACTGGAGCAGACAGATCTGTGACCACATAATGAACAGGTGTTCAAAACCGCACTTAGCATGACAAAAGCCCCACCCTTGCACACGCTCAGCTGTTCCCCTGAAATATTACACATTAGCCATTTGTAGCATCGGCAGGCCGTTCGCAAGTGCGGCAGAGCCCATCTGAGAAGGGGCCACGGGGTCCGGGTGCGAGGAACATCCTCCACAGGACCGAGAGACTGCAATAAATCTGTGGGTGTAGCACAGTGTGAGTGTCTGTGTGAGGAATGAGGGCCATAAACATGACAAAATGTCATCTAGGGGCCCCTGGCTTCCCTTATATTATATAATCTGATGATATTACGCATTCAGGGGCCCCTGTTCAGTGCCGGGGCCCTGAATCTGCCAGGGTATCCATGCCCTCCCTCTGTACCCCTAGGGGTATGGCTGGGTTGTGATCTAAATTTGCTTTTCAAAGCCAACTTGCAGCATGTGAAGCTTCTAACACTTGCAGTGTGTGTGTATATATATATATATATATATATATATATAAAACAAAAGCCAGTCTGTAGAGCTGACATGATGAATTTCAAATAAATCCCTTTATATTTAGCTACGCCCCGCTCAGTCGGCATTTGTTCTCTCTCAGGTCCTTCACCTGTGATATTCCTAATGGGGGCGTATCCTGCCAGCTCTCCCTTTTTTCCTGCTACTGGCCTCTGCAGTTTTTCTTTCCGCTGGTCTTCTGTGAAGCTGCTGTCCTCACCCTCTCCGGAGCTTCCCAGCCGGCTCCCTCATCCTCCCCCACTTCTCCTCCTTCCGCCCCTTTATCTGTCACCCTCCATGCTTCCTTTAAAAAAAACCTTGTACCTTTCTCAAAACCTTGCAAATTTTTCTGCGGACAAAAACAAAAAAAAAAAAATCTATTTCATAAAGGTGCCTGCAGCCGTCTGCATGGGTATGCGGCTGTGTTAGGACTGTACCTTTAATTCAGGCGTACTTCAAATTAGTGGGAAACGGGCACCTTTATGAGAGATATCTGAGTGCTCAGATGCTGACTCTTCTGAATGACGCACAGTCACGTGATCATGTGACCTGCGGTGGTGCGTGGCGGCGAAGTTTAAAACATGCCGTGACCGCGTGACGCCCTCTTCCTCCTTGACGTGACCAGGGAGCTGGGTGGAGCCTCTGATCGCTAACTGAGCCCCCTTCGCGCTCACCCTGGGGTCCCTTCAGGTGCTCTTGCGTCTGCTTTCCCTCATGTCATTGATTAGGGAGGCTTCCGGCTCTCTGGAGCTCCGCACAGCAGAGGCGGTCGGATGAAGGTGAGCCACTGAGTGGGACACGTGCCAGATGAGAACAGGGGAGGCATATTAAACTGAAAGTCACTTTGGAAGATACATAATAAAGGGTGAAAAGGAGAATTCCTTCCAAATTCAGCCGTTTCACCTGCCATCCATCATACTTACTGAGCTAGGTATCTACACCAAATAACACTTATTTTAGCAATAAAATCCTGGATTATGGAACACAGCTGGCGGCTGCCAGGGTCTCTGTTGACATCTAAACCCTCCACCTCTGTGGAGAGCTGCACCAAAGTTTAATGCATGGTCACTTGCGATTCACAGCTGACTGAGGGTTTCAAAATGCCAAATGCATAAAAGTGCATTTTCCTTCACTAATAACAGAGCTTGTTTGATGATATGAAGGTTAATTTGCATAAAGATAGTTATTTCTGAACTGTACTGCGTCACAAATTGTGACATTCAATATCCAGGCGAAGCTGGTCCCTCTAAACAAAAGCCATGTGACATCGATTCATTCCTCGCAGGAACGCATATCTTTCAGCTAAAGTGCAATGATTATAAAGTCTTATTGTTATGTGAACATTAGTATATTAGTATATTCATGTCAACACTGAAAACAATAAATAACTAAACACATAGGATTCAAGAATTGCGAGGGTGTACAAGGTACAGTACATCTTAAACCCTGTTCTAGGTCATTATCCTGAACATTACCCAATCCCACCAATAATTAGCTACACAAGCCGTCACATGGCTCAGGTGACTGTTCTACGTATAATCGAGGGTAGGTGAGGTTTTTGCTTATATTTTGTGTGCTACGTCCATCTGTAGACATTTCCCTTGTTAAGAGGTCTGGTGTGTGCGTGCGTCATGGATACTGCCTCGCATGTTCTCATGTGTGCATTGGTGCAGTGAGTTGGAGGGTGGGGGTATATCAGTCGGAGGGATATTGCTAAAAGCGCCTGAATTTTCACTGTGTTAACAAGATAAAGGTGGCGGGCTTGGAGGATACAAGAAAAAATGAACCCATCAATTCACTGAAGACAATCAGCAATACATCAGGTGCGTGTTGACACCACGATAAGACTAATGCTGATTATTTCCATAGTGCATAAATTTTGCTTAGACAAGTTGGAATGGAAAAGACTCATGATGTTAGATAGTAAAATTTTTCAGAGAGTGAAGGTCCAGTTTTCTTTTCAGGGTGTGTTTACTTTCAGTTTTGATCTTTAAGACACTACCAAACGTAAGGCAACAAAATTAACCTTTAAGTGCAAAAGACTGTGATGTAGATATAACGTGAAAAAATTGCAAAGCAATAGAAATACAAACTGTAAAGTAAAGCAAAATATTTCGCCATTCATTGTGACAAAGTACTGCATATATCAAGAGTCTTACATGAACTTGAGCAGTTACATTTACTGTAATAGCTTATGATGCTCGGTAGCGCTCCAGGAGCATTATGGGAGTCAAGCTGCTGTTGGTTCACATCTGACGGGGCAGACCTGATGTTTCCATTACTGTATGCTGCTATAGTTTACCACAGAAGGGTTACATGAAAAGAATATTTATTACGTGTTTTTCAACCCAGAATAGTAGTGTGCAGACGAAGCAATTAGTTTTAATTGTTTACGTGACTTCATCTGCCAGGGTCGGGTTGCTTTTGTTCTTCTCTGACTCCAAGTGCATAAGTCACCAAAAAATGAATAGTTGACAGGTAGCTGAATGGCTCTGTTTCAGTCTGGCTCCCTTTATGTATTTGATCCATTAATAGTATATTCTTGAGTATGCGCTTGTGCGGATGTTGCACAGAATTTACTGCATTGCAGGAACATCGATGCTTCTCCAGCTAATATCCTTCATTGTATACAAATGCAATCGAGCAATAATACTGCATCACTTCTGCACACAAGAAAATGTTAATGTTTTTAAATTGATAAATTACCCATAATCCCTTAAAATATACGGACAATTACCTGAAAATGATATTGAGCTTGTCTGTATGTGGATGTAACACCCAGGGGCCCGCTAAACTGGTTTATAACCTTTTTATGAATCCTTGAGCTGCACTCCAATCCAAGGCTTAGCTGGTATGTGCTAACAATGTGGCGGAACAACAAAATTAATGATGTGTGCATATAGTCTCCCAACTGAACTGAATGCACCGAATCAGCTAAATGCAGGGAACAGAACTTTCCACCATCACACTATGAGCCGCATGCATTTTATTAACCAACAAGTACACTCGTGTTTAAGCAAACCCTAAAATAAATGTGCATGGCGTTAAGCCGCAAAGCAATTACCCGTGGGACAGTTTCCCATAATACACCTCATCAGGTAAGGATATACTTCCAGTTTAGTCCCCTAAATGATATCAACTTTATTTTTACCTTAAATACATCAATCCCCCTGTGTTTTTTACCTGTGGAAATCTGGATTACCTCATTGAAGTCCTATTTTTAAATGTGAAGTTGCCTCCTTAAATAAAAATGTAACTTTATTTACAAAAAAAAAAATAATAAAACAAAAAAGACAGTTTACATTCCCGACTTATAGGGCAATATACTGGTTGAATGGGATTTAATCTCATTACTATAACATCAAAAGGGCTAATGGTCTACACTACAAATTATCAGAAGTAAAAATATAAGGCACTTGGTTTAAGTGAATGTCAAAGATCCATTAATAGGTTAGTAATGAAGAAACACGTAATAATGAGAGTCTGATTTTTAAAAGCAGCATACCAGCCATGTTTCAGGATCAGGAAACAGATCTAAGGGGCAGTCGTGCTTGGCAAGCTTCCATTTTCTCCAAAATTCCACATTAATATTATCTCATTCATCTGACAAGATGCTGCTCTATGAATGTTTAATGTATTTCAGAAAATCAGCTTCTATCTGGAGAGCACAAAATATATCAATAAGCATGTAATATATTTTCTGGCTTAGTATAAGTCATACAATTGAAGTCTGTTTTGTATTATTTCTGTTCCCATTTTTCATATATAATAACTTACTTAGGGAGTAACAGATACTGTAAAGGGAGGCTGAAATTAGTACATATTTACCTGTGAAGTATTCACTTTGCATTAGTACCTTTTATCCCAATAAACATTATCTTTAACATTAATAGTAACACAATGACTAGTTAATACTTCTGCAGCATTGCATAAAAATTAATAACGTTGCCTGCAGTTAGTAATGGCGGACTCGCAGTCTACGTATTATTATGACGCAACCGCCACTTTTTTGTACCATTTTTTCATTGGCGCTTGCTAAACTTTGGCCAACCAATGAAATGCCTCGTCACTAGAGGGCGAGCAAGTTGTGGCTTGTTTTTTTTTTTTCCCTGTGCATTGGGATATCTGCAGTTTTGGGTGAGTCGATTACTCTAAAATTGAAGACGCGAGCTTGAACGCGCCGGGACAAACGAAGCCTTTGTGCGCCGCTCGGAGTGCGAATTTAGGGGGCAGTATTCCCGCTTATTTGTAGCTGGTCGCTACCCCGCCGAGGGAAAGGAGGCAGCCGCTTGGTTTGTTTGTCACTGGGCCGCCATGACACCACCGAGGAAGAGCGGAGGGCCGCCAGCCGCCTATCACGGCTCCCTTCCCCTCATGTGGCCGCTGCTGCGGCGCTTGGCTGCCGTCGTGAGCGCAGTCCTCCGCCTTTGCTCTTCCGAACGAGCGCTCCCGGCCGGCAGCCAGCCTCGGGACTGCCATGCAAACTGCGCTACGTAATTCGCTAAGTCGGTGTCACTTAATCAGTCCATATAAAGTGCGCAGGCGAGGAGCCGGAGAGCATTAAATCGAAAGTTTAGGCTTCAGTTTCATATCCATTTAAGCCGTTACCCAGCAAAATAAAAAGAAAAGAAAATAATCTCATCATGACAGGTCGGGAATTCGTGTATGCGTCAGGACCTGTGATACTGTATAATAGGTTCAAAGCAGCAGTTGTGAGTTTATTTGCAGGAGAAATTTGATCATAAAGCATCTTCACTGATGAGATGCGGAGTAACTGCGAACGGAGCGACGCCTACGATGGATATGCGTCGGCATCAGGAATGGAGATCACACTCCCCTGCTCAAGGAGATTTTTGTTTTATCCTGATGACGAGCCCCAGTGCTTTCTGTATGTCGGAAGTGTCATTTTCATCTTTACATACATCATAATACTCTCCCCATAATGCTAGCCACTCCTGTCTTGCATGCCTCCTTCACAAACATGGGCTACAATGCTGCTTTGATCAGTTTTCCAAATTCGACTCTTTCATTTATTGCAATTTCCTTATTGTGACCAACATGTCACGAACAAGACGTCCTCAGCTGAATCAAGTAAAAAACATTCTAACAGTAAACCAACACAAGATTAAACTTTGATTTCTTCGTATACAGATGGTACCAATTTTCACAGCTGTGTGAGCGTCACACATGAGCTTCAGAAGCTGTAACTAGTGAAATTATGCATGGTAGGAAATGAAACAAACTACATAAATGGTATTGTCTTGCAGGTGGTGAACTGATTGGAGGATATTTCAGATTGTTTTCCGATAGCGTACCCCTGAGTTACAAGCGTGTACCCCTCTTACTGGTAGCATGGTTCCTTCTCTCTGCATGCTTAGGGTACAGTTCACTCTATTGACATTAATCTCCTGAACTCCCAGTGGGTGTCTGTGCTCCAGCTTCAAAGTTCACAAATATCGATTTGGCCCTTTTAAAAAAATCTGGCCCAAAAAAAAAAAAATTGTGGCGACCCCAGACTACCAACTCTGCAGGATAATACGCTACATTGTCTTTTACACCTTATTTCTTTACAGCCACTTAACTGGGTGTTTGTGGTATAATCCAGTGCAATTTAAAATGTAATAAAACCTGTGCATCTGCGGTTTATGAGAATTGGAGTGGTCAGTCCTATAATCGCACTGGGTACATCGGGGCACTGGCTGAGTCCTGGGCTGCTGCAAGTGCAGGTTTATCTGGTGACTCATTTGCTCATTTGAAATACATTTGTCTGTTTATTTAGCCTACGCTTTTCCCCAAAGTGAGGCAGATAGCATATCCATCCATCTTCCAGACCCACTTATTCAGTACGGGGTCACGCACCTGGAAAGCACAGGGCATAAATCAGGGGACACCCTAGACAGGATGCTGGTCTATCGTGGGGCACAGACTCCCGGAGACAGCTGGAGCATGAAAACTGGGCTCACATGGTGATGGGGGGGGGGAATCAAACTCACAACCCTGGAGGTGTGAGGCTATACTGATAACCGCCGTGCCACCCTACTGATTGAAATAATTATTATGCAAATTGAATAATCTTAGCCTTCTCTCTCTCATTACTGCGGGTGTTGGCTGCTTAAAGACAGCTGGAGAATCTGCCCACATTATGACCTGGCATAACCAGGGCTGAGACCAGCTGTCATGGGGGGGTGGGCGGCTCTGTCCCTGGGGCACAACGGTCCCACCCATTCTCCCTGCCTGTCTAAACGATGCAGGGAATATCGGGTGAATGGGGCACATGTTTATGTGCATCTGATTTTTAATAATCTGTGAGATTAACAGATTTGAAACGGACCAGAGTGCTGTCACTGCAAGACCTGGGCATTTAGTGCATGCCGGCGTACAAACGAGGAGGTGGTTAAGTCACCGTTTTGTTTTCACCTTCCAACGAACCAGCTGAAAGACAAAGTCCGTCCGTCCGCTGCAGCGGTGGCTATTTATGGATGATCTGTTGAAGGGTGTCTGTGATTCATCAGACTCCGTTATGTAAAGCTGCCCTGTTATGCCCGGTGTGCATTTCAAAAAGGTTTTTTCTACTAGAGCCCCCAGCTCAAGATCGCATTGTGACGTGACCGATATGTTAAAAAAAATTACAGTGGTGTAGGCGTGTCTCTGTTTGATGCAGGAGGCATCCAGCCACCTGCCATAACCGCTTCTCCAGCGCAGACCCATGAAGTCGAGGAGCCACACATGCGTTAATTAGTTCTGATTTATGTGTTTTAATGAAAACCACTCAGTGTTGTACAAACAGGTGATAGTATTAGGCAAGCAAATTACCTTTAAGGCTGATTTATACTTCTGCATAGAATCTGTGTTGTAACTGTGCACCCTATGCCATGGCCCTGAAGCACACCTCCCCAGAAAGGTACCTGCTGGCACCAGACTGCAGTGTAGGGTACGCGGCTACGTCGTACCTGATAGCGTTGACTCCAGGCAGAGGTATGCATCAGCCTGTAGCCATACAGTATGAGAGATCTGATGGCTATTACAGTGTAAAACCAGAGTGGTCACGTCAATAAGAATGTGAACATTAACGTTGACTTTTAATGTTTAATAGTATTACTTTTTTGTTTCTGAAGCCAATGGGTGGTGTTACCATGGAGCTTAGCGTTAGACTTAACTTAAAGTGCCAGCATATTAAAACAGATTTTTCAGCCAACACTTTGTAACTGACCATCTGTTAGCACAGCATCCAGCGTCTCTCGCAGTCATTTGGCGGATACTTACTGCTCGGGGAGGGAGACGGGGAGAGGAGCTTTTTCACACCCCCAGGGCAGACATGACGCGCTGCGGTGTTCCGCCTGCCGCGTGGCCTGCGCTGTCCGGCTGAATGAGACATACCCGCCCAGAGATGGGCGGACTCGCTTACCGGGGAGGGTCAGCACATAGCCGCCTCGTGACTGTAAGCATTAAGTATGGCAGGTGAAACATCTTTGCCGTTTCCTTTAATGCGTGCTGTGCCGTCCTGCCCTTAATGTGTGTATTTAAGAATCTTCTTTGATATAAGGGCACTGGCAGTAGATGTGGAGGTCAGTGAGGAATTCGGCTAAAGCCGGCCAAAACGCTGGCCTTTTTATGTTTCAGAGGGGCAGAGGAGCATCGGAGGGAAATCAGGCCGCCTCTTTCGAAATGTCAGGGTCTGGCAGCTGGTGTGCCCTCAGTATGTTTGCTCTCCTTCCTGCCAGGGATGGACGACGCCTCCGTGTACATGTGCTTCCCCTGCTACCAGGAGTTCGACTCCCTGGAAGCTGTGCTGGCTCACCAGCTGACCTGCAATCCGGAGGTGGCCGAGACGGGGATGTCGGGGCCGCAGGACGAGGTGAGCGGGAGCAGGACGGTGAGAGGGCCGGAGGGTCCGCGCTCCTCCGTTCGACATAACGAGGCGGAACATGGCACCGGGGCCAAGTGGTCCACGGGCTCCCGTGGAGTTAGCTGCTGGTGCTCCTGATGCGCCGGGTCGTGGCCTCGGCTCCTTAGCGGCAAGATTGCGGCGCAGAGTCGCGATTGACAGGCAGACTGCATCTTGAGTTGTGGCGTGGTCCAGGCAGGGGTTTGGCGGGGGTGTCTGAGCTCCAGGGTGATGTATCACTCTCGCCCTGATGGATTGCTCATTGGCTTCCTGACAGACAAACCTCCTGCTGCGCGTCGACGCGCCGTAAAAACCCCGGGTCACGTGCACGCTTTGGCCCGCGTCCCCCTCAGCTGTTTCATTATCTCCATTTGCATGCCATTGACCAAATTATCATATATCATAACTTAATTCTCATAATTTCTATGTGACGTTCAAGAGGAGTTTGCATTAAAATGAAATGTTTACGTTAAGTAGGAATTCAAGAGGTATTTACTCTGAATTTAAATTTCAGCTGTATTTCAAACTCTAATTATGACTGACTAGACATCTGGAAGCTCTTACTTGTCCTTTGAGCCGGAGGTTAAGTCGCTCCACGTATCGATCGTGCAGCATGTTCTCTGATTCATCAGAGACCGGTCCTCTGGGTGCTGTAGGGCGGCATTAAGAAACCGCGGTGAATCTGTAAGACATTTCAAAAACACAGACGTCGATAAACGGAGCTATGGTACTGTGGTGAAATTCAATTTGCCCTGGTGTGTCATGGCCGGATTCCTCTATTACCTGCGTCACGTTTTATTGCCGCCCGTTAGGGTGATTCTGAATGGGGTCGCCGAGTCGCATCAGTGGAGTGACTCTCAAAGCGGACCGACGCTGACTCACCCCGCATCTTCTCTCCCTGTGGGCCCAGGGGTCTTGGCTCCTACTCACATCACATCTTTCACACACCACGTCACTTTGCAGCCTGCAGTCCATTCTTTCTGGCTGTATCAGGCGTTCATCGCTGTGCTAGCTAGATTTGTGTGTGGGGGAAAAATATTACCACTACCTTACTAATTTTATGGATTTTAACATCTCACTACTAGTAATGTGTGGAATTTGTAGAGTGTTCACATTGCTTTCACCAGGATTGCTGCATCTATTTGTTAACGCAGTCAAAGCAAGTAGCTTAGTAGTAGCTAAATGGAGATGTAGTCATTGTCATTGTCATTTCCATCAGGCAAATAATTCACAAAACCATTTAGATTAGGATTTAAAGAGCTTACATATTTAGTTTCTGGCATACTGTGGAAATTGAGGTGTGTTTAAGCATTGCAATGAAAGTCCTTTAATGATAACGATTTCAGCAGTAATGGTAACGTCAAGCCGCGGGCGAGTTTAGCGATGAGCTCCGTCCGCGGTGTAGAACATGACCCCGACCCGCAGTCCGGTGCCGCATTCGCGATAGTCGCACTCTGCTCCCCGCGCCGCCGTGTCCCTGCTGTGAACGAGATTAATGATGTCTCTCAAACTCTCTCATTTATTTATTATTTTATTCCGTACTCTCGGTTTCAGCTCCACCCAAAGTAATGCTAACTTCGTATTAAGAACTGGCTCTGGGATGATTTATGTCCCTTGTTTTTCTTCGCTGTTGTCAGTTGTTCAGTGCAGGAGAGGGACGGCTGTTTGTGCTCAACCTCTCCCTTATCTCCCGTATCCCATATGGACAGAACCTTGCAAAGGAGCCAGCCAGCTGTACCTTGGCGAACCCCTGCGGTCCTGAAGGACAGGACCAGCCTAGGGACTCCTCCGACCCACAAGAGCAGAATCCTGTTCTGGAAAGCGAATGTGTCCTGGGTTCCGATGTGCAGATCCAGTACCAGTGCGGGGACTGTGGCTGTCTGTTCGACTCGCTCCCCCTGTGGCAGCAGCACCGCAAGCTGGATGAGTGCCAGGGGGCTGCGGTGGCCCCTGGGCAGGACACCGAGGGATGGGACGGGCTGGGGGAGGCGGGGGCAGAGGAGCCAGGAGCAGAGGCCCAGGCAGAAGGCGCAGTGGATTCGTGTGCAGAGCTCCGAGATGGGGAAACGGCGGTCAGCCGGGATCACTCTTATCTGCAGGTGGGCGAGCCGGGGAACCTGGGCCCAGTGGGCCTAGGAGAACAGAAGGAGGTTGAACGGGTCGAGGCGCAGACAGGGCCCGATGTCAGATGGTCTGTCGTGGAGATGAACTCGATCGACACGCAGAATGCTAAGGATGCCGGTGAGGCCAGCAACTCAAACTCAAAGAAGCGAGGAAGCAAGAGAGGAAAGGCTGGTGCGATCGCCGTGGCCAATCAGAGCCTTCTATGTGTGGACTGTGGGTGTGGCTTCAGTCTGGTTCCAGAGCTGGTGGCCCACCGCAAAACACATCACGGCCTGGAGGGGGCGCTTCACCGCTGCAGTGTATGTGGCGAGAGTTTCCTGAACACCACCCTATTCCTTTACCACCGTAGGCAGCACAGAAAGAGGGAGCATGAAGAGGAGGGGCTGGAGGGAAGTGGGGAGGGACAGGTTCGGACTGGACTAGGTCAGGAGGAGGCTGGACAGGGGCAGGAAGGGGCTGGACAGGGGCAGGAGGAGGCTGGACAGGGACAGGAAGGGGCTGGACAGGGACAGGTGGAGGCTGAACAGGGACAGGAGGTGATTGGACAGGGACAGGAGGAGGCTGAACAGGGACAGATGGAGGCTGGACAGGGACAGGGGCAGGAGGTGGCTGGACAGGTACCGGAAGGGGCTGGACAGGGACAGGTGGAGGCTGAACAAGGACAGGAGGTGATTGGACAGGGACAGGAGGAAGCTGGACCAGGGCAGGAGGGGGCTGAACAGGGACAGGAGGTGATTGGACAGGGACAGGAGGTGATTGGTCAGGGACAGGAGGGGGCTGGACCGGGGCAGGAGGGGGCTGGACCGGGACAGGAAGGTGCTGTACAGGGACAGGAGGAAGCTGGACCGGGGCAGGAGGTGATTGGACAGGGACTGGAGGAAGCTGGACCGGGGCAGGAGGGGGCTGGACAGGGACAGGAGGTGATTGGACAGGGACAGGAGGAAGCTGGACCGGGGCAGGAGGGGGCTGGACAGGGGAGCCTAGATGCAGCAGGGGGTTCTGGTTCTGTGGATTCTCTACCAGAGAGGGAAGATGGGTGCCAGCAAACTGTACTGGAGGCAGAGGAAGCCCAACAGGCTCCTGAAGTGAGCACCTCATTGGCTGCCAAGGCCGAGATGAAACAGATGAGCCCAAACAGGAATGGTCCGTGCTCGACGGCGAGCCCCAGCTTCCTGTGCGTGACCTGCGGCTTGGCCGTCAGCACAGAGCGGGAGCTGCTGCGGCACCGCAAGGCGCAGCACGCCCTGGGGGAGGTGCTGCACCGCTGCCCCGAGTGCGGCCAGGGCTTCACCAACACCACCCTCTTCCTGTACCACCGAAGGCAGCACCGGAGTGTCGCCAAGGAGAGCCCGGGGGTCCACCCCAACCCCTCCAGAGGGGCTTCCGTAGTGCTTCCTGACGGTGTGCAGCTGCAGAAGAGGCGAAGAGGTGAGGCTGTGTGGCGTCTTGAGTGTGTGTGCCCCTGTGCCCCGAGGCCCCGCGATTCTAAAACCCGCAAACTGTCCGCGATCTCTGCAGTGGACGGGCCGGAGGAAGGAGATGAGACCGGGGGTCCCGCGGGGAGCTCCGGCCCGCCACCGAGAGGCCAGTTGGCGTCTGAGCTGGCGCCGGGGGGCCTGGCCACGCCGGCCGAGCTGTACCGGGACTGGTCGCGCACGCCGCTGCCCCACGCCTGCCCCTACTGCGAGCTGACCTTCACGCGCCGCTGCCTGCTCCGCGCCCACGTCTTCAGCCACACGGGCGAGAAGCTGTTCAGCTGTGAGGTGTGCGGGAAGGCCTTCTCCTGCCCCAGCAACCTGATGCGGCACAGCCGCACTCACCTGGGCGCCAGGCCGCACTGCTGCCAGGTCTGCGGCAAGTCCTTCTCACATTCCAGCACGCTCAAGCGGCACCAGGCCGCCCACGGCCGGCCGGGCGGCGCCGCCCAGCGCCCCCATGCCTGCCCCGAGTGCCCGTCCAGCTTCCAGACGCGCTCGCAGCTTCAGAGACACAGGTGAGGGCCCCGATCGCCAGGAAGCAGGTCTGCCTTGGGGGCTGGGGGGGATTTATTGTGCGTATCCGGCTTGTGTTTCATTTAATTGAGACACCATTGATTTTGAAATGATTGCATTACTGTAGTGATCGCTGTCAGCGCCCGTCTAAAAGTATTTTAATGAACGTGTTTATTTGAATAGATGATTCTGGGAAATTTACTGACTCGCGTTGGCTTTAGTACTTAGTGATCGCTGTAATGCGTGCTTAGCGGCTCCTGTTTAGCAATTAGCAGATTGTCTCTCGTTTCCTCGGTCTGAAAACGTCTGGGGGGGGGGGGGGGGGGGGGGGTGGGGGGGGGGGGGGGCGGGGGGGGGGGGGGGGGGCGGGGGGGGGCCCGGCCGGGCCCGGGGTTTGCAGGGGG
>JAODKM010000126.1:24390539-24408481 GCA_026780845.1 Petrocephalus sullivani
TTTCCCTTCCCGTCTCCCTTCCGTTCGCAGCGTTCTCTTTGCGGACCACTATGGCTCCTCACTTCCATCGCGTATATAGAGCGGGGGGGGGCCCGCGCGGTTCACTCTATGCCGCACGAGGGGTTTCACAGGAAGCGCCAGTCACAGACTTGACTGTGTCTCCCCCCCCACCCCGTAGCACCTTGTCCCTGTTGTGGGGGGGTGGCTCGGCCAGGCGCTCCCATTGGTATTCCGCCGACCGTTCCTGCGAATGCCTGTCTGCTCCTGCTCGGGATGAGATCACAGTGCCGGAATTGTGTTTGCCCGTGGAGCAGGAACTGAGCCGGGTGAGTGCTTCACTCTCTTCGCCGCGGACCCCCCCTCCCCCCCCTCATTCTTTGTCACCCCTCCACCATCAGATGCATCGCCAGTGTTTCTCACTCGATTCTTAATTTCATTCACGCACCAGCCATTTTCGGCCGTCCTCCCTGCCTGGGGAGCCCCATGACCAATGCAAATCAGTTCTGATATATTTGTTATCAACCTCCCAATGTCCGCCCCCCCCCCCCAATCAGATCCCGTCATCATCCTCATCATACCCCTCCCCCACTCTTCTCTGGCTCCGTCTGTCAGTCCCTGCCACGTTTCATTAGAAATTAGGCTTTTGGAAAATTCTGGGGAGTCCTCTTCGCCTTGTGTGTATCTCTCTGTGTGTCAGTGATTATTGGCCATATATTGGGTTCTGCTTCTTTTGGCCTTGATCGCTTTCGAGTCGTGTAGCCGACTGAGGATCAGAAGCACGTTATTCGTTTTTATTCCTTAGCGGTATCTTTATAGATTGACAATGGAAAAACAATATGAGAGGTAGCAAGTCATCGATCATCTGGGAGAAAAAACCCATTGACACATGTAGAGGATGAAAGAGGAACTCCACGGCAGACACCTACAGCACACTCACGTGTCCCTACCCACTCACTTCCTGGGGAATCTGCCTCTTCTGTCTTGACGCACCACTTTTGCTGAGAAATCGTGCCCAAAAAAAGCCGATAAGCCACGAGAGCTTACAATGACATTTCAGCGATCCCAAGTGCTCGCTCAAGGAGTTCAGCTTTAGATCGCCTTCAGCACCAGCCTGTGGGTGAGCAGTGCAGGTAAGGACACTAATTTAATCCCTGCTTGCGTACCTCAATATGCGACGTAGCGTCAGTTTGGGCTGAGGGGTGACAGTGCACCAGACAAAGGGAGCCACCTGAGGAAAATGACAGGATCAGCGGTGATGAAGTCCACAGTATTGTGTGTTTACTCCACTGCCTCCTGTTCCCTCTGTTCCCACAGGATCAATGCCTCCATGCGTGGCCTCTCCACTGCTGGACCTCCTCCAGGGGCCACACTTCACACCATGCGGCCTAGCTGCCACATGCTAGCCGGCAGTGTGGACCAGGATCACCAGATTTCATTTTATACCTGCCAGACGAGAACCAAAGGATTCACGCTGATTTTGGATCGAGGAGAAGTCGGACTAGTTGGCTACTCGCAGAAGGCCAGAATTTGACCTGGTCTGATGCAAATTCATCTGGGTTACTAAAAAGTTTACATGACTTTAGGTTTCAGTGCACTTCTAAAATTTGAGAAACAAATGCCAGAAAAAGCAGGAAGTGCTTGGATAAGGCTTTGTCTCACATTACCCTCTGCCTCTTGGATTGGAACCCCTAACTCCAGTGTCCCAGGGCTCCCTTTTCTCCTTTATGTCTGGTGATGGACCTGCCGACATACCGCCAGAGATACCCAGCCTAAGGATGTCACACTGGATTTATGGGGAATGGCTGAGTCTTTCACCTGCAACCCTCGCAAAGACTGTTGGAGTTTTTCCATGTTATGATCTAATAACTTTGGAGATTTGATTTTAAGCGACATCGAGAAACTGGAGCCTCTCCGAAATCTCTGGATTTTGCTTTTTGATTTTGATCAGAGTGGCCGTATAAACTGTAGATTTTTTTTTAACTCTTGACCATCCAGAGTGGAGTAAATCTTTCATCCGTAACACTTCTGAGATAGTGTGGAGTAGGGGGAGAGACAGAGACGTCGCTGAATAATAAGCGGGGGTGTCTGAATGGGGGAGGGGGGACCACACCTGACATAGCAGCTGGAAAGGGGGGGTCGAGAAGCAAGATTATACCCAAAGGCCACTTGGTTCTTGTCTGGTGCCTTCAGAATTATAGGTGGAATGGTTATTGTGATGGACCGGGCAAAGGAGAGAATTCCAGTGGGGGGGCAGTTAGAGTCACTTGGAGATGACCGTCTGACGCCATTCCTAGCATGAGCCGCACTTGTGAGATCAGCCGTCACCGTCGTTCCAGGCAGTGAGCAGGGGAAGGCTGTAATCGGCTCTAACGACGGGCGCTTACTGATGGACGCCTGGGGTCGTCGCTGCAATCAGGGCTGATTAAGAGGATTCGGAGACATCCTCTGGTGCGGCGCTCAGGTACAGATACGCAACGCCACTGCTCCTGGAAGTGTGCGGTCCGAGCGGGGAGGGGGGAGAGAAAGAGAGAACAGGTGGTGGGAAGAGACACCTTCATCTGTTTTTTGATTTTGTTCTGTATGTGTGTGTTTCCCTCCCTTTCTTCATCTAAACACAAGATTGTGATTGAAAGCCGGCTCTGAATAAGCAGGAGAGGCTTTGGGCCACCACGAAGGGAGAGCCGGGGACCGGGAGAGTGTGAGGGAAGGCGAGAGAAGGCCCTTTTCTGCATGGAAGCTGTGCTTTTTCCCTCCTGTTGCAGTCTGTGAGGTGCTCTGTCACTGGGTCCCTGCCGTTCTTCTGGGGAGGCGCGAGCCAGCGTCCTCGCACTCATCCTTCCTGGCATTATTTCCCAGCTGCAGACCTTTTCTCCCCCTCACACTTGGTTTTTTTTTTAACAAAGGGATATTCTTCAAAGGTCAAGCCCAGGAATCTGCCATTTCTAAAGTGAACTATCAGCACCCCTCCCCACTCTTAATAAATAAATAAAATTAAAATCTTTTGGAATCCTTGTCCACCCCTGCCCTCTACATTCAAACTGCACTCCCACACCTGCTCCCCCAGCTTGGATACTGTGTCCCCCCCCCCCGGATCCTGTTCACGTCTGCCGCGGCTGCGTTGACTGGATACCACAGTGACTTATGGAAAAAGGCATCTAATATCGTCTGATTCATTCTGTGAGTATGCCTCCTTTGTGTCGCCGTGTGTCTGTGTGAGTGTGTCTCATCCTGCGTCTGCGCCGCTGCTGTGCTCCCTAAACATTGCTCTTTAATTGTTGAGTTCTCTGCCTTCACTGTCAGATTGCTGAATTTCATTGGCGTGTCTCTTTCTGCCTTTCTATGTACTCTATATCTATGTAAGATATATCTATGTAATGAGAATGTACACATGTGTGTGTGTGTGTGCGCGTGTGCAAATCAGAGCAGGAATGCAACAACGGTATTGTGGGCTGGGGTTTATACTTTAAAATGTGTATGTGAGTTTGTATGAATATGTGGACGTCCGCATGATGTCATAATGCCAATGTATGTTGGCATGATAGATATTTGTGTACAAGCAGTCGGGTCGTCTGGGGTACGTGGCTGTTTGTGAATGCTGCTCTCCGTGATTTTTATCTGCAGTTTCCGTAGTCTGCTCTATTCCGGCATCGTCAGGCTTCTGCTCGTCATGCTCCTGACCGTCGAAAGTTGAATGCTTTTCCCCGTGACGTTAATGAAGCATAATTGTTCTTAATTAAGGCCCCTCCTGAAATCATTTACCTCCAGACACCGAGAAAACCTGGATATACAGCCATGCATATGATTCTGTACATCGAAAATGCATTAATATATGGTGTCATAATGTTGTTTAATGACAGAGAGCCGAGATAAAAAGACTATTACAGGAAACTCCCTCATCTGCTATAAAAACAAATTCAATCAAGATAGTCTCTTTAAGCAGACCATTGAGCTGTGCCTAACGCCATCACACAAGCAACTGCTGCTGGTCTCTGGGAGAAATTCTGGGAGGTTAATTCACAGCAAAATATCTCTGATGGCTTTACTGGCAAAGTCCTAACCATTTTTTGCTGGCCCACAAATTAAGGTTACTAATAATTCGATTATTGCCAAAGTGCCATTACAACACTTTTCATTGTCGTATGAAAGCCAAAGGAGACACAAGCTGCATTTATCTGTCTGATTTATTATGTTTGGTCTCTGCTAAAAACATGCTGTAGGTCAAATCTAATACTATTTTCCATATTGTTGCTAAATTATCTGTAATGTTGTTTTGCTGGTCCTTACTTTGAGAGACAGGCTAATAATATCTTTCATTGGGAGAATCTTTTTTTTTAACTATGATGTTAAATGAAGCACAGGGTGATTCTCTTGATCCATCAATACTCGTAACAGCTGTAGAATAAATCGTGGCCAGAGCATGCACTTGTGGCTCCTGGTGAATGGTGTTGCATTCTTCCCCGGTTAATTAAAAAAAAATTAATTAGCTCAGCTTTGGAAACCCCGGCGTGCTTCGCTGTGAAGCCTAGCCGTAAATCGGGACGTGGAAGGGAGCCCCCTTCGCTGTTTTATCCACCGACAAAGCTGCATGTACACCTGAAAAACAGGGCTGAAGATGGAATAGATTCCTTGTCCTCGAATGAAATTAAGGAGACAGCATGTATCGAAGCGACCCTGGCTTGCCGGGATAAAGAGACCTGCTGTAGGACATTACACTCCACGCTCCAGAGTAATGGCTGCAGATGTAATAAAGGTGATTAATTAATGGAACCTGAGGCTGGAAAATATGTTCGGAGCCAGAACAGATCCACAGACTCCTAACGAGGTTCTGTTCGGCCCGTTCATGGTGGAACTTAAAAGGTCTGGAGGAAGTGCGTTGACTTTGAAGGCTTTGTTTGCAAGTCTCGGCTACAGTTTAAAGGAGCGGGTTTGTGTGACCACTTGCTATTCTTTTATAGCTGATGTAGCATTGATTCCCTTGTGGCTAATGTGGTGAATGCACAATGACACGAGGAAGTACAGCTTCTCGTCGTATCGTGTTCTGCAGCCAATCAACGCCATTCAAAGATCACCTGACCCACAACCTAGTTGCATCTGCAATCAAAGAGTGAAATTGTCATCTAAAGAAATATGACCAAAGTGCTGGTGGATGATGTAGGATGTTGATTTTACTTCATTGGCGTCCAGTTATGAATAAATCAGTCGCTCCCTCTATATTGGCGTCATGGTGGACGATTTGTCCTACTAAAGAAGCTTAATCTGCATCGGATTTATAATGAGGATGGACATAGTCTATATTTCTAACTTATGAACCATCTGTTACTTGAATAAGCAAATGAAGGTCTTTGATCGAAACGCCGTCCGCCAGCAGCGCCAGGCCGGTTTATTCTTGCTGGTGAGTCCAACGGATGCTGTTCATAAGCCATTATTGAGTGCACTTGCTACATGCCCTCTGGGCCCCTGTGCACTGTGTACAAAGGCCACACCTTGACAATATCATGGCCACATCACTGTCGTTTCTTGGGTTTATGACAGTGCTATTTGTCCAAACAAATTGACTGTGTGTGCTTTTGGCATTAAGCAGTTTGATGTGCCCTGTGATGGACTGACATCACTTCCAGGGTATCGCCTTTACGACACAGGATGGCCTTCACCATCAGGACTTCCCTGTACTGCATAAGCAGTTATATGAGAGGGATGGATACTCCATATATTGAGAGTATGCCGGGTGAGACGAATTGGTGAATATTATTTAAAGACACGCATAACATGAATATATGACACCATATGGGGCTTATTCTGGAACAAGAAGCTAATGAATAAGATCAAAATGCATGTTGATGTTTTTTAATAAATGGGCTTCTGCCCGGAAAGCAGCACGTTTAAATCTCAGGAGGGGAATCCAGTGCGGAGTCTTTGAGCGGCGTGACTGAAAGTGCCGCAGATGCGGTCCCGGTGGACGAAAGCGCCAGCTAAGGAGGCAGGAATCAGCTGAGCACAGAGGTGATTCTCCAGCACAGGAAGATCTGAGAGGACATAAGGATGTTTTGAAGAAGGGCTAATGGATAACTAGAGTTGAAGAGCTTCTGAGTAGCTTTTTGAAACATGCTTCCAGCAACGGGGAACAAAAGATGAGGACTGGTGACCTTGACCTGAAAATTAGCAACAATACAGAAGCAGGGTGTCTAAATGCATCGTGTAATCACAACAAACCTATTTTGAGTGAAGCCGGTGCTTTTGTGTTTGTACCTGTGCCTATTCTGGGTTTAATATGTCTATACTTCTGTAAACAGCATTGTGGGTAGAGCAAGTACCTTTGAACACTATTGTAAGGGTAAACAGTACATTTGTTGGTCTGTTTCTCCGTTTAGACTATTATGAATGTAGTGCATACCTTTATATAGACTATTGTGAGGGTAGTCCATAAGCTTAAACAGTATATGTTGTTCTGAGCGTAGTCTGTTCCCCTATATAGACAGTTATGAGTGTAGGCTACCTTCCTATACACTATTATGCATGTAGTCCATACCTTTGTATAGATTTCTGTGAGGGTAGTATGTAAGCTTATATTCTGTTTTGAGAGGAGGCTGTTCCTCCCTGCAGACTGTTATGAGTAGAGAATTCATTCATATAGACTATTGTGAGTGTAGTCTGTATCTTTGTATACACTATTATGAGTTTAGTATGTACTTTTATGAACACAATTGCAAGGGCAGTGCATACTTTTTAAGCATATATACACTATTCTGAGTATAGTCTGTTCTTGTGCATACTGTTGTGAGTGTATTCTGTATCATTGTACACACTCTTGAGAGTGGTTGGTTCCTTTGTATATACTTTTGAGATGTAGTCTGTACCTTTGTATGTATTACTGAGATACTAGTCTGTACCTTTGTATACACTATTGAGACAGTAGGCTGAACATTTCTATGCACTACTGAGATGGAGGTCTGTCCCTTTGAATACACTATTGAACTAGTAGTCTTTTCCTTTGTATGCAATATTGAGACAGCAGTTTGAACCTTTTTATACACTACTGAGATAGTAGTCTGCCCCTTTGCGTACACTATTGAGATGGTATTCTGTCCCTTTTATACACTATTTAGACGGTAATCCGCACTTTTGTATACACCAAGGGTACGCAACCCCTGATCCTGGAGTCCCAGTATCCAGCAGGTTTTCTATGGATAGGATAGAAAACCTGCTGGATGTAAACTCTGTTAAGGTGGTAGTCTATTTCTTTGTGCACACTACTGAGACAGTAGTTTGTACCTTTGTATAAACTATTTATGATGATATTCTCTCCCTTTGTATACAATATTCAAACAGTAATATGAATCTTTTTATACACTACTGAGATGGTAGTCTGCCCCTTTCTATGCACTATTGAGAGGGTATTCTGTCCCTTTGTATACAATATCCAGACAGTAGGATGAATCTTTTTATACACTACTGGGATGGTAGTCTGCCCCTTTGTATGCACTGTTGAGATGGTAGTCTGCCCCTTTGTATGCACTATTGAGATGGTACTCTGTCCCTTTGCATACACTATTGAGATGGTACTCTGTCCCTTTGCATACACTATTGAGATGATAGTCTGTCCTTTTGTATACAATATTGAGATAGTAGTATGAATCTTTTTATACACTACTGAGATTGTATTTTGTCCCTTTTTATACACCACTGAGATGGTAGTTTGTGCCTTTGTATGCAATATTGAGACAGTAGTCTGCCCCTTTGTATGCACTATTGACATGGTAGTCTGCCCCTTTATATACACTATTGAGATGGTTGTCTGCCCCTTTGCATACACTATTGAGGTGGTATATTACTACTACTGGTATATTACTATTGAGGTCCTTTGTATACATTATCGAGATGGTAGTCTGTCTCTTTCTATACACTATTGAGATGGTAGTCTGTCCCTTTCTATACACTACTAAGTAGTCTGTTTTTTGCATACACTATTGAGACAGCAATAAGAAGCTTTTGGTACACTACTGAGATGGTAGTCTGTTCCTTTGAATACACTATTGCAATGGTAGTCTGTACATTTATATACACTATTGACATGGTAGTCTGTACATTTATATACACTATTGACGTGGTAGTCTGTACCTTTGTGTACATTATTGAGATGGTAGTCTGTACAAGATAGTACACAATATGCCAGTATTGCTTCTTCAGTGGAGCCTGATCTGTGGTGTATGCTGAGTGTACGGTATGGGTATTGATTTCAAAAGAAGCTGCTGAGAAGCTGAGAGGTTATTATGGGATGGTGCTCGTGGTGGATGTGGGTTTTGATATGGGGGTATCTAGGCTTAAAATCCTGAGAGGGACACTGCCGTCTTCCTCTTCAATTTTAACCAAAATTGCTGAAGCTAATATTGACTGGTACATAGTTTAAAATAGCGCACTGTGTAAGTTTCTCTGGAGAGAGGTGTCTACTAAACAAACAGATGATAACAGTACCCAGGCAGTGTGCAGAGGCCTTCTAGATTACCACCTATTGTGCTGCGGATTGTGTTCGCTTGAGGATTACACAGCTGGGAGAAGGACAGGGTGAGCATTATGATGCTTGGCCTTGGTACACCTTATGGTGCAGCATGGTCAACACATGTTAGTGTGCTCTCATGTTCTGCCTGAATCACATGCCCCTCTAGGTCATGTGCGGTGAGTCCCGCCTGGCCATGTCAATAGGGGCTGAGCACCCGTGTAAGTGAGAGTGCCCAGTAACAGCCTCTCTGGGAGGCCACGCTTGAGTGCCGCTCGGCGCTTCAGAATCTCCCTGTTTTCTGGAGGGAAAAAGAAAACAGCAGCTGAATGGGAATGTTATGAAAGGGCCTTAAAATTCCCTACAGTTGCTGGCTTCAGTGTCAGCTTGGGAGATGGAGGACGTTTGCACCGCCAAACAATATTACACCAGGACTGGTCATTAGCTTTTATAATTAGACTCGGTTTAGCTGATGAACCCTCCTTCCATGTTCATCTCAGGAAGGCCCCAAGGAAAAGTTCAGAATGCAGTGGGGCAGGGACACGTTCATTTGGGGCCGTAGTCTGGTTCCCGACTTGAAGGAACATTATATTACGTTCCACTGACTGTAATTGGCTGAAGAAAAGGGGCCAGGCTTGCAGAAACAGATAGTAGGGTGCAGGAAAAAGGAGACTTTAAGGAAAAACAGGTAACCAGACGCCATCCGGGTTACTTTCCTGGGTCTTGATAGTGGATTTCTCACCTTCTGACAGCAAAACAATCCCCAGTGATCCTCCTGCATCCTCGGGGTTGAATCCAGATATAGGGATTGGCTGTCGTGTTGCTGTACTGGCCTTCACAAGGCCGGGTGGGGGCTGGTCAAATCCTGCCTCTCGGGGCCACAGCCGGTTCCCATGGGAACGTGGCATCTTCTTCACTGGGGGAGGAGGGCGGGGCTCTCGATCTGCCATCTCCAAGCAAAGGGGATGCGGCTGGGGTATTGTGCCTGCTCAGATGAAAGCACACCTGGCTGGGGTGGTGGGTGCAGGAGGCGAAGGGGGCCCAGCTGTGACTGGAGGGGCACCTTAGGAAGGCTATGGCCGCACTGCCCTTTGAAGCGGTGCTGATTGGCACAGCATCAATAAACATGAGGGATGCTCACTCCGGAGCAAATCAGGCGGATCATAACACGCGGCACTCAGCCCTGAGCCGCGTTCAGAGCGGCCCGGCCGTCGACGTGGCGGGGACCAGGGGCATCCGGCCGTGAAAAGGACACTTTGTAGGGCTGTACTCAGCGGGACACCAAATCTACACTGGCGGCAGAGCGACGCTGCATGTACGCGCGGTATTAAGTCCTCAGTGAATCGGTCTGTCCGTTTATTTAATGGTGTTCAGAAGCAGCCTCTAAGACCCAAACCCCTGGCGATGAACGTACGATCAGGTTAAATCCGAAAAAGAGAACAAACGCTGTTGAAGGTATTTATCTCAAATATAAAACTGAACACAACACTGTGAATCCATTTAAATTTTCTAGTATTTTTTTACACATTTATACTCGAACCGCAAAGACGACTCTTGCGAAATGGCGTTAGTCGACGCCTGCAAGTCTTCTTTTCCCGAGCCTCCGATCTAGAAGCATACCACAAATACGCACCGGGCTTGTTATTTTAATTAGTTCGGAATTAATAATGAAATTACTCTTTTTAATGACGGTATTCTGACAGACCTTATTTAATGAGTTATTAAACATCGGCAGTTATAACTTCCCCGTGACTGTTTATCTCCATCCTATCTACAGTTACATGAATCATTTCATTTCCCCAGTACGCCCTGCCCCGTACGTGTTACTCACTCTACTGTACTTTGACACCAGTTATGCTTTTTGGTTCTGCCTGCTATGCGTGGATTTTGTTTTATATAACCGCGCATAAGCGTACGGAGTCTGGCTTCCTGCGAGACTCTTCCTCTCTCTTTCTCGCTCTCGTTTGATCACTGATGTACCCAAATCTTTCCCGTATCTAATCTCACCCCTCCTTCCGTATCAGGGTGTCGGAATCTCCTCGCCATCTCTCTGCTCTCTCCTACTTACTCCAGTGTCGAAAATGTTCTCACTTTGAGTTTTTTTTTTTTTTACCTCCCCCTCCTTCTGTTCCTCTCTCCTCCCTGCCACATTTGTCTTGTAGCTATCTCATTCCCCCATCGTTCCCCCTCCCCAGCCTCCGTTTTTCCTTCTTCCCCTTTCCCGACAGCTTCCGAAACTCCATTTCCCTTCCTCTTGCGAGGAATTATGGAAGTGGAACCCGGTAAATTGGAACGCCGTGGTGTAGCGACGTAAATGCACGAGTAAGTCGGGAGTTTATGGAGAAGTTCCCTTGTGGCATTAACCCTGTCTCAGAATATAAGCCTATTTGGACTGTCACCTACCATTTTCCCCTTCTGCTTTAATCTCCCTTTACATTTCATTAAATATATTTATGTCTCGCTGCACGTGAGAAAACGGATTAGCGCCTATGCACATTCCTCTTTTCCCTGTGGTAGGTTTACAGATTTTATCGCCGTTTAAACCGAGCTCGGAGTGACAGAAAACATCATTTTGCGTCACTGCTAATTGCAGCACGCTACAAAGAAATGCTGTGTTCCTCCGTCCGTTAAAGGGATATAAGTGTTCCTCGGGGCTGCATCCTGGAAGTGATCTCGGGAAGCTCAGGATACAGTCCTGAACTCACATATAGCTGAACTACCACCATGGTACCACCCTATTCCAGAAGGCAATCCTTCTAAAATAACTCTTACGATGCTATATGAGCCAGTTTGGTATAACGAGTGCAGAGTACCTGGTTTCCCGCTGATTTCCCTGGTTCATGTAAAATCCCTGGCTTGGTTGAGCTATTTCACCACTGGGCACTTGAGCAAAGCCTTTAACCCCAATTGTTCCAGGCACTGGCTGAGATTACTATGCATCCCTTTGATTGACACCACCTGCTTAAATAAACAAATGTAAATGTAAAATTATATAGAAATGATCCCCTGGTTTATGTTTAAAGTTTAATGTATAGACATTTTGATTAGCTTCCTTTCCAGGTCCATCAGCCTTGCCAGCTTAGCAGTGCATGTACCAGCTAATGGGCCGACTTAAGTGTCCTTCAGGAAAAGGGTGCAGAATGGGGATTATGCCTGGTGGCGTGCCGCAGAATGCGGGCTGCCAGAGAATGTTGGTTCGCGTCTGAGTGGTGGGTACATCAGCTGGCAGCTTCATATACATGGTCCTGAAAGCACTCAAAGCCAACGCAGCTCTGGACCACTGAGATCCCAGCCGGACGTGTGATTAGGAGAATGGGCAGACATCGATCTGTCCTTCGAGTCCCTGTGGGCCGTGGCGGTGCTTGAAACGGGTAACTCTCTGCATGGAGACAAACGTATGATCAGACCTCGTGCTGCAGTGAAAACATCATTGTTGTACTGGGCTGAACAAATAATTACAGAGGATGAAAACGCTTTAACATTAAATATTTACGTTCGATATAATTAGTGGCAATGAAAATGCCTGGAAGGAGTCTCTCGATTACCTGAGATGGATTTGCGTTGGCACAAAGGTACCTTCTTGGTAGGAACGATGCTGACGTTTCTTCAGCGGGGGTCGGCTGCGTTTCGTTTTGTGTGGTAGCCTCACATGCTCCGGGCCATTGCTTTGAATCCCACCCTTGGGCTTGGTGCATGTGGGGTTCTCAAGACCTTTCCTCTAGGTCCTACGTGTTCCTCAGTGGCATAGGCTAAGGTTTTCTGAATTTACCCTTTTCGCTTGTGTGCCCTGGGCTTCCTAAGATGCACTCCAGGCTCATTTCAGGCTTATTCTAGATAAAATGCAAGGATCTTTGTGTGTGTGTTTTTTTCTTATATTTGCAAAGCTTTTTTCATGGCCTCCGTCTCCCATCGTTGCGGAGTGCGACATTCATTCTTGAAGCTACATGCCTATCACTGCTACCTTTCCTGCTAAGCAAACACCCCAGGGGTACCAAATCCAGCTGCCCCACCCTCACTATTTCTAACCAACGGGTCTGGTCTCAAGTTTGGCGACTTAACTGCTGGTTTAAGTGCTAAAACTGGGGCGTATCGAAAGGCAGAGACCGTGCAATCAAAGCCAGTCCCTTTTCTATTGTGCAGCTGCTGGAGCTGTAATGCAATTTCATAATATCAAAGGGAAGATAATTCTACGAATGGCTACAGAGGTAAAGGACAATAGGTCCCAGCAGTGCAAGACTGCTGCCCTGGGGGGGCACGAGGAACTAACGAACTCCATGCCATCCATGAGGGACGTGGACCACATTGAGGATGGGATGTCGAATCCTCAGAGGCAGCATTTGGCAGTGAAGGAGCATCTTGCGTTTTCGATGGCCCATTTTATCAGAAAGCGATTTAGCATTCGCGGCAGCATCGGCTACAGGTCACACAGGCTTCCCGGCCCAATTACAAGCCCCCAGGTATGAGGAGCTAAGCTGCGTGGTGAGAAGCCACATTGGTACTGGATTGTTTTTTTTTTCTTGGTTGTGGTAGTGGCATATTTGTCCTGGTTCTTAATTCATTTTGTGCCGTTTAAGCTCATTTAAACTAGTATCATCACTACTGTCGATTCTTCCTAGCGTCCACTGTGGTGTTGAAATGTTAATGTTCAAGAAATCGCAACAGTCTGATGTCCGAATTAACGGAGGGACAAATGAATAATTCACATCTTTGTTTGAGCAAAGGAGCTCCGAAGCACTGTTGCTGTTCCAGCCTTCCTGAGAATGCTCCTCTGCTACAATAGAGCTGTTAGTCCTAATTCAGAGCTAGGGACACATACGAGAATGAGGTCTGAATTGAAACAAACCCCTAAGGAAGCTTTGTACACCGAGTCTTGTCAACACTCCCTGCTCAGGAAGAGGGCCCAGTGATCATGTGGTTTTTGCAGCTGACGGAGGGCAGCAGCGGTAGAGACAGGGGCCAGGGCAGGAAGTGGGCGATGAGGCGCGGGGCAGATTTGGGGAGGAGCGGTAAGGCAGGGCCTGAAACCTGAAGGATCGTGGGCGTATTTGATCCAGCGACGTTCGCTGCTTAACATGCAGTCGACAGCTGAGCTCAGGGGAGGTGAAGACACCCTATCAGCGGGGCCTTCAATTAACCCTTGTATGCTCTGATTATCGCAATTAGCTCTCCTGTTTTCCTGTCACTGTGCCCATCAATATGGCGGCCGCTGACGGGAGAGGAGCCGCTCTCGCCCACTGCAGACGATGGTAATATCCGCCCTCGTCCCCCTGGCGTCTCTCCGGGGGTCATGATGCCAGGAACGGCCTTGCAATTGAGCTGAATCGAACTCTGGATGTTTTCTCTGACAGGTATTGTGATCTTGTCTGCGGCGGGGGCTCAGACATCGGCCTTTGGAATGAAAGCACTCCACACTAATTTCAGCTCCCCCCCATCTTTTATCTTGTCTTTCAGTTTTCTAGATGGCCCCGTTTTAGGGCCCCAGAGCAATGTGGTGGGACTCGGCAGTCCGGGGGTGGAGGGGGCGCTACACGTGCACTGTAGCCACGCCGGCATGGTGCCTTAAGCCGACCCTAATTACAGGCTGGCGTTTGGCATTAGCCTCAGCCGCAGTGTTGTAGGGAAACATAGAGAAATGCGAGGCGGCCCCCACGTGCCACGCGTCCCGTCACGTTCGCCCCGTCACTTCATTAAAGCTTAATTTGGATGTTAAACAGCCTGAAAGGAGAAAGCAGCTCAGAACAGGATTTTAAAACAAAAGGGCTCTTTATGATATTAACCCTTGAGTCAGAAGGTAGTTTATCGGGACACACTTGCATATTCATGACGCGGCATTGTAATTGCAGTAATTGTTAAGTTACCTTTCAGAGAGCCGATTAAGCCGCTGGGGCAACCTTGAGTAATTAAAAAACGGGGTGGCGGGAGACGGCCTGCGCATGCAGATAAAGCGACTCGCGGCCATTGTCTCTCTGCATTAAGCAGGAGAGACCAGCGTGCGCACAGGAGCTTTCTGTCTCAATCACAGCCGAAGGTGTTACGTACCAGAGCTTCTTCTGCCATGTGGCTTCTCTCACTGCCTCCACCTCCACCATCGCCACCCCAGCACACCCCAAGGCAGTTTTATTTATGGTTGCAGGAGTCTTACAGTGTTGACCTTTCCGGTAGTCTCTCCCTAAACTCGTATCTCCGTTCTTCTCTTCTTTTGATAGCATTAGTATAATCCCTCATTTTTTATTTTCTCTTTTTCTGCCAGTCGCCCCTTTATACATTTTTCTGTTGCCTAGAAGAATTCTGGACCCAGAGCAGCTGCACTGAAGCTGGACATTTTGGGAAATGTGGCTAGTTTGGGGTGTAAGGGCTGAGACGGCGGGGCTTTTTGAAGTGGGTGTGGTCAGATCCGTTGAAGTCATCAGTGATGTCAGACTCACAGCTTTGCTTTCATTTAAATCCCACCATTTCGCCTTCAGTGGTGAGTGGCCGTGAATTGCCAGGTCGCCTTAATTGTGGCCAAATCGACGGGTTTCGCAGATGTGCCGATCGGCGAAGGAGATCATAATCACGGTCATTAGGAGGCCCCGCATCACGGATCCCATTTAAAATAGACATCTGCTGGCATGGCCCCCGGTGGGGGGGGGGGTCAGAGATAAAACAGCGCAAGTGTGTGAAATTTACCGCTCGGGTCCTGCATTTGGCTCCTTTTTCGTTTACGCGATTAAATCTCATGTCGTAAACCCAGCAAATATATGGGCCAGGGTGATGACTTTTAAGACGCCCTGCTCCTATCCCCTCCACCGTTGCCGCTGCGCATTCGTCAATCAGTCTCAGCTTTTCCAAAAGGCGAAAGCAGTAAATCTGCCTCTTCTTTGCTGCTGTAAAGTCCGATACGGCCACTTTGTCCACTCTATTAAAGCATGTTTAAAAGGAGCGAATACAGGCCTGTCTCAGACCTGAGAGACTGGTCCAAAAATGGCACCAGCTTATTTCTGATGTGATAACTGACTCCTGGGGCCATTTTGGTCTATTATGCAACCCTTTTATGAGCTGTTACCTGTATACAGTGCATGCATGGGTGTGTATGTGCACCCCGGTAATGTCGCAGCAGTGTTACGCAACGCCTCGCAGCAAACCCATTTTTCACGGTCAATTACTACCGAAATAGCCCGGGAGATGCTTCAACAGGTCCTTTGTTTGTCTTTTCATCTAATCGCTGCAAAGTGCACTTATGAGTCGAAAAATCGGCGGCCCGTTTTCGCGCGCATCCTCGCTTTCACTTTGCGGGGATTTTGATGCCTAAAGCGCCCATTTTACATGCTTGCTCCAGGTTACCGCCCCTGAGAGCTTCCTGGGCCCATCTCCAAGCTGGATGCGGTCAGGAAGGATATTAAGGTGTGAATTGGAAAGGGCACGGTGGCGCTCTCAGAGCCGTAAGGAACATGCCGGTTCCATGTCCCTTGGGCGTTCCTGGTGCTAACACAGCCGCGCCACGGTACTGGCCAGGTGCTGTCTATGCTAATGCCCGCCTGTAAGGCATTTCGGCTATGCCGTGGCCCTCCGCTTTCTACTGTCACATGACCACGCTCGGCATGGCTGCCCTGTGCAACCCAAGCGCTCAACTGCACTTGACCTGCCGGTGGAGGGCGAGAGCTCCTGTGTTTCTGCAGGACACTCTGCCCCTCGTCGGTCCGTCAGAGTGAGACCTGCCTTTTCATCCAGGGAGACTCGCCCTAGCAAAGCCTGTCAGCCATCGGTGTCTGTAGCATAAACAATGCCTTTACCCTCACACCATATCAAGCATGTTGTTTTAGCGCTTAATAATATGGAAATAATTAGGGCATAACAGGGGAAGTAGGGCGCTGGTAGCCTTTATTGCCAAATACAGATGAATATATCATGTCCTGCAGCACTCTACCGATAAAATATGGAACATGTTGTCAAGGTCTTTGTGCCGGCTATGGTGCAATTATATCAGAAGATTACAGCTCGACTCCATCTTTGATGCGAGGTCAAACTGAGCGTCTTATCCACTGTGGTCATTAACGATTCCATTCCTGGCCAACTCCCCAACCAGCTGTCTCAGTCTGTACATCTAACTGTTCCCCCCCAGAAGAGACGACCAGCGATTAAATCCAAGCCCTCAAAATGGCCGCTGTTGGTACCGAGCAGGGGAAAAGGTGCCTTTGTGGTCATTTCACATGACCATGGCAGAGTGAGCAGCTAGTGGTGCTGCAGAGGTACTCTATCTTCTGCTGTTGTGAAGCGCAGGAGAACCTCCCAGGTCCTCATCAGGCCCGTGCTGTCAGGTGGATCAGGCCTCCAGTTATGCTTCTAAATGAGTAGGGTCCAGGGCTCTCAATAAGTCATACTGGAACCCCATAATGAAAGGAAATTTAGTGCCACGCTCAATATTGGAGACCCCCAAGAGTCACTGCTGACATTGAAAACCGTTGCCAGTGGGGCACAGAGATTTTATGTGTAACCCAACAAAGGGATTCAGCTCAGGGATTCAGTCAGTGTAGGTCATTCTTTGTCAGAAATTTAACCTAAATTAAATTATGGGAAAGAAAATCTCTTATGTCACATCTGTTGGGGCCAGAGGCCTGCAGGAGCCCTGTGTAACATGATGGGACATGATGGATACGATTTTCGGAGATGTGTCTTGAGCCTGAGGTGATGTGTCAGTCATGGCTTCTCTTTGGCCTGTAGCATTCCATGTCCTGCATCCATTGGTCCAGTGTCCGAGGCACAATACCAGTGCGGCTGTCTGTCCGTTGTCTGTCCATATTTCCATATTCTGTGCTACACAGATACGATGGTCATATGTGCATTTTACACATGGGCTGTGCATCTACATCGCTAATATGTTGATTTATCGTTGGATATTATCGTGGACAGTCACTCTATTCCTGAAGCGGCAATTAAATATAGAACTCTTCACTTCCCACTCCCTCGCTCCATCTCTCTCCCACACTCCGCATCTTGGGGCCTCATCTCACTCCTACTCCCACTATTTCTGTGTGTTTCTCTGCTTTCAACTTGGTTCCGCACTCTTGATCCAGTTCTCTTTATAGGTCCTTTCGCTGAGGCCTAATTGTTCCGCAGTCTTCCTCGCTTCCTCTGCCGCTTTCTTTGCAGTTGTCCTTGAAGGGCGGCACGGTGGCTGGGTGGTCCTGCTTGTGGCCTCATGCTCGCACAGTAGTTGTCTCGATCCTGTGCCCCATCGGTGTGCGAGTGTGTTTGCCCTGCTGCACCCCATCCTGCACATTCCGCACATCCCTGTACCTCCTGGTGCTGACTCCTGCCTCACTAAGATTTGGTGCTGGATATGTGGTTATGTAAGATGGATGGATGCGTTGTCCTTGCCTTAGTATTGACCTACCCATCTTCTGTTTTTTGTCTTGACCCCCCCCCCCTCTCCTTCCCCCCCCGACAAACAAATCCCTTAGAGTCCGCCCCA
>JAODKM010000126.1:24419027-24436514 GCA_026780845.1 Petrocephalus sullivani
ACATATTCGTCATGTGTAGTTCGGTACATCATTTTCGGTTCGTTACGTGCCATGAATTGAATGAATACATTTATTGAAATGGGTCGAAACCTAAATTCAAAAGTATATGTTCCTCATGGAAAATATTATGCTAACTTGAATTGGTTCCAGCTAATGCTGATTACAGTTATTTATAATTGGTGGCTTGAGAACATTTCGGTTTCCCAGTATAAAGTGCACCAGCACCAGAGAGAGAGTAGCTGAAAAGCAGTTGACTGTTTGTTGGGTCTGTAATGCTGAACTGGGATATAACATCTGTGTGTGTGTGTGTGTGTGCCCCCAGAGCAAGGGAGAAACAGCCTCTGCAAGTTAGTCTCCCCGTTGCATTTAGGGCGCTTTTCTGACCGGGCTGAAAAATAACTATAGGCTATGCACTATATGGACAAAATTACTGGGACACATTTCTTAATCATTAAATTTGCGTGTTTCATTCAGGCCCATTGGTACAGGTGTATAAAATCAAGCATTTGTCGAACATTTGTGAAGGAATGGGTCATTCTAAAGAGTGAATTCAAGCATGCAACTCTCATAGGATGCCACCTTTGCAATAAGTCAGTGCGTGAAATTTCTTCCATGCTAGATATTCCACGGATAACTGTAAGTGGTATTATTGCAGGCATTTAGAGGAACTTGTGAGGTAACAGAGCTGGGTTGTCAAGTGCTGAGGTGCATAGTGTATAAAAGTAACAGGAGAGTTCCATACTCCCTCTGGTATTAACCTAAGCACAAAAACTGAGTGCTGGGAGCTTCATGGAATGAGCTTCCATGGCCTTGCAACTGCACACAGGCCTCACATCACCATGCACAATACCAACCATCGGTAGGAGTGGTGTAAAGCACAGCACCACTGGACTCTGGAGTAGTGGAAACATGTTCTGTTAAGTGAAAAATCGCGCTTCTCTGTCTGGCAGTCTGATGGATGAGTCTGGGTTTGGCGGATGCCAGGAGAACATTACCTGCCTGATTGCATTGTGCCAACTGCAAAGTTTGGTGGAAGAGGGATAATGGTATGGGGCTGTTTTTCAGGAATTGGGCTAGGCCTCTTAGTTCCAGTAAAGGGAACTCATAATGCTTCGGCATATCAACAATTTTGGATATTTTTATGCTTCCAACTTTGTGGGAACAGTTTAGAGATGGCCCTTTTCTGTCCCAGCAGTGCACAAAGCAAGGTCCACAAAGATATGATTGGTGAGTTTGGTGTGGAAGGACTGCCTATGGATTTAGAATGGGATGTCATAACAGACCCTGTATGTGTAATGGCCAGGCATCCCAATACCTTTGTCCATATAATGTATGTGGCCGTACTTGGTAGAAGAAAGCATGCAATTTACTTTACGATTATTATGATATTTATGGTTTCGTTTATTATTTATTTCACATTATTGTTTTTACAGTGTGCAAATAAACGTCTCTTAGGTTTTGTTATTCAGACAGATTGACAGACACATTGCCTTTGGATTGCAACTTTTCGTAATTCTGTTTGCAGTTTTAATTATAAATTATTTCAAGACAAATGCTGTTTTCCCTTCTGTACCTAAATTGCTCTGAACTGTGAACCCAAAACTGAGGCTTGTACCAAATCATGAGTTTTGTGTACAGTTACACCAATACAAAACATACGCTTGATGTATACACTTAATCTAAATCCTATCTTGGACTTGTGATCACATAGGCTAATGTCACCTGTGTGGTCACACTACCGTTTGGCGGTAGCTAGTACAGAAAGGTCACACTGTAGACTGTCAGTGAGTTATTATTCTCCATTATAATTGCATCTGTGTTACAATGACCAAGCAGTAGCAGGCACAATGATTCCCATTACTTGCTTGATGTTGGCCTCAGCTGGGGCCCCGAATACATTGGCTTGCCCCAGGCCCTGTTCTTCCTCAGACAGCCCTGAGTAATGCCTATGGTGATTTTCCCTTTGTGTTTAAATTAATTTCTTTAATTTCCTCCTCTACCAGATCTTTAGCGTTCTGTCAGTGAGTGAATGTGAATCTTCTGCTCTCCAGGTGGAGTACGATGGCTTGACTGGCCGGGTGGAGTTCAACAGCAAAGGCCAAAGAACCAACTACACGCTTCGAATACTGGAGAAACACAGACGTGGTCACAAAGAGGTTAGAAGTGCCTGCAGGCCATTGGGTCACCGATGTGATTTCGGGGTTTGGTTAATGCTGGAAAAATATTTGAAACCAGGTAGAAGTCCTTTTCGGCCTGCACTCAGGTATCTCGTGGTCCAAATGCTATATATCTGTTTCTTAACCCATCCATCCCGTCCATAGATCGGAATCTGGTACTCCAACAACACACTGGCTATGAACTCTACCACCCTGGATATCAACGTGTCAGAAACTCTGGCTAACAAGACCCTCATCGTCACCACGATACTGGTAACGGCTAGTAGGCTCAAGAGGCTCCCGGGGCATATGCAGTTGCAGAGTGTGTAACTGCGGGCTCTCTCCATCCCCGTGTAGGAAAACCCTTACGTCATGCGCAAGGGAAACTACCAGGAGTTCCAGGGCAATGACCAGTACGAGGGCTTCTGTGTTGACATGCTGAAGGAGCTGGCTGACATCCTGAAATTCTCCTTTCGGATCAAGCTCGTGGACGATGGCCTGTATGGGGCTCCGGAACCCAACGGCTCCTGGACGGGCATGGTGGGGGAACTCATTAATAGGGTAATTACCCTGAGCAAATGGGCCTTTGCTGCCGGCCCTGGGATCTGGGTTTGCTGTGGCTACACGACAGCCTCCTTAACAGGCTAATGAGCAACTCTTAGTAACTAATTACACTGTGGTATACTTCAATTACTGCAATGCGGTCCCATTGTGGCACTAGCACACTGCACGACTGTCCTGTTTTCTCCTGGTGCTCCGAGCTGATGAAACTGGCCAATTAGTTCCCCATTAATCAATTACACTTGTAATTAAGGATATGCAAGGTATCTGGGGTGCAGGTCTGCAGACCTCGTTCCATGTTCCCCTTTCTCCATTCCTCTGTCTTACTTATTTCCGCCTTATTGGTGTCTAAGTCCCTCCTCCTTTCCCTTCATCCGACAGAAAGCGGACTTGGCTGTTGCCGGCTTCACCATCACATCCGAGAGGGAGAAAGTCATTGACTTTTCCAAACCTTTCATGACGCTTGGAATCAGCATCTTGTACAGGGTCCAGCTGGTGAGAGATGAAAGACAGGACAGGCAATAGTTGAGGAAAATGGGAATGAGCTTGGATGTTACAGCGTGAAAATTGCACACTGTGTTTTTTCAGAATTTGTCAACATTAACTTATTGCAACCTTTTACATAACATTTACATTTCACTGTCTGTATGAAGATGCAGTGTTGACTACTGCCCTCTAGTGGCGCACAGTTGAACTGCAGGGGGACCGATGTTATGCACTAATATGTTGATTTGATTGACCACCCAGGGCCGGAAGCCCGGTTACTTCTCCTTTCTGGACCCCTTTTCCCCAGCTGTATGGCTCTTCATGCTGCTGGCCTATTTGGCTGTCAGTTGTGTGCTCTTTCTAGCAGCCAGGTGAGACCCACATTCTGTAACACAAAAACACCGCTACCCACATTTCATAACTCAGAGTCTCAACAATACTATTAGTATCAACCCTTTATTTATGGTTTGAGTCTGACTTACCCACACACTACTCAAAGTTGTCGATAATAATGTCATTTTTTAAGATTGATCTATATCAATAAGTGGTAATTAACCAAATTTCCTTGATGGTAAAAACTTCATTTTGGAATCTGGATATTTACCGAAGGAATATGACATGTTGATGCGTCTTCCATCAATTCCTCTGTAAGCTGGATGAAGGGAATCGGCAGAAACCCACAGGCGCTCACCCGCTGGCCATTGTACCAGACCATCCTTTGGTGGCATAGCGGTACGGGATGAGTCTGTGGATGCTTGACTTGTCTTGTGGCCAAAACAATGGCATTTGCATGCACTTATTTCGCAGACTCTTTTGTCCACAGCGACATGCAGGTGAGAGTCAGAGAGCAGGATTAGCCAGCATCCCTGGAGCTATGCAGTCATATTACGTATTACTTTACTGGCCATGGGATTCAAACCTACAGCCTCCGGACATGGGCACAGAGCCCTAACCCGTTGCGCCGCACATTCCACCCCCCGGTTTGTTCTTTTTGGGGCAGTATGACAGCGGTGCCTCCTGAGGAAACGCATTCTGAGGAATCCGCAGATCTGCCCTGTCTCATTATGGGACTTTGCTTATTTATACTCACCGTTTCTCGCACACTCAGCTACCTCTTTTTTGTAACTCGACTCCACGCCGGTTGGATGTGAAGGAGATGTCACATGTTATGTTCCTTGCAGTCCGTCATTCATAGCCATGACCTCCACGCTGCAGTTCATCTCAGGTGCTCCTTCCATGTATATATTCTAGGGATTCTATAAATATGTTATATTTACATATAGCACCCACAGCTCGATTTCACATCCCATGCTTTGTAAATTTTCACGCCGCAGATTGCAGGCTTGTCTGAGATGTACTTCCATAAGGCACAGTCTCCTCTAAGAAGAAGAGGGCTCTGTCCAATGTAACACGTGGGCCAGGGTTGTCCATGAGAATCAGGCTTTTCAAGCAGACGACCCACATATCTCTGAGTGCAGCCAGCTTGTCTCTTTTGCGGTGAGCCTACTTGGTATCATGGTTATCAAAACAAATCACCTTAGAGGTGATGTGATGTGAGTTCAGCACTCAAAACATTTCCCTTTGACTCTCTGTGCTCTGTTGACTAGTAGTTTCTTTTCCCCTTGATTTGCAATCTAGGGCGAACATCAACAACCCTTAGTAAGTTACGTCAGTTTCTTCTGAAACATGACTTCCCTACTAAATGGTCATGTCCAGCTTATTCTTGTCTATTTTTTTGACATCCATCAATTTGTCTTCTGACCGCTTATCCCGGTTAGGGTCACGGGGTGGACACCTTTCAGCATGTTTTGAATTCTATCGCTAAGTCTGCCTTGGCTTCGTTGCAGTGATGCTAAGCCGTTTTGTACCCCCGTCCCTCCGTGTCCATCACACTTCTCCCCAAGGTGGTAGTACTGTCCCGCTGCTTTCATCTGCCGAGGGAACTTATAAGGCAGGTGTCTTTTCTGAACCAATAGAAAATGCAGTCAGGATGAAGACCATCAGTGTCTTCTGTCTCTGAGCCATTCTCTGTCTGTGAAACCTTCCCCTCAATGTCACTGTCACCATGCAGACCCCAGAGTGACACTTCATTAGACTGTCAGTCTCCTGGAGCTTGTCTTGAGTGTGCTGTGGTGGCAAGAGGAAGTGGAAAGATTTAAGAAATATATGCAGTTATTTAATTTGAGGAAGTGAAATTAGAACTAGTAATAATATCTATACATCTTCAAACTGCTTGGCTGGGTCACTTGGGTTTGAGGAAGTGAAATTAGAACTAGTAATAACATCTATACATCTTCCAACTGCGTGGCTGGGCCACTTGGAAGGCAGCTTGAAGCCTGTTCTGGGTGGCATAGGGCACATGGACAAGGAAATCATGTAGACTCCACACATGCACAGCAGGGGGCCGGAGCTGAACCCCCAACTGAGCCCCCACGCCAACTAATGCAAATGCATTCAAAATCATGAATGAATTCAACAACAACAAAGGCGTGTGAAAGGCATATTAATTTCAGGTCTTTTTCCATATCCTGCATGTGGTTTGAACACTTGCAGAGATGTTAAGGTCCTGAGTGGTCAGTGACCTAGATTGCTAGATTGCACTGTTTAATATTGCTGAGAAACTAGTAAAAATACAGTCCTTGATGAAATTGACTTGAAATGAGATGGAAATATACACGTGGTGTATGGTGTAGGCCGCGATACACGAGCTCAGTGAGACACTTTCCCTGCAGACACCTGCTAAGCAGCCGGAGGCCTAACGCCATGGTGTTGCTGTCTCTCCCCTATAGGCTTAGCCCCTATGAGTGGTACAATCCCCACCCTTGTCTGCGGGAACGACGAGACATGCTGGAGAACCAGTACACCCTGGGCAACAGCCTGTGGTTCCCCGTGGGGGGGTTCATGCAACAGGGCTCGGAGATCATGCCCCGCGCCCTCTCCACCCGCTGCGTCAGTGGCGTCTGGTGAGTGATCCGCAGGGCGGCCTGCCTGCCCACGCCGCCGCCGCTCGTCCTTCTCTTCTGGCTCCCTCTGCTCCGCTGGCCCGTCTGTTGGCTTTCTGTTGGCTTTGTTTTCCACTATCGCCGCGCGGTTCCTCCTCAGTCCCCCTGTAAGTGTGTTGTCCAGCAGCCTGCGCAGGGCGGAGCCTCAGTGCGACTGCGTCAAAGCAGCTACCCCGTCCTCTTGTTTGCATGCCTGTCTCTGTCTGTGGTTGCAAATGTGGCCGGAATACTGTACTTCCCCTAATCTGTGCTTACCCTTCTGTATGCTACAATGTATGTTTCACTCTCCATCAACAGGCCGCACCACTTTCTCTGGGCTTTCAGACGCCATGCCTATAGCAGTCCATTGATGCCTGCCTGATCTTTATCCTCTTTCCCCTCACTCTGTCAGGTGGGCATTCACTCTAATCATCATCTCCTCCTACACGGCCAACCTGGCTGCCTTCCTCACGGTACAGAGGATGGAGGTGCCCATCGAGTCCCCCGACGACCTGGCGGACCAGACAAATATAGAGTATGGCACCATCCAGGGGGGGAGCACTATGACCTTCTTCATGGTATGATCCGGATGTGACTTGTGTTTGTGGTATTGGGTCACACGCCTTGTTCCCGTTGATTTGCGCTTCGGCTGGCATGTCTGCATGGGCTTGCTGAGCCAGCACATGCACAATGATGGTGGTTTCTCGACATGCTGCCGTTGAGGTGGTTCCGTCTCTCGTTGCTCTTTGTGCTTCTGCGTGTTTGTTTGTGTTAAGTGCCTGGGTGCCCGTGTTGACTTGGGTGAGTGCTTTGGCATCTGTGCCGGCATCTGTGTTTGTCATCATGCGCAGAGGGCGGCAGATGTGCCGCACTGCGTTAGCTATTGTGTCTACTCCGCTCATTTACTGGCCCTATTCGAAACTGTGCCGCCATTCCCCGGGTACGACTCTGCCGCTCGAGCACGTCGTAATTTACGGACTCGCCAAGCGCTCTGGAAAGGTCCCTTGCTGTGTTTGTTTTGGGCCCATGTTTGTTTTTCAGGTCACGGTCCGATTGGCACTCAGTCTCGCTCATGATCCTGTTTCGCCCTCTGTCCCTCCCCGCGACAACCCAGAACTCACGATACCAGACGTATCAGCGTATGTGGAACTACATGCAATCCAAACAGCCCAGTGTGTTCGTAAAGAGTACCGAGGAGGGCATCGCCCGTGTGCTCAACTCCAAGTACGCCTTCCTGCTGGAGAGCACCATGAATGAGTACCACCGGGGACTCAACTGCAACCTCACGCAGATCGGCGGCCTGCTGGACACCAAGGGCTATGGCATCGGCATGCCACTGGGTCAGTGGGTCACCTGGGCCAATGGGGGCAGGGGAAGAGAATTGTGCTCTGTGCTGAATCACAGTGATGAACATGGCATGCTCTACATTCCTCCCATCTCCCCACGGGCCTGCTCCACCCTCACGGTCCACATGGACTCTGCCCTCAGGTTCTCCTTTTAGGGATGAGATCACCCTGGCTATCCTGCAGCTCCAGGAGAACAACCGGCTGGAGATCCTCAAGCGGCGCTGGTGGGAAGGAGGGCGCTGCCCCAAGGAGGAGGACCACCGTGCCAAAGGTCAGCGTTTGGTCCAGGAAACCTTTTGCTGAAAGGGTTTTACCCTGGGATAGTGTCCAGATAATGATACAGATGCTTCTACCTGGCATGTGTTGTGCAGTGCAAGGGAGCTCAGAGTGAGTGAGGGTGAGTCATGTGGCCTCAGGTCAGGTAGAGAATACTTAATTCAGTTTATGTGTTTGCATTTATGGGCATGCTGGTGCTATCACGTATGTCCTGTGGCGTGTGTGAAAGAAACAGCGTGCGTGTGTCCATACAAAGCAGAGTCTGTTTAGATGTATTTAGGTTCGACAGTGTATGAGTGCCTGTGTTCCTGTTGCAACTGTGTCTTCAGGTCTTGGGATGGAGAACATCGGGGGCATCTTCGTGGTGCTGATCTGCGGCCTGATCATCGCCGTGTTTGTCGCCATCATGGAGTTTGTGTGGTCGACGCGGCGCTCGGCAGAGACAGACGAGGTACGCCCTCGCCCTCAGCCCGGCCAGACCCAGAGAACCGGCCCAGTAGGTCACCGCGGCGGCTCGCCGGACGTGTCTGTTTGTTCTGCGCCGTCAGCATGCTGTCGTGCGAGGGGCTGCTGTGTGCTTCGAGAGTGTAGGCGAAGCTGCGGCATGCGCTATGGTCGAGCGCGAGACGCCGGCACCGGCCCGCAACCCACGCCTTGGTCTCACGTGCCGCAGCATTCAGCTCCTCTTGAAATGCATCGGCATCCTGCTCGCTTGTGACCTGTGTTGTTTGTGGAAACTATCATTATTGTTTGATCACTTTGGTTGGAGTGTGAAGTTGCTGTTGTTATGGTTGCCGCTAAATATAATTATGTGTTGTGACAGTATTTCTCCGTAGTGAACCTCAGTTCTGTAAATTTGTTTTTCGTCGCTAGGGTATAATCACCTCCCCCCCCCCGTGAATACACGTCGACTCCTGTGTGATTTACTGTCTGTCTCTATAGCAGGGGTGGGGAACCTGATCCATGGAGAGCCGGTGTGGGTGCGGGCTTTTGGGATGGCCTCTCAATCAGCCAATAATAAAGCATCGGTTGTCAGCTCCTGTCCTGGGGACCGAGTCTTATTGGCTGATTCAAAAGTCATCCCAAAAGCCTGCACCCATACCAGCTCTCCATGGATCAGGTTCCCTACCCCTGCTCTATAGCGTGGCTCCCTAAATCACACACTATGCAACAGATGCACGTTTTCGAGCACACATCTGCTGATGTCACCTGCCAGGCTGTAACTCAGTGGATGGTGTCCCCTAGAAATGTGGTCCCCGGGTCACAGCAAGGCTGACACTTGCTCGCTGACAGAGATGTACCAGCCTTCTGTCAGCAAGCAATGCTGTCAGAGCTGGATCAGGTGGGTCAGGGGTGGGTGATGTTGGACTGGAAAAGCAGGGGAAGACGCTCATGAAAAAACATATGGTCAGAGCTGCAAGCCTCTATGTGTGTCAGATGACTGTTTACTAGCTTTTGACTCTGCTGATTCTTAAGTGGTTATTTCTGTTTCTTAGGAAAGGTTAATCTGGCCACAACACTGCATGATTTTGTTGTACGTAGGCAGTTCAGGGAGTGTGAATCCATGCCTGTGTCTGTGTGCAATTGGGTGACCATTCTGTTAAAGGATTATTATTAAGTGACTTGTACTCAATAGTGATGCAGTTAAACTTCCATGGAAAATGCAAGGATTTTTTTAATGTAAATTCTACACAGTATTAGTTTCATTGCAACCTTAAAATAACAATGAAACACTGTGCTTTTGATTTTAGTTGGTTTTTTGGGTGGAGCAGCTTATGGCTCAGCAGACTAAGTGTCTGGGCCTTTGATCAGAAGGTCCCCAGTTTGTGGCCAGCCTCAGAATAGTCCCATGTCTATGGACCCTTGAGCAAAGCCCCTAAGCCTTTATATCTTCCCTTCTACTGTCTGCGTTTCTCAAATATTTATCCTATGGGGATATTGTCTGTGTTGATTTTTCTTTTGGGTGGACTTAAGTGTCTGTCCTGCGCTGACCTCTCTCTGCCCCTGTAATATATGTTCCTGTCCTATTGCTTGGTCGTTCTCCTGACCTTTGCTCTGACTTTAGAAGCTCTGCTGTGGTCCTATTCTCCGTCTTCCTGAATGTGACCTGTCCTCCCCCCTGTCTGCACCCCCCCCCAGGTCTCTGTATGCCAGGAGATGCTGACAGAGTTTCGGAATGCCATCTCATGTAAGAAGAGCTCCCGTTCACGGAGGCGTCGGCCCCTGACCGGCCCGGGGGGCCCCCGCCACCCTACACGCCTTTCACTGGGGGCCCCGCGGCCCCTCAGGTTGGTACGGGAGATGCGCCTCAGCAATGGCAAGCTGTACAGCGGCTCGGGGCCCCTGACTGGAGGTGCCGGGGCTGGGGGAGGCCCCTCGGACATGGGCCCGGGGCCACAGCGTCTGCTGGAAGACCCATTGGGAGCGAACACGACTCCCTCGCCGGCACCAGTGGCGCCCCCCCGCTCCTGCACGCACATCCGCATCTGTCAGGAGTGCCGACGGATCCAGAACCTGAGGGCCAGCTCCTCCAGGATCCCCCCATCCTCTGCACCGCTACCGCGGCTGCCCCCACCGCCCCCCCCTTCATCATCCAACACTGACAGCGAGGGCGGAGGGGGTCCCAGTCCACGCCGGCTTCACCATACCCCCCCTCCGCGTCCGTTACCCCCAACACAGACCAACACCAGCGCAGACCTCCTGGGGGAGCAGGAATGAGGAGACCTACACGACTTGGGGAAGGATCTCCATATCTGGAGAGATCCCAGACTTAGCTGAGGGGAGGCATCCAGTGAAAGACGATTGGCCCCAGAGTGCGGCGAGGATGGAGAATGCCTCTCGTTCACCCTACACAAACTCAGACTCTGCTGGGAACTACAGACCCTCTGTGTTTCATCTTCATTTTTTGCGGTTGTTTATTTTTGCCGTGAATGACCCTCGGCACATTTTAATACATGCCCATCATATACCCCGCCCCACTGCTGGAGTCGGGCGTGAAAATGCATGGGGGGAGGGGGTAGATTTTGTAATGCGCAGAGTACCCGTACCCTGCAGCTCGGTGCTGGGTGCCATGGCAACAGCTCCCTTGCTGACTCTGTGGACCTGTGAATCGCTCTGCTGACACTGGTCGTGTGAAACAGGGCCACCCGGATGGCAACGCTGCGGCGCTCGCAGGACGCCGGCTCCCCTTCAGTAAGAAGCACTGTGAGCCGCGCTTGAGCTTTAAGACTCCTGCTTTCTCTCACCCGCGTAGCTGCTGAGGCTTAGCCCCGCCCCCAGGGCTGCAGACTCCGCCCATTCCGGGAGCCGCTCCATAACCCCGAGGGACCCGAGTGCTCAGACTTGAAAATATGTGACATACAAAAAAACGGGAGAGGGAGGGACCCCCTCAGCATTAGACTGGAATTTATATATTTTTTTTGATTACTTCTTTTTGTTCTCTCTTGCTTTCTCTGGTCGCTGTTACGAAGTGTACGGAGGCCAAGGCAGTCGGTCCTCCGAACTCCACGAGCCCCACACTGCCCGTACCTCGGCCCGCTACCCAGGGTGCTCCGCGAGCTGCTGGGACGGGCTGGGGCATTGTGGGTAATGCCCCGTCAGGAGGGGTGACTGGGTGTGAGAGCAGGACGACCGCAAACTGGGAGCCAGTGAGATAAGCTTAGCTTACAGTATGCGTGTGTGTGCAGGTATAGGGCCACAGTATGGGCACGGTCATTATCTGATTCACCCTCTGAGTGCTGTAGCCGGGGTCTGGGTTTCCCCAAATGAAACATCACCATTTCATCGCCACCCAAGGAATCAGGAAACTGTTATCCCTAATAAGAATGAATAAAATCTTAATTTTCCGATTAATTTTTCTGATTAAGACAGAATTGCGCAGAGGCACTCTGTAGTATTATGTACTACGTCACACTGACTAGGCAGAAATATCGAACTACGAGATGGCGAATACTTTAACAAATTAAGTGCACAATTTGTGAGCTTATTCTGGTTAGAAAAAGCAAGAAGCGTTTATATAGGCCTGCCGCCATGCAGCACGGAGCTCCATTTCAGGATGCCACTCATGAAGCAGTACATGGGAGGTAAGACGACGATGCCTGAGTGACAATTTCCTGACTGAACGCCTCCCCTAATTAGAGCAGCCCCTCCGCCACCTGCATCATCATCATCATCACTGCCAGCACTCTGCTCTGCGGGCGACGCCATGTAGAGTCTTTCCTCGTCAGCAGACTCTCTCCTGACACTGTCACTCCAGAGCGCGGAGCCAAGCTGCACCACACTCTCTCTTTCCGCGTAGTGTCAAGCTGCCACGTTTCACACTTACAGGACAAAGAAGGGATAAATGCGTGCAGGAATTTGAGGGTCTGGGGGAACTCCATGGTCTGCCGACTAATTCGCAGACTATTGCGAGGACTGCAGCTGAGATGGTTCCGTTCGGTAGCTTGTCGGCTGGATCATCCTCATCATAGCGGAACAAGCAGGGAAGCGGACAGACAGATGGAGACCGATTATTTTCATTTGCGTGAAAAGCGTCTGAAGTTGTGTTAGACTCCCACTCTTGCAGGGTCTTGTCATGCACTACAGGTGGGTTAGCAAGTGATAGGGGAGATCTTAAGTGCGAAGTCAGCAAACGAGTTTAGAGGGACTCCTTGCTGATTCTCGGGACAGCGTATGCACCGAGCCAAAAAATGAAGCGGGCATGCGCAGTGGCGTAGATGCGCACACAGAGAGCGCAGGCGGGTCGCTTTCTCAGACCTGCTCTCAGGCTGTGGGGAAGCAGAGGGGAAGCCACAGCTCACACTTTCATCACCTGCCACTTTCTGAGGATGGGGGAAGTTATAGGTCATCGCTGGTGGAGAAAAACCAACAACAAAGAAGAACATATATTTTTCATTTACATTTTGTTTTCCTTTGTTATTTTTCATATTTCTATACTAGTGCTAAATGGATTAAAAGGACATTGACAAATATTATTATGATTATATTGTTGTTATAATTATTATTCCTATTGAGGCACAGGGGTCAGTGGGATGGGGTTGGGAGGTGTGGTGGGAAACGGCCTTTTGGGGTGGATGTTATGTCCTCTTCATAGTGATCCCCTGATGTTAAACCTATAAACAAATGCGTTTCGAATAAAAAAGGAAAAAGTATTTTGACTCTCTGGGCTTGTGTATATTTTACTACTGTGATTGTTTCTTGTACTCAGAACTAGTTATGTGGTTTAGCTCTTTCCAGCTGCTGGGTATTTCTTCCAGCTGAGTCTGGAGTCTATCCTGTTAAGCAAAATTTAGGAGACAGCCTGCAAGGAATGCCAGTCCAACACAGGGCACACTGTCACTCGCAATGGGCAATTAGGGGGCAGGGGGAGGAAATCAAAGTATCCGACCGAAATCCAGACAGAAAAAATAACTTCACAGAAACGCACATATAGATGGGAGCAGGATTCATTAAGATGTGTGACCCTTTGCTCAAATGTTTTAGGCTAATTCCGGCTAATTACTTAGAGATTATACAAAATGAATAATGGCAGTGCTGTAACTGCTATGTGAACATGCAGTTTGGTTTGTGGGTGTCTTTCAACGTCAGAACACTGTTTTTCAGTATGCAAATGAGCTGATTGTGTGTGTGTGTGTGTGTGTGTGTGTGTGTGTGTGCAGCTGAGAATGTGACCCAAGGCTGCAAGTAGGCAACAGAACACAGCAGTCTGTTTTGCACAGCATTTATTCAGTGGTATTATCATGGCCCACATGCAGACCAAACCAGAAAACAGGGCTCAAAGCTTCACACACAAATGCTGAATCTGACTATCAGCAATAGGGGCATCTTCTGGCAGGCGTTAGCCGTGTCCCCCACCCCCAGCAGTGCGCGCCTGGCAGCGCCACTCAACGCTCAAATGCTAATGTTGTGACATTTCGCTACAGCACACAGGGGATCTGAAAAGGTCCCCCTAACTTTCTTTCTTTGCTCATTGAAAGACATTCTGAGATAATTACAGTATGGTTAGGTCCTCTTGACCGTGGCGTAAGTTATGTCTCCTTCCGCGTTGGGCTGTCCTGCAGGAGAAGAAGTGCTTGACGGTTGGCTGGGGAAGACCACTTCTCCATATTCTACGTCTGTTTTGGACTGGGGAACCTTCTTGCCACCGGCTTTTTTGAAGAGACCTACTTCGGCATAATTTAAATCCTGGGAAAAATGTAATTCGTTGCTAATGAGAAACGTTCAGAAAAAAAAAATCCATAAGTAAATGAAAATAAAGCAATTAGAGTCCACATGCAGCACCCATAAATGCTGAACTGAGAAAAATGGACAATGACCACAATCCACTGGAAACTAGAGATGGTCGAACAAAGCTTCATGAACCATATGCTGTATTTTATAACCCCACTAGATGGCACTCTCTTCAAAAAAGGGCTCAGTCTTCTTGTGAATGGAATGGGACTGAATATCATTCATTCTCTGGCGATTTAAGTGCCAAGAAAAATGTCGAACTAACACTATTGAGCTGTCATTATTATTATCTTAGATAGGAATTGCCCCTTTAAAAGTACGCCTAGTGTCACATTTGTTGGTGTTTGATTAATATAAGTTAAAATAATTAAGCGTTGGCATGCTAGCGCCCAGGTTCTCTGGTCCTGCATCTGTGCTCAGGCCACTTCCCCTTTTTCTGTTTAGCTCTCTGTCACATCATTTACAAGCAAACTATAGGTATGTGCGAGATGTCTTAAGCTACTGTGTTTATGTTTCATTCATTTCAACTTGAGTATAAATGATTGATGAACATTAATCTAAAGGCATTTTCCAGTGTTTGTGGGTTTTGTAAGCTTTCTGTTATATTTTAACCCAAGATGCCACAACCTAGATACGTACCCTATCTTGATCACTGGTGCTCTGATCTGGGCCTGTAACGGAATCAGTCAAGCAGATTTATAGGTCATGTAATCTGATTTTGCTTTTGAAGAAGTGGATTTGTGGCAATGAAACAGTGAGGCAATGAGACCAGTTGCGACTTACGGCTTCTTGCACTGGTATTTTTCCGGGCACTGTGGAGAAGCAGAATGGTAAAGTTAGCAAGTTGGCAGCGTATATCCAATGTTTTAATCACCTCTGTGTTCCAGAACACCAAATCATCGCTACAGCAACCGAGTTTACTGTTCGAATGTGAAGTTCTTACTAAAATACTTAATATTTTTCAGATAGCAGCTCATCCTGTGTGTTTCATAATTATCCTGCAAGATTCACTACAACTAGGCTGCAGGTGGGACGGCGGACAGGACCACATAATGTTGGGAGGAGGCTTTATGTTGAGACAGAGGTGAAGATTGGGTTAACAAAAGTTAAAAGACTTGAGGAAAAAAGGTAGCTTGGCTGGGGGGAGGGGTATGCTTACAAGCCGGAAATGTGCTGGGTTATGGAGGAACTGGAGGGCCTCAGTTTGTACATATTGCGAAAGAATAGGAATCTCGCACATAAGAGCTGGGAGCGAATAACATGTGAACTGAGGCGACTCGCTGGACACCTGACTGCACCTTGGCCCAGGACGTGCATGAATAACCCGGCTTTACATGTTGACAGCTATCTGTGTAAAATGACCCCGCCGGGCTTCGGATATCCCATGGTGAAGCTGACGTACTGTTTTAGGGTGAAATACACAGAGGCAGCTAGCAGGACTGCGAGCAGCAGAGCGGCCGTGCCAATTCCCAGGATCCAATGGGAACCGCCATGTGGGTGTTCTGTGGAGTGTATGAACAGAAATACAGTGACAATGTGGCATATATCACTGATATACTACAACCAGATATTAAGGACAAGATACATAGTATGCCTATGACATGCATACTTATGCTGGTTTTCTTCTGAGCACATCTGTTTTCCGTTTAATTTTCACAGGAAATGTGATTGCCAGTTTTTTTATTTTATTGACAGCTATTTTTACCTCTGTGTGTTTTTGCAATAGTTAGAAAAGAATGAAAACCATTCAGCATGACATCTCCTGCTCTTACCTGTTACGGTGACTGTGGTGGTCGCTTGGGAGGTGCCGCTGGGGAAGGTGATGTATGCACAGGTGTAGCTCCCTGTGTCATTCATCATCACGTTTGTGACTCGGATGGATACATGATACTGGGAATGATCGAAGAAAGTTACTCTGCCTCTGAATTTGGAAATAGAGCAATTTGCCCCAAACTGTTTATTAAACACAACTATTATTTCTATAGGCTTCTCTGCTGATCCCCATGACCACTGAACCTGTGTCACAGAGACATTTCTCAGACTCAGCCTACAGTTCAGTGTGAAATCACCACCCAGGTCGGCATCAGTATGTGGATCTGTAATGATGTGTGCACCACTCCCGGCTGAAAGACAGGCGGAGAGAGGAAAGAGACTGAAGGTAATTTTATTTATAAAGCACATTTCAAGAACACTTCATGTTCACCAAAGTACTGAACAATTAAAAAAAACAAAACAAATAAATGAGAGGTAAAACTAATCATAAATAAGAGATTAAACACCCTAAAATGAAGATATTTACATTACAGATGGACTAACTAAATTGCATTGTTGTCCAATTGTTACAACATCAGGTTCAATGTGACAAAAAACAACGTCATGATATTGTGCTGTGGGAAGAAACCCATGTAAGAGAGAACCCACAAAATCCATATTTATTCCCAGGGACAGAAACGAATCCCCCGGACCTGGATATGTGAGGCTACAGAACCACCCACCGGGTCACAGACAGACTGCAGTGGATAACTGCCCTGATTTTCTGATAATATATACATACGAGATTCTTACCTGTATAATGAGCCAGGATGGTCATCAGCAATGAAATGGAAAATACACCATAATCCATGAGGGGAAAATGATGATTTCAAAGCTGATCTGGGAGAGAATTAAGCAATGTACTTTTATGGGATGATAATAATAAAATAACATAATTATATCCCTGGTCTGGTTCAAATAAAACTACTGGTTTTAGTATAAGCCTGTACCACATACATATCGTTCTGGGACTAGTCTGCCATTGTAAACACTTTCTCGTTAACATAATAACCCAAAAGGTATTTCACAAATCTTTTCCAAACTTTTCAGACTTTGACTGTGACAGACTAGAACTGGTCAAATTTTGAGACAGCTTGATAAAAATTGAAGCAGCACCTTATAGTAATATAGAGGACAATGCTAGTCTGTCGCCTATCTCAGAGGCCATGAGCACACTGTGGGGAACAGCCCAAGATGGGGGGCTAACCCATCACAGGGCACACTCACATGCAAACCTAGGGGGCAATTTGGAAACTCCAAATAACCTCAGCATGTTTGTGGAAATCCCACAATGACACAAGGAGAGCATGCAAACTCCTCACACATGGAACCAAGGCACCTTGTGAATGTGAAAATTATTACTGCTTCACAAAAACATAACGTGATTAGCATTTATACCTGGTTTCATGTGGAAATAAAGGAAGGAATAGAGACCATGTGACACTTGGTCTTGTGAACAAAGTAGCTCCAAAAGTATACGACGGATCTTTTTTAAACTTTGCAGGAACGTTGCATGGGTAAAAACTGGCAAGCAGTCAAATTTTGAGACATTGTACCAAATTAAAGCTGCACCACATAGTGATAGCAAGGAGAAGGGCAACTCGGACACTTCATCTTATCGACATGATAACACAAAAAATA
>JAODKM010000126.1:24484072-24496150 GCA_026780845.1 Petrocephalus sullivani
CATGATCCCGACGTTATTGCAGTTTAGATGTCAGTAAAAGTGGCGAATATCGAACATAAAACCAACTTCACCGCGGTGTTGAGCCAGGCCATTTCGCCGCAACATTCATGAGATGCATTTTCGCATCACAGATAATTTGCACATTAACAGAGTGAAAATTCTTTCCATTTACATACGCAAATTCATTCTCTGAAGGCGCCTTTATAGCAATGTGCGTGCAGTCAATCGGTCCGATTACATTTGTAAAATCGGACATTGCTGCGAATTACGCTTTAATGTTTACCTGTTCAACTACAGTGTAAGGGAAATTATATCTGGATGACAAGCGGTTTATACCATCCCATAGAGCTGTCATGGCTCGACTCAGTGATGACTGAGAATACCCGATCGGTCAGCAAGTTCACGTTGAAAAACTCCTGTGGCTAAAAATCCGAGGGTGGACAGAACTTGTAAAGGAACCGGTAAAGCGCAATTTCTCAAAGTCTGCCCTTGTAAAGCTGGCCCCGGTTCAGCACACAGCTCTTGGAAATCTAAATAATCTAAATCGATTTAGAAGCCAGTCATCATCACGAGCCAAGAGATCACTATGATCCCTAAATACGCGCGTTCTCTTCTAATTCTTCCATTTGCAATGTCTTCTAATGACGCAAGAGCAGTCATGGTAGTTGGAATATTTTGGACTTTCTCTGCACCATTTTATTGTTACAAATTGATTACAATCATGTGCTGTACACTTATAAACTATGTACAATTAATTATAGTGTATTTCATACAGACCACGTCATGCGAGTCTGACACAGTGAAAGTGCAGTAGCACTGTTTTGCCACTGGGTGCCTCCAGTTTGCCAAATCGAGCAGAAACTTGCGTACGCCTTGTCTGGGGTTGCCGTGAGAATGTGCGTGGCGTACGCCAAGTTTAGTTTTTATACATCTCGGCGTGAGCGTGGAAACGGGGGTGCGCAACATTTTTGTGCGTAAGCACCGTTTATACATGAAACCTCAAGTCCTCTATGTCTGAGACCAAAACAAGACTGAGTCAAAATAAAATAGATTCCAAGATGAGACCAAGACCACAAAAAATGGTCTTGAGACCAAAACCAGTCTCGCGTACTACAACAATAGGTAGCACAGCAGTTTCTCTTTTCACAGATAAATAACTTAATATGACTTCAAGGTTCCAGATTTCCCTCATCTGAAGTATTATTCACCATCCTAACATTTGACTGAAGACATCAGGTCTGGACAAAATGGGAACTGGTTAAATTTCTATGCACAAGCATGGGCAAGTTGTCATTGGTGACAAAATATTGAGTAGATGAAATTATTTTTGGTGACAATTTGGATGTGAAATATTTTGATTCATGTTATTGTTTCCGGTCATTCTATTGCAAGTTCAAACTTTAGAAGTGATCGGGTTCTTAGAGCTAATCAGCATGGCTTACCTGGAGGAGCAACTCATAGAAAATGTGACATACTCGTTTGACAAAATTTTGCTGCCAGTAGCAGCTGCTGGGGACTCCCTTTCGAACAAGCATCAGAAAAAAGTGTTTTTTAATTATTATTAGTTATAATTTAGATTATAACTGTGTGTGTGTGAGATGCAGTGGAAAACATAGTACATTGTCTATATTAAGACCAGAATGTGCATGGTCTGTGAAATTGGGCACAATTTCTGCAAACACCGGTGCTACTCTATTTTCTGGTGTTTGCTTTTCTCCTACTCAGGTAGCCTGCTGGTTGCATGCTCACACTTTTGAGCATATGTGTGTGGGATGGATCTAGATTGAAACACCATCCATAGAATAGGTATAGTTATATACAATATACAGTACGATTTATGCCATCAGCTGTTATGGAGGTGTGCTCAACATGTTGCGTAAGGTAGGATGATACAGGTGTTCGTCTTAGACCTCAATCAGAGAGATAGCATCTCCACTGTCTGTTATTACATTACATCATTGCACTATAAGCTACATTATTTGTTTAGCCAACACTTTTACTCTAAGGGATTTTTAGAGATTACAGCTTTACACTTTGCAGTTTGGGTAAAGTCCCATACTTCTGGGCAAAACCAGCTTCCTTCCTTGTATTATTAACCACAGTTGTCCTGTGGGTGGGAGCATGACTAGAGGCACCTGGACACCACAGAGACTGACCAGTCAATATTAATATTCCAGACAAGGCATCCAGAAAGAACATTTAGGCCAACCAGTACGGGACTGAGAGGTTCTAAGGCGTTCCAAAAGGCCAGAATCCAACATAGTTTGCAGATTTCCCTGTTCTTTGGCAGTTAGCTGATTAAGGTGTGTGTTGAGCAGGGAAATCTGCAAATTGTGTTGGATTCTGGCCCTTCCGGACCGGAATTGGGGAATTCTGTTCTATGTGGATGTCCTGGAGAGAGGAGCTACTATATGATGCCATCATCACCGACCATACGGCCATAGTCTATCACAGTGTATCGCAGCCCAGTCCCCGGGAACTAGACTGGGAAATATTGGTCTATCGTTATAAACTCTGTCTCATGGTCCCTGTTTCTGTGTTCATCCAGGCTACCAATTAAATGTCAGGATATGCCCTACTCCCTACTTGCCATAGCCATGAGGTTTCCATCCTAACTTGCATGTTTTTGCCTTGAGATTACTGGTTTCCTCTCTGTCTTACCTCTCTATGGTATCCATGGATCTATAAGGAGGACAGACTCTCAGAAAGAGCCTGCAATATTTAGCAACGTCCATCCATCCATTTTCTGAAACTACTTATCCTGCTCAGGATTGCAGGGGGTCTGGAGCCTTATTTAACAATGTTTCATTTGGCATTTATTTCTGTGTTTAACCAAATTTTCTCAAGCTCATTATGTTTCCTAAATGCTCAAGTGTGTCAAGGGGAGGAGTGGTGGCTTTGAGGCTAGGATTTATGCCAACAATTGGAAGGTTGCTGGTTTGAATCCTGTGAATAACATGAGTGATTTTACTGCAATTTCATGGTAAATTTGGGGGTTAGTGGCAGTATTGGCACTCCAGCCAGTGGGCCAAACTTCATGCTGTTTAGCTCCATCTGTATGCCCCTTGCCTCTGTGTCATATCATATTCATCTAACAATATTTTCAGATTGATGTGCTCATAAGAAGTAAGTCTAGTAGCACCTGTATAGAATGGTACTGTCGCAATGAATAAGTGATATTTCTGAACTCCAGTGAGTCTTCTACAAGTTTTCCCAATGAACTGTTAAATCTTTATTCATGGCTGAATGCGCAAGGTATGAATTCTGTGTTTTTAGTGTCAGAAGCCTCTGTGTCAGAGGTGGGCAGTCTTATCCACAAAGGGCCATTATTAGATTAGATTAGATTCAAATTTTGTTGTCATTGTACAATTACAATGAAGTGCAGCTTAGCATCTAACCAGTACTAACCAATACGAGAGCAAGGTGCAACAGACAGAAGGTGCAAATAGTATTATGGTGTTGTGAAAGAAACACTTCCTAAGACTACTGGTGCAAGACCTAAGGCTCCTGTGTTCAGGTTCTCGGCATAACCTTTTGGTCAGCTGTTCAAACCCGACAAGAAGACTCTTCAGCCAATCAGTCCTCTAATTAGTAATATAATCACTGATTTGCAGTGAAAAGTATACACAACGGCCCTTTCTGGATAAGACTGCCCGCTCCTGCTCTATGTTGTTGCGTATTTCATCAATTCATGGTAATTATGCAGCTGTCCACCAGGTGGCAGTGTAAACTGCCGCTATGGAGTTTTGGTAAACGATTGCCTTGCATAACATTTTTTCAGCAGAACCCCCTGACACATGAGCCATGGATGGAGCACACACCTGTGGGTCCGCAGGTGTGTTCAAGTCATAGCTTCACAAAATAGCACCCGTCAGTTCCACATTAAAGGGCCAGAGCACTGACAGAATGGGGATCCTCAAGCCTGTAAACATAATTATACTTCACTCTGTCCTGCAATTTTCCTTTTGTGACACACCAATCCCACCAGCTGAATTTCCCCACTATAAAACATTAAAACTGTATATTTTTCCTGCATCAACAAAATGTATGTGACTCACAGGGAGGGAGACGTCCTTGATTTTCCATCAGCGGCATCCAGAGTGAGGGTAGCACCAAGGTGAGCCTTCCTGGCACTTGCCGTTAACTTGCAGCAATATTGTTGGTCTCCTTTGCAGCTGCTTCCATGGCCCAGGTCTTGCCATAGAGACCCAGTGAGGACAGCCTACCCAGGGAGACTCAGGCAGCATGGGGTCTTTAGGGGTCCCTGGGTGCAGCGGTACAGCTTCTAGACTTCAGAAGTATTGGGTTTCTCTGGTCTGCTTGGGGGTGGCTTTGATGACAGCCGGCAGATGTATCGTACCAGGTCCAGGGGAGACCAGATCAGGCCTGTGACAGATATGTGGCTCAGAGTTATGGGGGCCAGGTAACGGACTTTAGGTTCTGGTGACAGAAGATGTCACGACAGGAGAGCAGGGTGGCTTTCAATTCAATCTCTCTGTTCTGTGTGAGACTGCCTAGTCCCATGGGAGCCAGTAGGTGAAACTCAGTGGGTGTGTAAGTGGGTATTGTGCGTGTGTGTGTGTTTAGGTTATGGACTGATGACTGATCAAAGAAGAACGGGATTCTTTTGTTATTATTACCGTTTCCCCCTTTTAATCGTCTAAACGATTGTATTTCAGTGATAACACAAGCTGGTCTTGTTTGCAGACCAGAGTTGGTTCTTGTTTCAACTGACAGACTAACTAACTGGACCAACACGCCTACAACAAAGAGCATCAATATGGAAAATATACACAGAATTTATCATTCCCAAAGGAAAACTGGGTGAATGCATAAAGACAGCATCCAAATGTGGGCTAGAACACTTTGTATGAGTATTTTAACGCAGGCATAAGGGAAGCCTAGGCTTGCACGATTACGCACGATTACGCACGATTATGCACGCCATGCCCCGAGCCTGACTGCAGGCTGCGGCGCTCGGGCCCTGCTTCGCCCGCGGGGGCCCAGGCACTCGGCGACCTCTCCTTCCGCCCGCGAGAGGCCGAGTGCACGAGTGGCAGGCCTGCGACTGTGTAGCAACACGCTGTTTATAAACAGTGCCGCTGCCTGGAGGGGGACTTCCACAGGAATGCGGCGCTGCGGTGAAGCTGTGAGTTTAAGAGCCGACAGCGGAGCCCGCGTCTGGGGCGTCCGGGAGCATGCAGGACAGGATGAGGTCACCACCTTCCCGCGGCTAATTAAAGCTCGTCCGTCGCCCAGCAGATTCTGGCACCTCATGCTGTGCTTTTCTCTTCTTCACTCCGATTTTCGCGATCTGCTGTCGGCCTGCAGCCGCCGCGGCTTCATTTCCTCTGGTTTCTAAGTGAAATGTGCCTGAACTGCATTATCTTAGAGGCCGAAGCCACTGGCCAGGCGCTCTGAATGCACCCCACGTCGGAAATGTAACACAAACATGTGACAAATGATCTTCCGAAACACACAAAGACCCCTCGCTGCCGCGGACCTACCGCTCGCCGTCCGACTCTTTCCGTTGCTGTTACCTCATCTTCCGGCTCCTAGCCGTTCCATTCTCCGCATTCGTCCAAAACCATGCTCTTTTGGCTCCCATTTCATGCTGCAATCAGTTATTCTGATTTCACCGTTTGTTTGTTTAATCGCACCCTTTCAGCATTTTGCACATCAGGTGATACTTTTTGAAAAGCCGGGAGGCTTGACATCATGCCTCTGGGCTGGATGTTAAGACCTGGTAGTCCTCCTGACCAGCCACAGCTGTGGTTATGTTTGACAATGTCTAGGCCTCTAGTTACTGCTTTGCCTTGCAAAACTATTAAAAGTGTGTTAAGATAAAGTTTATCTCTGTTTCTTAGCCAGTGAAGGCAGATGTGAGATGGAAGTAGTTATCTGGGCTTAGATTCCTGTACGCGTTTTTGATCAACACAAATTCATCATTCTTGACATTTGTGCCCAGATCAGCTGGTTTTATCGCATTGAATAAACATTCAGCTACACACTTGTCTCTTCTACAAGCCCCATATGGAACCTACCTTTGTCACGGGGGTGGGATTTCATTAGCCCCCCCCAACCCTGGCCCCCAACCCCAGCTGTCAATAAGGACTTGAAAATCTTGTTCCTGCTTCACAATCCTGGTGCGGGTTTCAGGCAGGGATCAGGTGTCAGGCAGTAGGGATCTACAGAGCATGCTCAATAGTTGTGTGAAGTTTCTTATGCACTGGGAGCAGACCCCCCCCACCACCCTGCACCCCTGTTTCATGCCAAACAGAAACTATGAGCACACCCTGTCCAGCCATATATCCAGTGGCCTCATAACCGTGAAGCAGACAAAGGTCGGTGGAGGCGAGGGAGAAGGGTGGGGTCTGGCCGTGTCGTGTGTGAGACGCATAACAGACTGTCACATGTCACTGTAGCAGTGATCAGCGTGACGTGCGACGGGCATGATGCAGTGGGTAGGCTTGTGTGCATTGGTGCTCCTTCTCCATGTGCTGTGTGTCTTTGCACGCTTCAAGACCACTCTTCTGTGTGCACCTCTGTGGCACACTGCAGAAGTGGCAAGGGCACACTGCTGAAGTAGCAAGGGCACACTGCTGAAGGTAGTCGAACACAGCCATCTGGCTGTGGTCGAACCCTTTTTTCATACTATGCTTTAATGACTTAATCACATATCGTACGGAAAATAATCCATTTGCGGGCCTGACAGCTCCTTTTCTTCAAAACCCCAAATTGCTCCCATAAGGGGCTTCATGAATCGCACAGTCCAGGCCTTGCTGTTTTATCTGTTTTGACTGCCATCTATCCTGCATACCCAGCTCTTACAGCCTGCACCCCTCTGCTATATATTTCCCACAGTCAAAGCTAATTCTCTCATATCCCAGCTCATCCCTCGTATGAGCCCATCTGTAATACTTTTATGAGAGTGCGGTATTATAACAAATTGCGTTTGCGCTCTCTAATCAATATTGTGTCTCCATCGAGGATTTTAAATAGCCGGAGGGCTCTGGGTCTCTCCTATTCTAGCTGAGGCAGGATTTTGGCTAAGCTTTGGTAAACCACATTATAAATGTTTACTCCGGCTTGAACACGTGATGTGGACGGCGAAGCTTACTGGCGGTGGCTGGTGCGTCCGCAGAATGGAAGCTGTTAACACTATTAGTGGTAATGATTATTTCCTCCTGTGCGTCACATTTTCGTCTCGCTAATGACTAGTCGTTGCGGTGTGTTGTTTCCTAATGGAGCGTAGGGTTTCCCAGTGCTGCTCGCTATGGAAATCTTTCATGTTTTGGAGTGTAAATGTTCCCTTGTTGTGGTACTGATTGCTTGTGTAGTTCAGGAAGTTGTTGCTTAGCGTACGCCTATAATCAAATCAACATTTACCCATTTATATGTCTATGGTTTATGTCTTTGTTTAAAAAAATACATATATATTTGTTGACCAGCATCTTTCTCGCTAAACATAGGAGGGGAATCTTATCCACAAAGGGCCAGTCTGTATGAAGGTTTTTGGCAAAACCTTTAGGTTAGCTGTTCAAACCCAGGTGCGAGAACTCTTCAGCCAATCAGTCCTGTATTAGTAACCTTATTTGGTAGTTACAGCAAAAACTCGGACACAAAACAGCCCCCACTGCCCACCCCTGCCCTAACCATACCAGCACTCTGTGCTTGTAATTGTTTTACCAGTCTTATAAGCTCAATCAGATATTACTCCATGTAAAATAAATTTACCCACCTCTATATTTTGGACTGCAGAAGGAAACCCATGCAGATATAAGGAGGGTATTTACAGTAGCACACATTCAAAGTAGGGGACACGATACGAGGCTTTCATACTACCAGCACTATACACTATGTAATGCATTGTTCATAAATTGAGTAAATTTACTTTTTGTTCACTGATCAATGCTTAACTGCTTAAAAACAAAAAAAAAACTTTTGCAGTTCTAAAATATTGCAATTATTAATATTGCTGTATTTAGTAAGGGGGGATTGCTGCAGAGTTTTTCTTGGTGGATATCTATGAGGGTGGGTAGATAAGTTCCTGAGCTAACTGCATCTGTCTATCACTATACTGTACTATATATTTCACTACTATACTACTATATCACTATCACTATGGTCTTCTGAGGCTTTGCAGTTCCCAAACCAGAAGGTTAGGATGCTCTCTATATGGTTCCTCTGTAGCTATGAGAACTGGGGTTGCCTAGGAGCTGGGTTGTCTGGTCCAGGTGAGTTCATCTGGGGTACTCTGAGAAACTTGGTGGACTGGGGGCGCACCCCTGTAGGGCATCGGAGCTGAGTGTGAGATATTTTGTCATCTATCCGGACTGTTGCTGCACATTTTGATAGTCTGATATCCAATTCCAAAGGGATCTGTCGAGGGCGAGTGTGTCCAGTTTTCTGGTGAGTGTTTGTGAGACAATTGTTTATTCATGCTGTACCAATAAGAAGACAGTTCCACATTTTACCAAATATCTTAGAGTTTATGCAGACTAGTGTTGCACGGTATACTGGTACTGAAAGAGTACCGTGGTTCCACATTTTCAAAAGCTGTTCGGTATCACATTTCTTTAGTACGAGCACTAATTACACTATTACAGACAATTGTAATCCTATATATCACTAACCATTGAATCTGAACTATGGACTCAATATGTCTGAAGCACTGCCAAAACTCAGTCATATTATATAATGTCATGCTAAAAAAAATACTAAAATGTCAGCTAGGTGAATATGATCTTCCTAGCTTCAAGTCAATGATTTATGTAAGGGATCTTGATATAGCAAGATCTTATAGCAAGGTTGCCAACTTTGTTAAATATTTCCATAAGGACATCTGCCAGTTGATACCCACATTCCCTGAGCACAAAACCAGGGATGCTGTCGAGCCCAGTGGCTTTATGTGGGTCCACTTTGCAAAGAGTTTTCTTAACTTCAGCAGTAGACAGATGGAGGACTTGATCATTAGGATCAGGCGTGTTGTTGTGGGTGTTGAAGCACACATAGAAGTTCTTTAATGTTTCTTAGATAGACAGAGAGATACTTTATTTATCCAGAAGGAAATTTAGGAATCTTGGAGAGAGGCTTCACTGGGGCATGTCTGGGATGCAGTCTTGTAGTTTGTCAGACCAGGGCTGCTCACCTTAAATTTGTGATTTTGCTGACAAGGCCGTCTGTTTTTAATAACATATTATATTTTCAACTAACACTCTATTTTTACCTTTAAAAAGCTTTAAATGGATTTATGGATTTACAGACAGGCTGAATTTAATAATTTTTTTTATGGACTGTCTGTAAATTTACAAATGGTTGACAACCCTGGTGAGATCTTACAAGCTCTGCCACATGTGTCAGGTCTTGTTGTTCTGGAAGTGGTTGTGGACTGCTTGTGCCTACTTCCCTTTGGCAGTTCTGATGCCATGACACAGACTGGTTCTTGCTGCTTTGAGGGCTGCATTGTGAGCTGTACTCTGCTCATTAAAGTATATACAGTACTATATATTCATTAAAAAGTTGATCGAGACAGTGAAAATGAAAGCGCTCGCTCGGTTGTTTGAGTCTCTCTTCCTATCCTGGCCACTGACTGGCTCAGTCTCACACAAGTTCGTTTCTCTCATACAAGCTTCTACATTGCTATGCATCGGAAGCATCTTTTTTTGCGATTTCTGAGAACTTTTATCTAAGCCCCACGATGGCTCCTAAACGTGTTGCTTCTTCTAAGCCTTCTGCTTCTTCTTATTTTCATAGCTAGGTTAGTGGTTCTGTGTAAGAACTGTGTGTGTGTGTAATTAAATGTACAATAATAATAATATATTTGTAATGTCTAATATGTCTTATTTTTGCTTATTTTGTCTAATATATTGGGTAATATAATTGTGACTAAAGGGTGTTGTTTCATGTCTAGAGGGCTCTAATAATGTTAAAAACAGTATTTAGTAGGTCGTAAACAGGTTTTCTATGCTCTACGAAGATATTCAATTTATAAATATAAATACTTCGCAGAAATTCACTTTTCACAGTAGAGTCTGGAACGGATTAAACGTGATAAACGAGGAACGACTGTATTACACTGAATGCAAACTTTGTCCTTTCAATTAGTTCAGTTCAAAACAACGAACATCAATAGCTCTGGAACCCTTGCCACATTTATATTTGTTCAAGAATTAATGATATATTCCACCCATGTCTTGATTTATTTATTTCTACCCAAAAATCGTAGGCATTGAATTGTCTCCCCTGGTTGCAAAGTCTACATGCTGGTAGAACTTTGGCCATCCTGCTTTGAGATTTGAATAACTGAAATCACCAGCCACTATAAAGAAAACACTGGGATGAGTGTTTTGGTGCTCACCAATTGCCTTATAGAGAATAGACAGCGAATTTCTTAAGTTAGCATCTGCCCTAAAAATGTCCATCCAACGGAATGGCCATTGTCCAGTCGTGATAGAGTCCTCCCCTGTGAGTCTTCCTGGTGGTCTCAGTCTGACTAGGAAGATGTTAGCCCTTCCTGTAGTACAGCTGCGCATGGAGGCTTTTCATGGAGCATGTTTCCTTGACGATAAAAACACAATAGTCCTTCATCTCCTACTGAGCTGTTACCTGTAATCTGAGGAAGTCCGCTTTGTTGCCCAATGAGCACACCTTTGGCCAAAAAGATGGATGGAATAGCTGGTCTATTGGGGTTAACTGCTAACTTGACATGGATACCTGCTCGTTATCCTCGCTTCCACTTTTCCTGATACCTATTGCAATGCCCTTTCGTCATTGGCCACCTTGCTTTAGGACCTTTACACTGTAATCCAAGGCTTTGTAGTAGACTAGTGATCAGTGAAATTGGATGGCAATAAATACAAAGTCTTCTGATCTGTAACAGAGTTTGTAATAGAATTTGTATGTGCTGAGCTCTTGGTTGTGCTTGGTGAGCTGCTATATTGATTATCAAGTATATTTGTTACTCTGTTTGTTAACAATGATCAGTATTGAGTAAGGGCAAGTGTTACTCTGGGAGTTCTTGGACACCCTCAGAGTAGTATGCTAGCCTTTGTTTATACTGGTTTGGAAAAAAATCTAAGGATTTTTGATGAATGTCCCAGCTTAATATTTCAGTTCCCATTAGTTGAGGAAGTCAGCTTCCTCCCAGAAACAACAAAAAATCAAAAATTATATCCTAAAACAATTTTAAAAGTTAGGGTTACAGTAATTTGCCTGGAAATAGTTTTGTGAAGTAAATGTTGTGGTTGATGGTACCTTGGCAGTAATGGTCAGAACCCATTTTCCGGCAGGACATGGCCTTGAGAGGGGGCCAGAAATGCCCATAATGTCCACTGTGGGAATAATGGAAGTTTGGGCAAATTAGCTACATGTGAATTTTTACATACTGACGAGGCACAGAGCTGCCAGCCAGGTACATGGGACATCCTGGCTGTACCAGCTTATCCTCTGACAGCTTCAAGTGATATTTCTGCTTTTTGTCTTTAGCTTCCAGGTATTTATTTATCCTTTAAGGCCCAGTCAAACAGCTAAAAAACCAAGGAACCATATGAGTGACTTAAAAACACATGCTTTTATTTTTGTCTACAACTCCGGTATGGCCCCTCGGGTGAGAAACAGTTCTTTTTGCAGCCATGGTGCTTTTCAGGTCCACAGCCTGGCTGAATCCACTGTTCAGTGCTCTCGCTCTTGACGTATCTATCAGCGTTGCCTTGTCCTCCCCACTGGCCAGAAACACAGAGGATCACACGGCGGGCAGCCTCCTCACCCTTCCCCCTATGGGATGCCACAGCATTCACTGCCAGGAGACAGCCTTGAATAAATAAACAGCCCCTGCAAGGAGCAAGAGGCTGGATTAAGGCTTCTGCCAGGTTCCATCCAGCTCATTGCCATCACACAATAATTAAACTGGTCGTTCTGGTTCCGGGAGAGTAGGGGCACTTAAAAAGTGTCTGCATTGGCACTAAAAAATTATTGTATGTTGGTACTGATTATCATGTTACTACGACGGCGTATTAGGGCCATTGTATATAAAAATAAAATAAAACGGGGTTGGGGAGGGGGGTAAAAGTACGAGAA
>JAODKM010000126.1:24510226-24530184 GCA_026780845.1 Petrocephalus sullivani
ACCACCTCCGCATCATGCCTCTGCCACTATGTGTCCCGCCAACTCTGCATCATGCCTCTGCCTCTATGTGTCCCGCCGCCTCCGCATCATGCCTCTGCCTCTATGTGTCCCGCCACCTCTGCATCATGCCTCTGCCACTATGTGTCCCGCCACCTCCGCATCATGCCTCTGCCACTATGTGTCTGCAAACTGTGTTGGATTCTGGCCCTCCAGTACTGGAGTTGGGCACCCCAAATATACACTATTATATTCGTTTTGAAAATCCAAAAGCAACATCAGGTTATAAAATTCAGAGAGGCCTAACTGGACTGAAAAGGGTTTCGTGTTTCGTTCACTGCAGGGCTGGCCACTAGAGAGGGCCCAGGGCTTCTCTTATATGGAATCAATTAAAGCTTAAGCCTTCAGACACTCTGCCTTTATGGACCTAAAATGAACAGACTGTATAGAAGTATGATAGATTGTGACATTTAAAGCAGATACACCATTTCCCCTTCTTGTGACAGGCATGCCGTGTTTCTTCCTTGCTAGAACATTTCCCTGTGATTAAGGACCTTGGCCAGGGCCCATACGTCCTCTTTTCAGTAACAGATTCTTCACACCTGTTTGTTGTTACTGGGCAGTGGGGTTTCTGTTCAATGCAGCGGTCATCTGAGGTCAGGTGGGTGTTGCAGGTCTTCTCCTGTCTTCTCCTTCCCTCCTAAGACGGGTGGTTAAGTAAGTTTGAGCACTGCTTCATATTGCGGTTTTCAAGGTCCAGTTAGGGTGCTCTCTAAGTAATTGAGTGAATAAAATGTAGAGTTTACTAAAAGTTAACTACGACCCCAAATCAGAAAAAGTTGGGGTGAATTCAATTTTAGAATTTTTTTCCGTTCTCCATACCATTTTTACATTTTTTCCTCATTTGGGGTTGTAGGGTTGTATGTGCCTCAATCCATCTTCCAACCACTTACTTAGGTCATGGTTTCAAAGTTGCATTTGTCACACTCACAGTTATGCTCCATGCAATGTGCAGTGAAATGCATGGTCGCCCAGTTCCCAAATGTGTGTAAGTTGCAGAGGGGTCTGGAGCCAATCGCAGGAAACATGTGGCAGAAGGATTTGGGTACCTTGGAGAAAATGTCAGACCATCACAGAACTACACACCTTTATGTAATTACTCTAATACTAAACAATATCATAATTGTACCAGTGCATCGTGTGGCCGTGACCTAAGCAATGCTCCACACTGCTGCTTTCAGCACTGCAATGACCCTTGACAGTTTATTACCGCCACGGATCAGTGACTTCAAGTGAGCGTTCTCCCTACGTCGCCAATCATGAATTCTGCCGCTGTTCCCGCCGCCTGTGGCTCTGTCTCCCACACATCGGCATGTGGGAGAACAGTGCGATATCTCTCTACGCTTCCTAGGTGTCAGGCTGACTTCAGGCTTTAGGCTGGCTTGTTGTCCGCAAAATAGGCAAAGATAATTTATTGGTTTTGGAAATCCCATGCTGGCTTTTAAATGTCAAAGGAGGCCAAACCAGGGACAGAAGATCCACCCCAGCCAGCTGAATGCCTCTCTTGCGTGCTCCTGGGGGCAGCATAGCACTGGGACAATGAGGTAAGGGCATGGACCAGACACACCTCTGAAAGCAGCTGCTGCTGGGGGAACACTCAAACCAGGGCCCTCATATATATATTATTGGTTAGTTTTTTTTAGTCTTGAACATCCCCTTTCCTTGGTTTTCAATATGGACTGATAGGCAGTTACTCTATTGTATGTTACTCTAATAGGATGTTTTCTGTGAAAGCTGTGAATCGGAGTGCAGCAGGAGCTCAATGTGTTTTGGTGAGAGGCTGTGGAGCAGAATACTTACACTATATGGAAAAATGCATTGGGACACTTGGCTATTACACCTACAGGACATTTCCTGACATCTCATTCTAAATCCATAGGCATCAATATGGAGTTGGTCCCACTTTTTCAGCTATAACAGCTGCCACTCTTCTGGGATGACTTTCCACAGGATTTTGGAGTGTGTCTGTGTGGAACTTTTTCCCATTCATCCAGGATTCGTGAGGTCAGGCACTGATGTTGGACATGAAGGCCTGGCTTGCAGTCTCCATTCTAGTTCATCCCAAAGGTGCTCTATCAGGAGTACAGGGCATTCAAGTTCTTCCACACCAAACTCTCCCAACCATGTCTGTGAGGACCTGTGCACTGGGGTGAAGTCATGCTGAAACAGAAAAGGGCATTCCCCAAATTATTCTCACAAAGTTGGAAGCATGGAATTGTTCAAAATGTCTTGGTATGCTAAAGCATTAAGAGTTCCTTCACTGGAACTAAGTGGCAGCGTGCGTTACACCACTCCATCCAACGTTTGACATTACATTTGGTGATGTGACTCTTGCATGCAGCTGCTCGGCTATGAAAGCCCATTCCATGAAGCTCCTGATGCACAATTTTTTTAGGTTATTGTCTAAACTCTGCAATTATTCAGCCAGAGAACTGGCGACTTTTATGCACTATACTGTACACCCCAGGACTCGGCGACCCCCCTCTGTTACTTTACGTGATCTGCCACTTTGTGGTGGAGTTTCTGGGTGCGTTCGAGATGGGCTTACAGCTGTCTGCAGCTGACGTGATGTAGCACGAGGTCTGTGCGCGGCTGCAGAGCTGGAAAATAATCTGACTGGTGTCAAGTCGGACAACTGTTACTGCTTCTACTGCATGAGATCTGATGGCAGTGTTCGAGCTCGTTACGTTGTTTTTTGTGGCAGACGTGGCAGACATTGTGTAAAAATATGCTTCATATTATATTTATCTAAACGGTCCCCAAGCACTGCAATACACTGAGATGAAAATACATTTATTTCAAGGATTCAAAGTTTTCATTGTCATATGTACAAAGTACAGTGTAAAATATAATTCTTACTTAAATGCCTTCTTCACAGACTAGACAATTAGACAAATAAAGCAGCGCAACATTACAGTAACTAACAATAAATTAACAACTAACATCAACTAATGTGCACTATTAAAGTTCTTTAATTTATTTTATTTGATTGTATTATTTATTTCCTTGATTTATTTAAACTTTATTTTACCAGGTAAATCAAATCAAATGGTTCTTTTCGGGGGAAATAGGAGCACCCACACCGGCCCTCCATGGATCAGGTTCCCCACCCCTGTCCTAAATGCTACCACTTTGCAAGAATACCACTTCCACTTGACTGTGGAATATCTACCAGGGAAGAAATTTCACAAACTAATTTATTGCAAGCACAGCGTCCTATAACACTACCATGCTGACTGCTCGCTGAGCCACCTACCCTACAAATGTTTGTAAATCTGATTGCATGACTAAGTACTTGATTTCATACTGTACACCTGTGGCAATGAGTCAGAATTCAATGATTAAGAGGTGTGTCCCAATACTTTTGTTTCTATAGTGGTTATATGAACTTACCCTCTTCAACAAGAAAGTATCACTATTGAGAACATCAGTTTCAATTTTAAAATTATTTATAAATTATTGGACTATATACATGTGGACTATATATGTATTATGTATTGTGTGTGTGGGGGGGGTAGTATAGATCACATTTGGGGACCAGTTTTATAAAAATCTGTGAATATAATAAAAAAGGAAAAATGCCAAAAGTATTTGGTTAACCTTAACTTATGGTTAGGGCTGGGTAGGGGTTAAGGGTGTTGTTAGTGGGATTAGAAATGAACAGACCATTTAGATAGGTACACAAGTCTGTATTTGTATGTGCGTATATATATAGAGAGAGAGGGAGAAAGAGGGAGAGAGAGAGAGAGAAAGAGGAAACTTGAGGGAATTGGACAGCCAAGCCTGTTTAAAGCAGTCTATGTTCCATCTCTAAATCACTAAATAGCACTTTGTGTTCAAAGGCAAGGTGATGTACTGCACCTATAAATGTTCCTTTTGATTCATGGGAATGTGAAACCGGCCTGATGAATTGCATGTGATGTTCTGCATAAGCGAAGCCTGCATTTTATCTCCCCGTCTCACAGTCCAGCTAACAACACACAATGTTGTTTTATTATTTGGGCAAATTTGTCTCATATCAGCATCAGGTTTGGAGCTTTTCGCGATCATTTCGCCTATAAATACCCAGATGGTTGAGATAAATCAGTAGTGCCTCATGCTACTATTATCACTTACAGCAGAATGATATATTTTAGGCCCATTTATTGATAAGCCAAGCCTGTGATTAACAGATAAGGTCATGTGAGTGTGATAAAAGCGACCGGGGTAGAACCTATAAACTTTCACTGGTATGTGTCTCCATTGGTTAGGAAGGTTAGTGCCTATGATCTGATGAAATGCAGCTTGAATCATCTAGCTGGCAGAGTCATTTTGCCATTGGACCACGGCCCATAAGCCCGATTGGTCTAGCGACGGTCTGACCCTGTGTACTCAGTCATACAACACTTTGGATAAAAGGAGTTTGCTAAATAAAGGTACATTTATTAAGTCAATGTACACATTTGAAAGAAAACAGCTTTGAGAATTAATGGCACCATATTTATCCATCCATCCATCCATCCATCCATTTTTCTTTGAAAGCTACAAGCACAAGGCAGGGAACCAGTCAGGATGCTGTACGCCCCCCATGGCAGGACCCACACATGCACCGTTCACCACCGCTCACTTGCTCATTTACCGCACTGCTGCCAAACTGTCACTTACTCGATAGATTCTGCGAGAAGTAAAACGTGTGTATGGAGCCATCTATGTATAACTTTCATAGTCAGTTTTCACTGGGATATTACTAATGAATAAGCAAGAATAATACTTGAAACTCCATCATTTTAATCCATTTCATGTTTCATTGATATTTAATACTAAAAAATTCAAGTACTATTTAACCACATGCTATGCAGAGTAATCTCATGAAAAATAACTTTTTAGTCATACATACATATGATAAGTAATAAACTATACAGCCCAGTTTCAGACCCCCCAACCAAAACCATACAGGGACCGACCATTGTTCTGGGAAACAGCATTCTGGGGTCAGGCTGGATTAGTATACAGATACCAGTGGACAAATGGCACATTTGGAAGTCTTTGGAAGTCCAAAGTACAGTACTATATGGAGACTGAACAAGCACACTGGCCTCACACCTCCCCCATCTCCACCAGGGCCCTCCTGCGCATACGCACCCAGCTGTGGACGGGCGATGAGGATACTTGGGGAGGTCAAGATAAGGTCAGTGTGAGAGAGGAAGAAATGACCCCCCCCCCCCCACAGGCACATAACCCCTATTCAGGACCAGCAGAGGCAAGCCATTGTGGGTGCTGAGAGGTGCTGAGAGAGCACCCACCCACTACGGTGTCAGCATGGCGGTTCTGAAACAGAATAGGCCCTGCACCTGTGACAGGTACCTCAGTCTGAGGCCCGATTAGCTGGCAAGGTCATCTGCTCATCGATTAGCCTGTCTGCTCAGGACGTTTATAAGGAAGCAGCGCTGAACTCAGAGACATTCCTGCCTTCTACTGTTACTACGCATATCGAAGGGGTGCTTCTATGTAGACCAACTGCTATGCATATAAGCAAAAGATGGATTATTAGATACACCCTAGAAACCAACTAGTTCTGTCCACATTTTAGGGTGTATTTTGTTTTAAAAACTGAATTATTAAAAGGGAAGCAGAATACTTTATGTAGGCTTTGAAGTTGGATTGGCCAAATCAGAAATGGGCCAACTGTCACAAAGACCTCCAATATTGTTTCTAAGATCATTGCACTGAAAAACAGCATGGGGCTCCACATTTTATGGAAGAAAATCTCAATAACTGTCAGCTTTCAATAACTCAGTATTTTTGAAAGAAAAAAACAGCAAAATGCTATTTTTAAAACTTTAGGGAAAAAATAAAATGAATGAAAAGGTAGGAAAAATAAACATAACTTAAAAAATAATTAAAAATATACATTAAAAACAATAAAAATGTATTCATACAAATATACACAAGCATATATATACACGTACATTTGTGTACTAACGTTTGCAAAATGTGCCTTCTAATTGCATAATTATTTAAGTATTCATTTAATTAAATATTGTGAACATATGTGTATGTGTGCGCCTATTTATATATAGTATATAAGTATCTGAAAGTAGAGAATGGCCTGAACGATGGTTTTTCAAGGTAACAGACTCTGCCTTTCCCCATATAGTTGGGACACACACACACACACACGCCACCTGGGGGGCTCCCTTTCTGCTTTCGTGTCTCATTGCTGTGTGACCCCCGCCCCGCTTTCTGCTCTCGTGTCACATTGCTGTGTGACCGATCTCCATGGCCCCCCCAAAATGACCCACTCTGGCCCACTCGACTCACTAGCAGCCCCCCAGCGCTGTGTGGTTGGGGAGAGGGGGCCTCTCTCTACCAGCTCCTCCCTCCTGCCCCTGCTGCACTGAGCTCTTTGTCAGGAAGCTTAATCCTCTACTTCAGCTTCAGAAAGGGACAGAGGCTTGTCCCCAAAAACACACCTGATCCTAATCCTCAGGACACTGGGCCTGACTCTTCAGCTCATTCACAAGGGGGGAGCGACAGAGGGGACAAGTTGGGGTCGATGTTGCACGTCTCAAATGACTAGCTATAGATCATTCTGTTATTGTAATTACTCATGATTTGTAGATAGTATTTGATGGCTGAGGAACTGAACTAGGTACTTAGGCTATGTATTGTAATTAAATCCTTTGCTTATATAATGTTTTTTTTATTGTGAATGGATACCTGGATAAAATACTGAACAGAAGATTGTATTTTTCAAATTTCTCACTATAATCTTCAACTTTCTTGAACTGGTGTTTTTTTTTATTTGCAAATTATTAGTTAAAGTACATAATAGATTAGGGTTAGAACTAGAGCAAATCCTTTTTTACTTGGAGGTCAGAGGTTATGGGTCAGGGTGACACTGTGTTTGGATAGCACTGGAGAAAGCATCTATGCTGGGGTTAGACTGTTCAGTTTATCATGAGAGAAGATATGAAAGGAAGTGTTGAGGACCATCATCTGGGTGGTAGATGTGACCTCTGTCATGTGACCCAATAGTTCTGGCTGCTCTGGTTGACTGGGTGAGCTTCAAAGGATGTACAGGAAATGGCTTTCATAACCAAACCCATCAACAAGCAGGCCCATAATGAAGCTGCCAGGTTGATTGCAGCTGACAGCTGTCCTCAATTAGGCGTCTTTCTTGTTGAGATGGAGCCACAATCATGGATTTAAATGTTGGCAACTCATTGTAGCCTAACAAAGAGACAACACCAAGCTCCACTTTAACTCAGGTGGTCCCTATGAATGTCCTGATCATGCTATTAACTGGTGTGCCATTATGTGTAAAACTGGACATCAGCCAGCTAGACAGGTGTAGCTCCCAAGAACAGTGAAAACGCAGTCAGACTTCCAGTGTAGATATGCTGCTTTATATAAGGTGATATAAATACTTTCCTTTGCTATACATTGTGCTGTGTCCCCTGCTGTGTCACGTTGTCACTTGGGTTAAAAGCAGAGGACACATTTCGCTGTTGCGTGCTGTGGTGCGTCAACAGTGACGATTAACCACCTTCACTTCATCATCTGGTTTTCTTGACAGATTTTTGAACAGATTTCGACTGAAGAATTTCCAGAATCTGTCCTCTGCCCACTGAAATCCTGCACTTCGGCCAGCAGGCCAAGTGCGGGCCAGAGACCTGTGATTCCAGGTAGGAGGTACATCGTAAGCAGAGTCATTTTGTGAAGTTTGTGAAGCATAAGATGACCAAGTACAAGCAGAGCAGGCCAGCTTGCTGCCAGGAAGCATATTTACAGCAGCTGGCCTGAACGAGCTAGCTAGCACAAGAAAGCAAGAGCAGAACGGCATCAACTGGCGAAGTCTGGGGCTCATGTATGTGACCTAAAGTAAAAATGGCCCCAGAAGAGTGCGTACGCCTGCTCAGCTTTCTACCCCCACCCCAGAGCACCCCCAGCTCACCCCCAGCTCACCCCCTTGCCCTGCAGTTAATTGGAGTCAGACAGGAGTTGTTGACTAGAGCGAACTGAGCCGCCTCACTGTTATCACAGGGCCAGCTTGATTAAATAAGAGGAGCCTCCCACACGCTCAGTGGGGGATCCTCTCTTTCACAAGCTCTGTGTGCATGGCACAGCTGACCAGCCAATCACACGCTTTCCCTTTCTAATAGACACACGCGCATACCAGCACACTGAATCACTTCCTCAAACAAGCAGCACATACGCTGTGCACATGCCACATTCTTCCTTTACACATGCCTGTCTCTCCCTCTTGTTTGTGGGTGCAAAGTTCATTTATAATGCATAACCACAGTCATCCAGTGGCTGTCTAAAATAACACAAGCAGTGAAAATGTCTGACAATTTCCATCACTAATATTTCCCACGCTATTAAGCAAATTTGTGATTTTCTTGAGCATGACGTTTTTTTTCTACCTGGAAGCTAAATAAACCTAAGACAGCCTTATTCAAGGAACAGAGCCAGGGAGGGCCAAGTAAATCTGTTTTATTTGCCTGTTTGTATAGGTCACTTAGAATGATTACACAGCTCTTGACCTTTAGCCCCTCTACTGTAGGAGTTCTCCAGCTCGGTGCAATTGTGCAGCTGTGTTTTGCTGTCTGACTCCTGGTTCTCCTCCCTCTCTCTCTGGAGGGCCTGAGATAGCCTCCCCGCACATGGGGGGCGGAGGGGGTGCCATGTGTTCCCAACCCCACTCCAAGTGTATCAAGTTTGGCCTTTAACAATTACTGCTGACAAGTCTGCTCTTTCTGCAGGAACATGTTCGTAGAAGGGACGACCTGACCCTGGAGTTGTCCATGCTTGGACATGGCTTGATCTCCAGCTGTACTCTCTTTTCACTGCTTTGCACAGGCTCTTGTGGTTCTGGAATTTTCTCTTCTTTTTCTCTTCAGACATCCTACACCTAGACCAATCTGAAAACCTGACAGAAGTCACGTTTTTCTAATTTACGAAGAACTATACAACTTATACCTTACCCTAGATCTGAGTGAACTAGCAGGTGCTGAAGTGATGTAGTGACAACAAGTGTGATGTATTTATGTGTGCATCTCTGTGGAATACATTGCATTAGGCTAAAATGCGGGTCAGAGGAATGATTAGGACTTGAATAGATACAAGGTCCCCTGCAAACAATGCTAAGACATCTCAAAATTACAATGACCTGACCTGCTTTGAGGCACTGATAATTGTGTAAGGCCATTTCAATGGGAGGATGAGTATGGTTGAAATGGAATGTGTCTTGGTGTGAGTGCCACAGACCTGAATAAATTAAACCAAGTTTCCAGTTGGTTATATTTTTTGCGAGATGATTGTTTCACTTTGGAAAGACATTCTTCAGCGCTTTGGCAGTTGTGTGTTGTTTTTAAACTCGCATCCTTCCATTGTAAATGACTGTTACTATGTACTGCAATGCAATAGCTAGCTGGAGTCTGGAGTCCACCAGGGACCTACTCTGGCCCAAACTTGACAAAGTCTGAAATAAATTACCGTTTATTGAAGGAGAAATGGTTCACAGGCTGAAGCTTTTTGATGGCTCGGAACTGTTTCACCTGCCTTACCACATGCCTTCCAGTGATAGGTGTCATCAATGTTGACCTAGCAGCACCTTTAATGAAAGATTAGGGGTCTGAGTGCCAGCAGAGTCTGTAGGGGCATTAAAGAGTGTGTGCAATGTAAATCAGCAGTCAGTGTCAGGAGCTGCCACTGTTGTCAAGACTAATGTGGAAATCATGAACTGTTTCAGATGCTTGAAGATGTTTCAGATTTTTAGTTTATTTCAATGGCCTTCTAAGTGCCTTGTGATGCTCACTAAAAAAAATCACACACATGCAAAGTGATAAAATTGTACAGCTACACCTGCACCCTAACGCTCGTTTTATTTTATTTTGTTTTGTTTGAGGGGTGAAGCGGGGACTGCGGAGCTCCAGACACATATACTGAAAGACCTTAAATCAAACAAAAGCACGGATGCAATCTGAAGAGAAGAATTTCACGAACCTTGTGAAACGCATCCAGCTCCCTCTCTCTGATGAAACGCGGCGATTTGATATGAAGCAGCAGGAAACGCAAGAAGGAATAATTCCAGGCCCACAACGTGGTACCAGGCAAACTCTCCTCCCACGCCGTCAGGGCTAAACATGGACATGCTAAACTGTGCTGACCTGGTCTTATCTGCACCAAATTGTCTGGCTTCACCCTGAAACTGAGGGTGAGAGGGGAGAGGCTGTTTATCACAAATGCAGAGCAGAATCAGACAGGCAACAGTAAGAAGCACCAGCTGGGCCAGCAGTTGCCCGGGAAGCAGTGTGGGGCGGTGATCAACGTGAACCGTCATCGTCGTGAACCATCAGTCTGCATGAAGTATCAGGATGTAAGCACAGTCGACACCAAACGGTGATCTGCATGGTATATGACATGGAGATGCAGTGGTCAGTGCAGATCAGTCAAGTCAGCCGTTTATAATGGATGGATGGACGTCAAACAACTTGGATTTTCCAGTGTATACAAAATAATGTGGAGTAAAGATTCAAGATTTACCCTTATTTGCTCGTCGTATTGATAATAATTTATTTAAACAGTTTCAGTCGGAGTACCGTCCATTTCATAGCACAGAAACAGCTTTGATTAAAATCACTGATGATTTATGAATGGCCGCAGACTCTGGGCTGCTAACCTTGTTGGTGTTACTTGATTCACCTCCTATCTCTCTGGTCGTACTCAGTTTGTGCAACTTTCAGACCTCAGAGTGTTCCAGTTACTATGGGTGTTCCACAAGGTTCTGTTTTGGGGCATTTACTTTTTGGAAACATTTTATACAGTTTCAGTGTTATGCAGATGGTCTACTCTTGCAGAGCGCATATCCATGATGTCACTCAGTCTGCACGCTTTCACCTCCATAACATTAGTCGTTTTTGTCCATCTCTCACACCTTCTAGTACCACTATTCTCGTACATGCTGTAGTCATAGCTCGTACTAATTACTGCAATTCCATTGTCGGGTCTCCCTCTTAATCTTCCCCATAAGCTTCGCTTGCTTCAGAATGCTGCTGCTCGCATTGTTACTAGGACCCTCTCCATAGCACACGCTACTCCGGTTCTTCAGCACCTTCATTGGCTTCCTGTCTGATACCGTATTTACACTCCCTCCTGTACCTTCATATCCTCCCACTCTGCCCCTTTCATCGTGCCCCTGCTCACCTGACCACCATGGCGTTCAGGGCCTTTAGTCATGCGGTCTCCTGTCTTTGGAACTCTCTTCCCCATGATATCCATAGTATAGACTCGGCATAAAACTCACCTTTTTGAAATTGCCTTTTCAGTGCTTGTACTTTACTTGACTTATGGTAATAAATGAATGTTTCTATGTATGTATATATGTACATTTACATTTATAGCATTTGGCAGATTACATTTATAGCATATGTACAGATGTAGAAGTGCATGTATGTTGTGTTGATTGTGTTTTGTATGGTGTCCTTGAGTGCTTTGAAAGCTGCCTTCAAATAAAATGTATAATAATAATTTGCTCTCTGAACATTTGAAGAATGCTAGCCATGCAGCTCTTACTTTCATGAAGAACCATTCACGTAAAGTTTCCCTGACTCTAACTTCTACTTCCATCCACCTGTGATTGGTTACACTATGTTCCTAAGGTACCAATAGTTTACATTACTTTCCAGGCAGTACCCATGGTCATCAAGCACAGTGCAGCTTGGTGTCACTTCCTATTCCTTGCCCCTGTTCCAAATCCCAGAGCCAGTCACAGCATTAGGGAGCCGAGAGCCAAGGCTCATTCCGGCCTCGTTCTGTTGTTTCATTCAGCAGAATATGCTGTAAATGGTGAAACTGGTAATCAGTAATGACTCACTGACATCCCCTCCATGACGCATAAAGGCCGAGGAGCATAATAAGCCATAGAACATATAGAGATCTTGGATGGAGTTCTTCCTCTGATTCAGACCACAGGAACTCATTTGTTGAGACTAATGAAGGGAACACAGGCGGAAGCCTTCATGGTGAACTTGACCCGCCGGACGCGCCTGCGGCCATGATGGATGACATATTCCCGCCACATCTTGCCACATGATACATCCCAGCATGGTCTCCCGATAGAAGGAATTTCATTGAAAGTAGCATCCATATGTCTACTGTTTAGAAATGAATAACATTTGTTCTAAGGACTTCATTGCCGTCACAGCATTAAACACTAACGCACTCTCAAATTTTCTTGCATTCAACTGGTGCTGCAGGAAGAGCTGGCTTCACAACTGAGTCAAACACTTCACTCATAAGTCATTTATTACTGTAATAATGTGATAAACGTTGATGGAAAAGACATTCAGCTGTCGGCGAAGCGGAGACAGACATGAGGGGAGAGGTGCTGAATACAGCTTTCAAGAAATTTGCAGTCCTCAAAGTCTTAAATCGGAAAGTGAGAAACAGCAGGCAGCCACACTGACATCTTTACTACACCACATCTGCTTAGACTGTCGCTCGCACCAAGGGCAATGTGCTGCAGTCAGGCCTTCGCTTTAGTTTTTCCAGCAAGAGGCCAAAAAAAAACCTGTATTAATTTCTAAGGTGAATGACGATTTGCACCTGTTTTACATTTCGCTCGGCATCGGGGATTCGTGGTCCCCCTTTTCCCTAAGGAATTGCTTACAGGTGAGCGGCATTTGCTCGCCCTGATTGGCAGGAACTGGGAAGAATTATGATTTTCTTTCTGAGCCCTCTGAAAATCAAAGAGGCCTGCTGCTGATACATGTCATCTGTCACATGTGTCATGAGGGGTTCCACTTTGAAGCTACCCATGGTGATCTTTAATGGAGTCACCAAGAGTCCACAGAATGACCTTCTGCAGACATCCATGAACTTGTCAAAGTGAGCTCAATATTTCCTTCCATTCTAATGAAATCATGCAGACAATATTTTGTCTTATAAATAGTGAACACATATCTATAAAGAGTGAACACATGTCATGATATACATCATACTAAAATATTTACAATCCTATCCATGTCATATACTCAACTGAAATTTAACTACAAATGTATTTAACACAGTTTCTATGATGCCTACTTGAAGCGTTTGATTTTAAGCCAATCAGTATTTGTAATATTGGTTGTTTTTATAAACCTTTTCCAAATCCTCCGTGCAAACACCTCCCTGGAAATTTAAAGTGCTCCATCTAAAAGACCAGACGCCACTGAAATGGCCTACAAACGCCAGGCCCCTCTTTAAATTTTCAAAGGCCCCGGCCAATCTTTGAATGCTTTACACTGTGTCCTGTACATGGCTTCCTTGTTTTGACTTGAGCTCATGCTTTGAAGTCCCTTTGACGGCCAACATAAATGTGTGCCATTGGCCATTTATTTAATCCCTTCTGCAGTGGGACAGATGCGGGCGCCTTTCTGTGCAAGATCAGCGAAATAAAACCATGCTACCAAATTCTGGGAGGTCATTGGAAGTGAAAGAATACAATGTTAATCTGAACAGGTGATTTTTCCCTTAAACTGTTCCATTAATAACCTTTCAGTAATTGAAAGGGCAGCAGTGCATAATGAACTGGACCACCTTATCATAAATACCATGTGGGGATCTGATCTACCTTTGAGGAGGTGTTTGACCTAATTAGCTTTAGTAATATATATTCAGCCTTGTAATTGTTAAAGTGCAGAATTACATATTGGTAGGTTGTGAAAATACTTTTAGACAGATACCTCTGACAATCTTTGCTAAAGCAGGTGGGGGCAGTGTGTGGCTCAGCAGGCTAAACCTTTATTCCTGTGAGCAGAAGGTTTCTGGTTTGAGCCCTGGCCTTCGCGGAATAGTGGTATGTTCATGGACCCTTGAGCAAGCCCCTGAACCCCTAGCTCCAGGAGTGCGGCACACTGGTTGACCCTATGCTGTGATCTCTAAACTGCTCACACCTGTATGTGTCTCATGGAGACCCTGATGGGGTAAGCAAAAAGCTAATTTCCCCATGGGGATTAATACAGTATCACCATTCTATACACATGTCCAAGACTAACAGACATGGCAAGTACACAACTGTCACAAAGCGGGGAGAAGTATGTTGATTACATTTATCTGACAGACCAGAAAATTCACCCTCACTTGCCAAGCGAAGGAGTCCTGTATTTTCAATGGGCTGCTCTTCCTGCCTTATTATGGCATAGATTTGAAGCTCGATGTAAGCTTGGCTTCCTGTTGAACTGCACCATGATGAAACGTATCACAGCACTACTCTGATTTTGCTGAGCGAAATCTTCTGCTGACCACCCGTCACTGTAACACCTGTCTTTTGTAGTAAGTTGTTGAAATACCTCAGTCTCCAACAGATGATTAGCTAAAGTACAAGCCTCTGAATCCATTTTGCATACCTTTAAGCAATTATCTGATTTATCCAAGCGGTCATATTGCACATGTGTTGACCTGCATGCACTTATCTGCATGCATGCCAGCCACCAGAACATGTATAGTTCAGCTATTATAGTTCCATGAATAATTTTTGCTCTACCTAAAGATGAGGTAATAAATATTTAGCTGAACTCAGATTGAAAGGATGGGACTGAAAACAACAATGGAAAAATAAAGTCCCATAGCGCTATTAACTAGCGCTGTTGTACACCAAAAAGAGAGTGAGCGGATTGGTGTTTTAAAGGCTTATTAAGTGGAGCAGTTGTAGAAGCACTTGCAAGTTAATGATGTATAAAGGAGCTTTGATCCAGTTATTGACCGTAGAAATGGGATTACATTGGGCCAAGAAGTGGGAAAATGTGTTGTGGGCTTCACTGGCAAATTATGGAAAGCTTTTAAGGAGTTATTTTCAATAATGGTCATAAAATTATCAATTTGTTTTTCACAATGAGAAAATTAAGGTCTATGCTATAAAAAATACTCAAGGATGTCCATGTGTAAGCTACTCAGCATTAAAGAAAAATAATAATAAAAAAAATTATTTCACTGTGGTATTTAGGTAAATTCAAAATAACCATAAAGCACACTAGGAAATTATTACATGGACATTGTATGTATAGAAATACTGTGTGTGTTTGTGTGTGTGTATAGAATACATGAAATTCGGAAATGAATGAGACTTACACTTATACAGTAAACAGATGTAGGCTGTTTATAAGGAAAATACATAAATACATAAAATATTATAAGGATGTTGATGGCCAGATTGTTTTTAAGTATATAGAATTGCCAGCATCCCTTCTTTTTATTTTCTGTCTGTAGATGTGTTAACAGAAGGTTACTCTCCTGAACCACAAATGCACCAAATCTGCTTGCTTTTAAACCAAACCCAGTCTATTTAAAAATATTTCCATAACCTTTCTCTTAAAATACGTGATGCCATGTGCAGCCTTAAATTGCCTTCATTAAAGGGCAGGTTTCCCCCTTCTGTTGGCCTATAAAACATCCACCCACATAAAAAACAAAGAGAACGAAAACCTCAAATTGTTAACTCACAATAAAGCCTTTTCACCATGCTTACTACACAGTAGCCTCAGTCACATATAAATGACGTCATTAGTGAACAATTTCTTGTTGCTCATTGTTGACAAAACTGATAACAATACTCTCCTTCCGAAGGTGTATTTCGCTGTTGTGTTGTAAACTCAAATTACTATAATACATTATATCTGTAGCTATTTCACACCTCAGTTAACATTAAGCGCTGGACAGCTGGGTCTGCCTTCATTATATTTTCACTAGACATGGACGCATTTGCACTTCGAACCTATTACCGAGGGAGGAAATAAGGAGAACTGCGGAACTGATTTTTTTATTAGTAAATATGATGTATGAACCCTGAGGCGACTCTTTTTCATGTAAAGTCCTGCCAAATGCTGAGGCCAGGAGAAATTCACAAAATCCATAAAACATGTGCCATTAAAATGGACTCAGAGGTTGGCTGAATTTCAACTCTATATTACGTATTAATTTATTTTTAATTCTGTAAATGATTTGCAGATGTTTTACATACTTCGTGTTAGGGGGCTAAAACAACATTACATATAATTTACTGTCCGCCCCCTCCCCCACCTTCCCACTCAAAAAGCATGAATGAACCATTAACTTAAAAGAAAGGCTGTTTTAGTTTATTTTCAGGTGCAAAATCTGAAATGAGGCGGGTGACAAACTTTAGACTTGCAAATGGATTATTGAAACTTTATTACGATGTGAATGAAAGGATTTGGATTCTGCTGGAAATGTTTGATATTTCTGAAGGTCATTCATCACCAATGACTTTTACTGTGTCTTCCTGATGATGTAAGAGAAGATCAGCAGAAACACATTTCAGAAAACTGGGGGAAGCACTTTGTAATATTTTTTAGAATATTATTTTAGGTAGACTTTAATTTACGGCACTATTCCTATTTCATCTTGATTTGAATTTAATTATTTTCAAAATCTTTATAAATACTGAAGGATCACTGTAAGTACATCTAAAGCGAACCTCTTTAATTACTTTTTCTTATTAATGTTTGTATTTCCTGGCCTTAAACTGTTTTGGCCAATGCTGCAGGCACTTTGGTATGTAAACCAATAACGCAGAAATAAAACTGATTACATTTTATGAAGGATCACCCTAAAATTGAAGCAGCAAACTTTGCAAGCATACTTTGCAAGACTGGTCCACGTCAGACCAAAACTGAAGCAACGGAGCTTTGTGACAGCAAAGAGAAGATGAGATCATTAGAGGCTTGTTTTTGTCATATGGATCGATCTATTTGTCATTATCAGTGGTGGACAGGGGTCCTGTAATCTGCTAAGCGCTGACTTGTCTTTGTTAGCAGATTAACATTCTTGCTAACTTTGAAATGGTTAGCAGACTAATTAGCAGACTAAAACACAGAATCCAACAATCCCCAAATGGGTAAATCCTAAATATCCCCAGGTAATCATTCCAGCCCCCAGCACACAATTGTTAAACACGTTACAATTTCTACTCTATAGGTATGTGGGTTTCAGAGCTCAAAATCAAAGAGGAGCTAAATACATATAATAAAAGTTACTGGTTATCGTTAGCATTTGCTAAATTTTTTGTGGTTTATCAGTTTAGCAGTTATTTCTTTTCGGTTAGCTGTGTCCACCGCTGGTTTCATTTACTTTATTTAGCCTATTTGATCTGGGATTGGTCTTATTACCACTTCACAAAAATATTATATGAAAAGTGTACTGTAAAATTGTACACCAGATCCAAAATTGGAACTGTACATGACATAAGGCACCAAAATTGAAACTACCAGTAGAGGGCGGCCAAAAGTAAAAACGGAGCCTCCAGCTGCCATCTTGTAAACACAGATGTGCCATCTGAACCTATTTTGTGGATCTTTTACAGGGCTTCACTGTCAACTGAATGAACAGTTTGGCAGTTGTTATCTCTGGACTTCTTTGAAGCTGAATCACAGCAAAAATGTGTAGCATGGCAGAAGATGTCATTACTTACATGAGTGCTAGCATCACCACGTAGCAAGCAGGACACTCAAAGAAATGCATACAGATGGTCCCCAAGTTACGATTGTTCGACTAAGATCAACTGTTGGTCGATCTTACAATGACCATAGCGATATGACATTTTAAAAATGTTTTAAGTTTCGCACAGCAGGCAAACGTAGCAATGTATGCGGTACAATACATTAGGATGCTGCTGGGATGTATGCATCTCCTGAGATGCTTCACTCTCGCCAGCGATCGACAGAGTTCAGTTGTCTCGGTGTTAGAGCACATATTTTTTTCTCTTTCTGGTGTCAAAGCCTGTCTTGACTTACGATATTTTCAAGTTACGTTGAGGTCATCCGATTGCATATCCATCGTAAGTTGGGGATTACTTGTAATGTGAATTTAGATATTAGTTAAGATAAAGTCACTTCTTGTTGTTTAGTGGGGAAAAAATTGGTATACTCTAAATGGAAGCCAAAAGTTAAAAAGGACTTTGATCTGTACATACTGTTCTTGTTAGTAGTTGTGGCTAATAGCTTGCATATACTATAAATACACTGTAAAAAATTGCTGTAATTTCTACAGTAAGATTTTACAGTGAAGCATTGTTCTATGATTTTACAGTATTACCCTATATAGCACAATGCACCTTGGGACACCCCCCCCCCCCCATGTTTCTTGCCCCTAGTGTGCTGCCCTTACTCCCAAGGGCCGGCCTTATCTGTTATTTTGTATTTATTGTTACTTTGTATTTATAGGGTTGCCCTGCTTGTTTCCTGGGGGGTATTCCCCGTACGTGGATTATTCGTTTAGCTGGACAAGATTGTTGATGATTTGGCATGATCCTGGATCTGTCGGTTCTTCACAACTCTCGATGGATGTGTTGTTATACCAAAACATCCTAATCATCAAACCTATTTCACGAAGCGGGTTTAGTGAAAACTCAGAGTTAGTTGCGTGTGAGTTAAGGGTATCAAAAAGCCAGTTGAGCCCAATTCTGAGTCAGTTACTGCGGTAACATACCCCGTGAAGCTAATTTGCTCACTGGCAGGTTTAGTCCGTGTAACTCTGAGTTTCTCCTCTTTAAATGAACCGTCACACTGAAGCAGGTACTTTCTCAGACATGGCGTATCCTTTTCTTGAAAGACCTGTCGACATCGAAGCATGAATTATCCGCAGGAATCTCCATCGGGAGAGGGTGATCAGACCCCATTTAGATATTTTATGATTTACAGATGATTTTCTGTTAGACAGTCATTTATCTCAACAATATTCTTAGCCCTCATTTTTCTCGTCAAACACACCATGGACATCCTCTCAGTTCCAAGCAAATTCTTTGTACAGCTCTTCGCTTCTTTGCTAATGGCAGCTTTCTGTACAATATTGGTGATGCTCAACACATTTCTAAGGCAACCGTCTGTCGGTGTATCAGACAGGTTACTCTAGCGCTTAAACGTTTTCTCTACACGTTTGTGGCATTTCCTGGTCACAGATGTAGTAGAATAATCAAGGAAGAATTGCAGGTATGAAGTAATAGCCTAATATATTTAGTAATATGCTTTAAGATTTTAAGCAATAAACAATTGTAGGTTAAGAATAGATGAAATATAGTTACGCTTTTTGCATTGTTACGCCATACAAAACTAGAAACTGACTGTAGTACCTGTTCAAATTAAGTAGGCTTATGCCCTCTTTGTTAGGATTTCCAGCTGTGATTGGCTGCATAGATGGCACACATATTCCCATTAAGGCACCTTCAGTAAACGAAGGAGACTATGTGAATAGAAAGTCATTCCACAGTATTAATGTGCAGGTAGGTGAGTGTCTAGCTTTTAGTAGTTTATGGCATTGAATTATTGGCCTACTTTACAGTACATCTACAGTAACTAATCACTGTTCTGCATTGTGAAGATTATATGTGATGCAGCCTGTCATCAGCAATGTGGAGGCAAAGTGGCCTGGGTCTGTGCATGATGCCAGAATGTTCCGTGAATGTACACTGAGCGCTAGACTTGCTCGTGGTGAGTGTATACAGTGCAGCTATATTATAATCTTCAAGCAATATCTTGTTCCCTCATATTGCACCTTAACATGTAAACTGTCTACTCATTATTGTAGGGGAGTTCAGTGGTTACCTACTCAGGGGCAGGGGGTACCCATGCCAGCCCTATCTGCTGACCCCATACCCTGATCCTGAGCCTGGCACACAGCAAAGATATAACTTGGGCCATAGCACGACCCGGGCCAGTGTTCGTGCGTGTAAATCCAATCAGCCATGGCCTAGCCATTCATAGATGAGCGAACGATCGGTTTTTTATTGTTGAGGGTTAATATTCCCGCTTGGTTGAAGCGGAAATCTTCGGAAAATATTATTATGCAGAAACAATAAATGATCTTGCCGATCGCGCAAGACCCTCTCGATTTGAAATGTTCTTATTATTATTTTGTAGAAGCCA
>JAODKM010000126.1:24531708-24546928 GCA_026780845.1 Petrocephalus sullivani
CCTATCAATATGGGCCAACATTTCTAAAGAATGCTTTCAGCACCTTGTTGAATCAATGCCACGTAGAATTAAGGCAGGTCTGAAGGCGAAAAGGGGTCAAACACCGTATTAGTATGATGTTCCTAATAATGCTTTAGGTGAGTGTATATAAAATAGACCTTTTGAGACAGTGTAACACAGGAATTCTAAAAGAAACTAGCAATATACCGGTAGAAAGCTAACCCTGAAATATTTATCATTCTATCTAAAAACAATTTTTATATCAATTGTGAAATTGTGTGAAATAACGGCTGATACTGTAGTTGGCACTAAAAATAAGAATAGTTACTCACTTAATTTCTTCCTGCTGGTGCAAGTCCAGGCTTCTGCTGAAAGGTACATGGTTTTACACTTTTTGAAGGTTAGACAGAGCAAAAACTTTTAATAATTGGTCTTACCTCTAGCATTTTGGTGACTGCAGAAACGGTTCCCTCATCTAGGGCCCTAGATGGTCTGGGTGCAAACTAGTTGGTCTCCCTGCAAACAGACTACTTTTGTATAAGCAAAAGAAATTGCATAAAATGCACAGTGCTTCTATAAAATATGGACTACTAACATATGAGTCAGATGCATCTTGGGCATCTTCATTTGGGGGGGGGCTATTAGAGATACAGAGTTTCCAGTTATTAAAGGGCGGGCCTACCATTAGATGAGGTGAGCTGAGGTACCCCCTCTATTCCCTCAATTAGTGGGCATTCCTGGTTGCAGTTTAAGACTAACTCCTGCATGGGTGAAATCCTCAGCCTTCCTTTTGGTCGCTAAATTGATACATATTTAAACAGCAATTACTATTTAAATACATTTTTCTTCATAGGCTACTTAACACCTTGTGAAATGTTTCAGTATTTTATATTTACTTGTTGCCAAATTCGTTTCTGGCTATTTGGACTGCGCCTGTTGTGATACCTGTAGACTATTGCTCCACTTAATAATAAATACCTTAGTAGGCTATATGTGGTGATCTGCTGGAAGTATTGTATATTTTAAAAATGTTTTAAAATAGGAGAACTTTCGAAGTACAACTTTGAAAATAAAATGCCAGAAAGCGATGAATTCAAAACCGATCCAATCAGAACTAATATCTTTAGTTAGTGTTTACTGTAGTTGCAGATCATTTTGATCTAACTGGCTTCAAGCATGCAAGCCATGTAGTTCTATCTCTGAAGTGTGTCTGTGATAGGCTTGGTTGACGTCTAATGTGGGGACCATATAATCTGTAGACAATATGGTGGTATGAAATATTACATACTGTCCAGGCCTGATCTCAGGTCCCCACAAAAATCTGTGAATGCAATCAAAAAACTAAAAATACCAAAATTCTTGTATTTTGTTTGGTTACTTATGGTTAAGCTTCGGGCTGGGTAGGGGTTAAGGTTGTTGTGTTGGGATTAGAGCTTTTCCTGTAGAGATGAATGGAGAGTCCCCACAAAGATATAATTACAAACATGTGTGTGTGCGTGTACGTGCAAAGAAAATTAGTTTTCAAAGAAAATCTGAAAATAATAAATTAGATGATGACTATGTTAGTTTCACTGACTGCATGTACGCTAGATTTAGTCAACTAAATATCCTATGATTAAAAGCAAAAAAAATCAACAAAAAATCATACTAAAATTGAATTGTATTTACTAAAGACTAAAACTAAATCAAAGTACGCTGTCAAAATGAAACACTGCACTTGTAGATACATTTTATGAATCAATTATAATCTCTATATAATGTAAATTGTGGAATAATGTATATTACATATGTATTTATGTATGTGTGTGTAATAATATGTAAATATTTCCTTATTTCCTTTCAGAGCCACACATCTGCATACACGCATAGTCAGACATTACACACAGTCCATAGCAGAGACTGATTATAGTGTCTGCTTGTGCCTCTGCTTCTGAGCGCACAACCTGCAGCGACTAGTGCCGAAGATCTAGTTGGCAGAGTCACAAACTCTGTACAACATTAAGTGATTGCCTAGTGAACTACACGGAAACCTGGCATCTTTAATTTCTTCTTCTTAATCTTTAACAACGACGTCACATTTACGCGACTGACTACGTCATAAGAAAGCCAGGAGAGAAAACGGCGGGTAGATTGAAATTGAAACGGGAAAGGCAGAGTTGGTATTTCATGTCGTTTCTATTGTATAGTTTTTTACAGAATGTTGAAGAAAGCGCCAAGAAGTAACTTGAAATCGCTCACGAGGAAGAATGTAGACATTCGTATCGGTAAAAATGCTGAATTAATGGTGAGCCTTTCTTTATTGTTGGGTACCTGAGCTAAGTTTGCTAGCTAGCTAACGGAAGATTTTTTTGACCAACAAATTGCGTTATTCAGTCAGCCAGCGCCTACAGATACCCTGAGTCATGCATGAAGAATAAGAGCTTACGTTAAGACGAGTCGCACAGTTAAATGCAACGTTACAGTGGCATGTTATCCTTTTAATAGCCAGTACCTGGTTTCGGTAATGCAGTCCTACTTATCGAATCTCCACGACAGTTTTGTGTTTTGGGTGATCTAACACAATCCAAAAAAGAGACACGCTTAGTGTATAAATTGAAACAAAGTATTAATATCAGCAATGGCCTGCGATATACGGACACAGTGAAACTGATGCTGGCCGATCAGTCTGCATCGTTCCTTACCTGTAGTATTTACGGAAAGAGATCTGTTCGTCTTAAGTAATTTTGATTGGTCGATTTTAAGCTTATAACCTTATATTGTTAACATTTTGTCATTTAGAAAGACCTTAATGTCAATGTATCGGTGTCAGATTTCTCAAGCGTTTATATTTTCTGTGCCTCTAGTTCAAATATTACCGATGGCAAGATGCTCATAAATCCGAAGAAAACCACGTATATAGTTAACAATAGCTTGAATATTGCGTGTAACATTTAGTTTCCTTTTTGCATTTCTGTGCTTTTTAACGGGAGCAGTGGTTATACAGTATATATAGAGATTCCCCATATCCCTTTTTAATAAGGTCTAAGGTAAACACACTTTTACTGTGTCCTCCCGGGGATTTTTGTTTGAACTGTCAAACAGTAGTTCAAGGTAATTATTGCCTCAGTTTTCTATTCATTATCAGAAGCTGACGATTTTGTAGCTTTAACATTCACAAGCCCATTATAAATTCACCCTTTATACCAAATTATATTATATTTGAAAATAATTACGTCAGTTGCATTTTGTAGCTATGTAAACAATGTGTAAAATCATGAAAACCAGATTCAGAAAACTAGATTAGTAATTGGATTGGGCTGCATTAATTATAGTAATAAGTGAATTTGAGTAAACAATGATTAAGTGTTTATTCTCCAGTGTTATAAGGTTTTTGTAACCTTAAAGTTTGCCAATTTAGAATCTTTGCCATTTCCACCCTTTTCAGATATTTGTGGCTTAAACAAATCCAGTCAATTTCTCAATGTTTTATCTTTTTTGAATTCATAAGTGTAGGCCTGATTGGCCTGTTATGTTACATGTGTTTATTCTATTTTGAAGGGTTTTTTTGTCTGGTAGTATAACAAACAGGCTGATGTTCCCCTTGATAAGATGGCCGGTTAATTGACTTAAATCATCTTTCATTGAGCATTTAGAATAGAGTAACACCACATAAAAGCAGTTCTAAATGTGGTTTTGTATATGTTCTGTTGCTAACTGAGTGCTTTGTGGGAGTTTAAGAACTGTTGTATATAGAACTGAATTGATTTTAAATTCATTACATGCGTTTTTAAGCACAAACAGGGTGAGGTGCTTCCATTATTTGCCATTGTGTTAGCTTGCTGTCTAGCAGTTTTTATTTTATTCACATTACCCATCTTTAATTGATGCTAAATGCACTCTTGTGCTGTTTTGTCTGATATTTTAAGTCCCTTTTCTGAAATAGTACAGCTACTTGTAAATGATTACATAGTGCACATGAATGGTCACTGCCTGTAAAAAAGGAAGGAACTTTAATGTATATCATTGCTTTAGGTCCTGTTTAATTATATGCCTGTGCTTATGCCTGAAAGCTGACTCACAAGTAGAGCAGCAGTGTCTGATGGTTAAATAGTCCCTTTTACTTTGAAAGTAGCCCATATGAATGGTCTGATGGTTTGATGGGAAATCTATGTGTGCACACATACGTGCATACCCCCACACAAACCACCCTCACCATCAAAGCGTCACATACTGCTGGCTTATGTTTACTGCTTTCGGGCCACTAGGATGTGGCTGAATTGAATTCACAACATATCCTTTACTGAGTAGTTGTATGAATAAACCATTTGAATTGTGGTAAATGCAGTGATGATGAAAATAATTGGCTAATTGTTGTGTCCTCTTTGATGTGGTCAGTGGAAATGTCACAGGATGTTCTGGTTTTGGTGAGCTGGGAGCAGTTCCTGACTAGCTAGCCATTAGATACTTCATAGTGTTTCTATTACTGAGACAACTCCAAATACAGTTAATGGGAAAATCACAAGGCCCTGTGGCATGGAGGTTGGTTCGATCCACAGCATATGTTAGTGATGCAGTGCTTCTCTTTATGGCCTTCTTGTTCTAAACAACTATAAATAATTAAGCTTAATCAGGCAGTTATGAACTATAGGTATAAAAAGTATTAATCTTTTGAATCTTATTGATGTGAATGCCACATGTTTCATTGGTTGAAATTTAAAATTAAATCATCCTATTGATGCCCCATACTAAAATGTGGCACAAACCCTGACCTCAGACCTGTTCATTCACTCTTAGAAATGTCTGCACTGAATTCTAAATTAGCCTTAATTTAGCCATCCATCCATCTTCTAACCTTTTATGCTGGTCATGGGGTGGCCTGGACCCTGTCCCAGGCAGCTTAGGGCTTGGGTACAGCCTGGACGGGATGTAACCTAAGGTCTTGAAGAATCTTTGTACTAGGGAGAGATGAAAACACCCAGTCCAATTTAATGTAATTATGTGCAGTTTAATTACATGACTTTAATTTCTATGAGCTAAACTATTGAATTTTATTTTACATTCCTGTCTATTGTATGATAAGGCCGGGAAGGAACCTTGTCATGCATTTAAATGCAAAATCACGGTACCATTCTTTAGAAAAACTGCAAATTTACTTAAAACCCTTGTTTGTCAATGTTTGTACGTGTAGATGCACATGTGTGTCTGACCTTTGAAGTCAAGTTAGAAATATTTTAGTTTTTACATGGATGTGTGTGCCTTAGTGGTTGAGGTTGTAATGGACTTTCCTGCAGTAATGAGGGCTAATTAGGGGTCTGTGCAGCTGGGAGAGCTTTATGGGGCTGCAGTTGGGAACCCCCATGGATGTTTAATAAAAAAACCTGGAAGGTGTGCCACATTGTAAGAATCTAGTCTTATGGTGAAAGACAGTGAGGGCACTCACAGCCTGCTCTGATTTTTCTGAACTTTATTTTCCGATTGCAATTAGTGAGATGAAGTCTAGGTTTCACAGTAATATGTTCTTTTTATAATTATTTCAGCATATCTTAGGGTGAGGGCCAGTTTTAGAGCACAGAAGGGGGTGATTCTTTACCTTTGTCATTTGCCAATAATATTTTATGCTAAATATAAAAATCTTGAATATACCATGAATATAGCCCTAGCTGCTGGCATGACGTTAAGAATCAGCATAACTCACTTTCACAGCAAAAATTGCATTCTGTTTGTTGACTAATAACCTTGGCGGTAAGTTCCACGTCAGGCAAACAGTCATGCCTTTTAAATTCCAAGTGTAAGTGTGAACCACGGGCTACTGGAGCCAGTTAGTATGTGAACCATGGCTCTCTGGTACCCGTGGGTGCCTGAACCATGGCTCCACAGGACCCATGTGCATCACAGCTCTAGTGTTTATGGCTGGTGACTCGTGTGGGCAGGGGTTTGTAAGAGCCTACTTTGTTCTCCTGCTAAACTGGGATGGCCTGCACAGTGTTTGATGGTTGATTGAGCATAAAAATAATCAACTACATCCTGTGTGGAAGCCTTGGATGTGTCTGGGATAGCCAGCCCCCCCCCCCCAGTCCCTCTGTTCCTGGGTCTGTGCCCCTAAGGTCACAGACACTAAAAGAAACAACAAATTGACTGACCCGTTGAGTTCCATAATCATGCTGAGATGCTCTTGTTACTTTGAGCAGTACTTGGGATTGTTTATTTTAGAATTGCATAGTTTGCTCACAAGCTGGACACTTTAGTTCTAGCCTTTGTTTATGCTGGCGAATGTTTTTCTTTTTATCTATAGCTTAGTCTTGAAACAAGTAAATAATATGAACTCTAGCAATGTTGATCGCAAATGAGTAATTTTAAAGTACATTGTCAGTTCTGCTTAATAAAGGCCCCCTAAAATAAAAAGTTGTATGGTATTTTTCCATTATTAGTCAAACACTAACTGACCAAACATAGTGTTACCCCAGGCTGAGAGTAAGTTATAGTTCAGGAAGCATAGCCTCTCCTCTGCATTTTCTCCAGGGATAGAGAGCTTCTTTTCTCTATGTAAATGTTTAGAGACATTTTTGGTACCAATGCCGATAATATCAATATTTTAGGCCAGCTGGTACCAGTTAAGCCATTCTGCAAATTATGTAGAAAAATATACAAGGTGTAATGCTTTTGCTTTACTGTCAGGGAACAGGAAGTACCAGGAACTTTACTCACCAGCTGTTAACAGGTTAGTTTTTACAATGTAGGCTAAGACCCTGTTAATTGCTTGCAATCAGGAGATGTAGTGCAATTAACTGTAGAAAAATAGCTGTAGCCTATTCTTTAAAGACTGGGAGAATTTTAGTGACTATAGAGAGCTGTGAGTGTGCACGTGCACGCCCAGCTGTCTTTCGATGTGTGCCCAAGTTATCCTGGGAATGCACAGGTATGTGTCTGTTTGCGTGCAGGCTAGACTGGGAATACTTATTACAGCACATCTCCAGGCCAGCTTGTTGTGCAACCCTGGAAGGTGGCCTGTGGTGGGATATAATTCAGTCGAACAGGGTCTTTAAATCAGAATGAAAAGAAGAATGCGTGACAATTATGCAGCCACACTCCTTCTGCGTGCCCACAGGCCATTAATGGAAATGCTCAACTTGCACTCAACAAAAGGAGTCAACAAGGAGTCACTGCCTCATGCAGGATGAGTCAGATGCAGCAGTCTTGTCGCATTTGGCGGGGGGGAGCTTTTATGGGGCGCTCTGAAGGAAGTAGTCATATGTGATAGTCGTAGCTTCCTGATAAGGTGTTCCTCTGTATGCAATTACCAGAGGTCCAAATTCGATCAGCAAAACAAAGACAAGGTTCACTGGAGGGGAGGCGGGGTAGTTGATTTCCTGGACCCTGGAAGGGTAATTCCCTGTTCTGTTTCCGAGGTCAGGTGGAGCTGAGCATGTTGCTGTTTCTGCGCAGCCTGGCAGAAGAGTCGAGGGCAAAAGCTTTTGAGGAGAAAACAGCCACCATCAGGGCCTGTCACTTCAAGGCTGTGTCCAAGGTAACTGCATTCAGTCTGTGTCTTGCTTTTGATGCCGTCGGGAGCTGTTGATCAGGGTCCCTTGGGCTTGCTCATGTGTCAGATGAACACACTTGCAGACATGCATGGCAGAAGAATTCTCTATCTGCCCATCTGCTGTCATTCACTTCTGTTCAGCAGATCTGCTCGTTACTTGTTTCTGCCTGCAAGGTTTTGCTCTCTTCCCCAGCCAGCCCCCACACTTACTGCAGCTGTTTGGGCTACTCAATTCTGAGCGTAACTGAGCGTATGCCTTCACCTGAGTCTTTGTCGCCAAAGAGCTGGCTAGCCGCTCTGGACGGCTAGCTTTTAAGATGTTTTAAAAACCATTATCGGGTTGGGCTGCCGGTTGCCTGAGCTCAGGGTCCAGGAATTCTTCCCTTCAAACGGTGGTGTGTTACTGGGCTGGGGGGTTCCAGATTGGGTCAGGTTTCCAGTGCATACTCATTTAATCAGGCCGCATTGCTAACAGATGTGCATGGTGTGGAGTGAGGAGCGTAGGGCCCTCTGTCCCGTACCAGCACGTGTTGCTGCTGTCGGCCGGAGAGAGTACATGCCTGACCTGTGAGCGTGCCTCTATCATGTAACATTTCACCCCCTGTTTTACTTCCCTGGTCTTGCTTATGTCTGTGGACAGCCATAGATATTTCGACAGTAAAGGAAACACTAAAAGCTGATCTTTGTCTGCATTTAAATTCTACCGGGGAAATGCAGTCACTGCGTGGCCTCTGGTTAAGATACTTGCACACTCACACACTGTCCAGAGCCCACAGTGGCCGCTTGCATTATTTGGGCTCTGTGATGTTGTCTGCAGTGTGCCTGCAGCTAGCCCGCACTACCTCTCCCACACACCGTTCTGCTTTGATGAGACTAAGCTCTTGTTTTTCGTACCGTATCCGCAATTATCCCTCCTGTCATTCTCCAGCACGGCACTCTGTGTTTACCTCTCTCGCACGCACGCTCTCACTCAGTGGTTGGTAGCTGACACGTTCTTTAGTGGAGAGACACTGCTTAAATTTGAATCACACTCTCCCACACATTTTATGGTTGATACCTTTCACTCGTGCGCACACACACACACTTTTCTGCTAGTTTGGTAGCTGAAGTGGACTGGAGTTTTAGATTTAGACAGTGTGAAATTTCAAGTATAAATAAGCCACAATAAAGCTACCCAGACTTCCGGCTGGTGGGAATGAACACATTTTATTTTATAATGAAGGAACTTATTTGTTAGGATACATCGACAGTGATACTAGAATCATGTCCTATAGTTCTCATGTACTTGTACTCATCTTTGTGACAATGCGCCGATAATCGTAACTGATACCGCCTGGTTACGTCGGTGACATCTTTAGTACGCAAAATAAACGAGACCACAAAATGTCTATGGTGTGGAAGTATTTCAAAATTAATGACAAAAGCCAAAGCATCGCAGGCTGCAAACTGCTCTGCTAAAATGTCAAGAGGAGGTAAGAAACAAGTTCATACAGCATAAGTAATCTAACTAAACATCTAAAAAGTAAACATAACAATGAGTATGCTGACCTCCGCCTGCAGCCCACCATGCAGCTAGCTTGGAGAGAGGAAATAATGATGACGGTAGCCCTCATGCTCTTACCCAGTGTCTTGTTCTTGGTGGCCAAGCATAATGTCACAGCGGTGGTACAAGAAGAGCGAAATACTTTCTGAGGTGCTATGCGGCGTAAAAAGTTTGTGAACCACTGCTTTACGTGGTTAAAGAAGCTAAGTTTTAAAATTAACCCCCCCCCCCCCCACACACACACACAGACTAAAAATGACCAGTACCACAAATCAGCAACCCCCAACCCCCCCCCTTGTGCGGACGAGTCTGCCTCATGCCAGTAAAGCAGCCGCAGGGGAGCAGCAGCGGGTCGATCAGCGATTCTCATTTTAACTCTTCTATATGTTTTTATTTATTCATTCATTTATTTTTTTTTTAAGAGAATGCGTTAATGTGAGGGGCCATTAAGAATTTGAAATATCCGCAAAACCCCCCAGTGTTACACATCTCAGTGGGATACTGGCTATGGACTGGTACCGACCCACAGCCTGGGGCTTAGGAACTCCTAGTAATATTCGTATGCCATTTTTTTTGCTTGCCATTTGAATTCCTTATAGGTCTCGAATAAGCTGCTCAGAACAGGTGCAGCCAGAACAAAAGCTGGAATGTGGGGGGTGGGGGGACGAGGAGGGTTTTAGGGAGATGCTCTCTGTTTTAATTGGATCGGATCTTTTTCTTTCTTCCAGAGTCTCTTGAAGAAGGTGAGGGGATGAAGAGAAAGCAGCCCCTGAAAACGTGCAGCACCGCCACGAGATGGTCGTGTCTACACCATTACACCTTCACGCAAAAGTGCTTTTAGACGAGCGATTGGTCGTACAGCAAAATGCTTTCATTAAATTGTCATCCGTTCATAAATTAATCTTGGTGGCGTAATAAATTAGTTCTTAATCCAAAGATGTAATGAATAACAGTTTTGTACTTCTGCTTTTATGTAAAAAAATTTTTTTCCCCCCACTATAAATAAATGTATTCCATCCTGCTATAGAAACACTGCAGCCATCAGTTAGGGGGCTTAAAGTTTGGTGTTGATTTATAAAACTGAATATTATAATCTTGGATGCTACATGTTCTAAGAAGTGAAAAGTATTTTGGACACCAGTATAATTGTGTGTGATTGTTTCCATGCAGAATCTCTTTTCTTCAGAGGTTCAAAAAACACTAAGTCTTTGGCTTGTGGCCACAGAAAACACTGCAGTCATTATTTGCTGGGCTTGTGAAAGTCAGTTTTAAATAGGAAGCCTTTCTTGGACAATGTTCCATTCTCTGATTCTGACCTTGGCTGTCTCCGTGTAATGATGTGATGTAATGATCTCAAGCTATCTGTGAAACCAGTGCTGCTCTGTCCCCCTGGCTTTTGTATCGTTGATACCACCTTTGACTCATGGCCCCAGTGTCCTGCATCGGGTTACTTTGGGTTACTGAGGGAGTTACTATTTGGAACTCATGCCCATGTTGTTCTCAGCCCCTTCTAATTCTTTGGACGCACGTCTGTTCACGCTGCAACTGGTAGCATTAATTTTACTGTGAGCTACTCTGAGGCACCTTTTAAAAGCAATGGTCATGTACTGACATTGGTAATACCAACTCAGCTTCAGATCTGGCTGTCATTGAATACATGCTTGGAAGACATATTTTGCCTTCTTGTTATTTTAGAAATACATTTCTGCCCTTAGCTTTCCCTCCCCCATTGGCCTTGAGGGTTCGATGGTGTTAAGGTGAAGAGTTCAGCCTCAGTGTCTGTAGCCATGAGTGGAATGGGTAGGATTCCATGCTAAGCCATGCTAATTTCTCAATGTTCTATGGCAGTACGTTGGATCTGAATGTTTCTAAAATTATTAACCTTTACAAAATAAGAACGATGTGTCCAAGAAGTATATAGTAAAATTATGCTGGTCTTATGCTCAACAGTCTTTTTTGCACCAGTAGAGGGCAATAATGTTGAAATATCAGTTTAACAGAGCTGTGGCCACTTACATTTTTCCAGAATGTTTCTATTGATATTAAACTGGTTATAACCATCCCAGTAGTGAAAGTGGGGGCCTTATGCGCACTGGCAATCAGTCTTCTACAGCGCAGCACTGAAAAGCTGGCGATCAGCCTTCAGCTGCTTATTATTCATATAATTCTAAGTCACTAGCTCATGGCTTACGTTCTACCTGCTGTAGAATGCACAAAGCTGCCTGGCATGGTTCAGAAGATGGGACAGGTGGGACTTTTACTATTTAACAGTTTCTGAACAAAACCAGTTCTGAGAAGCTGAGATAGGGGTGTTATTAATAGTGGCTCATTTTGTATCCCGAAACACGTCGTTTATCTGGACTCCAACTGGAAGAAGCAGCACTGAGGTTTGATACATGACCTCCGGGAGCTTGCGTGCATGTACTCTCGCATGAAAAGTGACCAGTTGCCTGAGAAGAAACAGACTTGGAAATCACTCAAATGGTTTGTTAAACAAAAACACTGATGTGTCCCTGCCTGTGTTTCCTTTCCCTGCCATTGGGCTTTAATGACAGGGATTTCTCACACATCAGTGCATGAGCTAAACAGGCTGTTTCCCTCCCTTTGGAAGCTCATGGGTGGAAATGGGTCATCGGTGCCATGAGGCAGGCATCAGGTGCCAAAAGCTGAGCTTGAATTTCCTTCCTCCACTAAGAAGGTGCGAGGTGATGTCTCTGGGAAGTAACCTTTTTCCGGGTGTAAGTGGCACCAGAAAACCCGCCACCTGGGTCCCTGTGAGAGGCTTCCAGCGTATGAGTCAGGGCATGGGACCAGACTGGCGTGAAGCTCATTTTTAACGACCTTCGCAGAACTTTCTGATGGCATGGCAGTGGTACCAGATGGGTGCCATGTTCTGTTGGAATAATACACAGGAGGCACTTGTTTGAGGAGAGAGTCATCATTGGCTGCTGAGGTCTGTGGCCAGTTCCAACCCAGTCCAAATCCCTTCTTGCTTCCTTTTTCAGCCGGCAAAGAAACTGCTATGCATTTTTAATAGTCTCCAGTCCTCTGCTGGTGTTTGCTCACAGTCTGGTTGCTAATGGGGTTGACCAGCAGGAGCTATAGTCTGTCTGCATCTCTAGGAAGGAAACCGAAGGTTAGCCACCCTGCCAGTGGTGGGAGCATTTACAGCTTCTCAGTGGCTTTCCAGATTTAATGCTCATTTCCCTCCTGGTCCTACTTCCCCACAGTTAGGAATAGTTTTATTTTGGTTCACTTCAGCTCATGGCATCTAAACCCACAAATGCTGGTATGGTTTGGCCCTGCCCTGAGAGAAGCGGAGATGTTTCTTTCCCTTAAACGTGACCCAAACCACCAGACCAGAGCTGCTGTGGGACAGGGCAGTTTGTCTGGGGGCATGAGTTTATGAGAAAGCAAACTGCCCACACAGGGGTGCTTTGCTCAGCGGAAACTGGTTGTTATTGATTTGCTGCGAATAAAATCTGAGTCCTAATGAACCAGCTCACAGTTTCTCCCAGAAAACTGAAATGTTATTAAATTTGTCAACCAAAAACCAAAAAACGTATACCATATGCAAATATCTAAAAGCTTCCTCTTCTGAAAGTCGCTCGCCTATTACCTACACATGTGGTGGTTCATTGGCTTACAGCGGAACTGCTCAGTGCCAATTTCAGAAGTCTGCAAGAGAATACTTTTCTGAAATGTGTTTGATCTGCTATAATCTGGCCTATTGAGGCTGTTTTCGAGTTCCGATTCCTGAATGTCTGCATTCCTGAAACGAGAATTAGTATTTTCCCTAATAGACACTTTATCAAAAAAAATGGTTTTATCTGTTTTCTGTGTTTTATTTCATAGTTTATCTTATTTTGGGTGTCATGGTGGCTCATTGGGTAATACAGTGGCATCTCATACCTTTGCAATCAGTTTTTCAATTTCTGCCTCTGTTTGTTTGAAGTTTATATTTTTGTTCTGTCAAAAAAACATGCAGGTAGATGAGTCTATGTCTCACTTCAGCATCAGCAAGTTTCAGAATCACCATGAGCATGTAGTGTAGGTGAGGGATGATTTTCTTAAAATTTTAAAGGTGACCCTAATTTGCACCAGATGAAGTCGTTATATGGTACCATCTAGGAAACTCCCTGTGAGGTCAGGTCGTTCACCTTAAGTTCTAATGATGCGATAATGCTTTGTGCACAAGTACCACTGCAGTGCCCCTTTGGTGAGAGCCATGTAGTGCTCCACGGTGGTGTTCCCATTCCGCTCGGCACGCGAGACACATGGCAGCTCTGTTTCCAATCTTGTTTTTGGGGTTCTAGATTTGTTGTGCTTGTTCAGACTCATATCGCTATGTACCAACTCAGGGAAAATTTAATTAGGTAACTGAATTAAAATGCTGGAGAAATTAGCCATGGTCCTGATGGGTCCTGATGGGTCCTGATGGGTGCATGCCATAGGTGTCTTAAACAGCATGACATAGTGGACAACAAAATACTACATATGTGCAGATGGGAGATGGGTGTCTGTTTTTGTAGAATGATCTTCATTCATTGTGGAATGACCATGATTTGTAATATATAATAATTTATGGATATAAAAGGAACACAAAGACAAAAAATATCACTGGGAGTAACAATATCATTTATTTCTTCTGAAGCCCATAAGACAATGACAAAAGTTTCAAATTTCTGTAATGAGTGAAGGGAATTCAGGATCCATCACAAGTCCTATATCAGCTAAAGTCCTATATTGGTCTGGCCAACAGCCGTCCGCTCAGAGACGGATGAAGCAGGGGTGATTTTCGCACGCGAGAGGGGCTTTGGGCCTTCTTACTGTTGACAGAAAAATCAGCATTTGGGACCTAGATTTAAGACATGTGCCGCAAGAGAGGTGCCCTTTGCGGGAACCAAGACTAATTCTGCGAAAATAAATGGGATGTTCGTAGCTTATCTGCATGGAGAAAACAAACGTGCTTACCACCCTGACCTTGTGGGGACACAGGGTACCTTAACCAGAGCTCGTAAATTCCTTGGACACCGTCCCCTAATAACAGGGCTTGTATTATTAACACAGCGCACGATTCAGGTGTATTTGATTAGGACTATTACCAGACATTCATTACCATTATTGCCAATTAATGTAACCTTCTGTTGCCTTCTTATACCCTCCCGGATATATTGCCTGCAGTGCGTGGCATTCATGAGGCATACAGGAAGAAGTTCACTTGAAGCAAACAGAATTAGAGCCCTTGAAGATAAAAGCCCTTCTGCACCAGCCATTGACCAGACATGCTGAAGAACCCTCATCTTCCTCCTCTTTGTACCATTTATTCCCAGACCTAATTCCACATAAACCTAATCATTCCTGATCTTTTTCGTTGCACGCTTTAAAACTATCTGACATCTGATGTCTGTTATTGCACAGTTTTGCTTAAGTTTGAGGTGACTAGCATGTCATTATTGGCAGCCGTAAACTGCTTTAAATACTCCGGTTTACCGTCAACTGGTGGATCTTGGCAAATGTATTTCAGAAAAAAAAAAACATTTTTGTATGCGTCTGAATATCCAGGCATTTAATTTCATGTCTTTTATAAATAGTCAGGAATTCCGAATGCAAAACAAACATTTAAATGATTAGATTTAAAACAGATTAGATTTTAGTAAAGACAAGCCGTCCTTCACCCTGAAATCTCTTGCGCAGTGCATCAGTTGAGACAGCCATTGATTCGTGCTACTTTCTTCATTATTGCATTCCAGACACAAATATGGTGAAGAGGGACAAGGATAGTTGGATGAAAAGAGAGCCAAAGGAACAGAGGATATATTGATAGGAAAAGAGTAGGAATGGATACAGTCGTCCCTCGTTAATCACGGGAGTTACGTTCTAAAGATAAACCGCAATAGGCGAAATCCGCAAAGCAGTCAGCTTTATTTTTTATAATTATTATAGACGTTTTAAGGCTGTAAAACCTCTCACTACACACTTTATACACTTTTCTTAGCATCTTCCTCTGCCTTTTGGGTGCTACCGCAGGTGCCTTTGACAGTGCAAAGCGTTTAGTCGACTTTGTTTGGGGAAAACATGCAGTACAGCACTTCAGACTCACACTACTAGCGATCAAAGATTTATGTAAATTTGACAAGCTGAACGCATTCTGTATT
>JAODKM010000126.1:24549901-24584155 GCA_026780845.1 Petrocephalus sullivani
TGTGATTGGTGATGGGACCACAGGCTGAGTAATGAGAGCAGTAGAGCTTAGTGTGATTGGCGCTCATGGGACCATAGGCTGAGGAATGAGAGCAGTAGAGCTTAATGTGATTGGTGATGGGACCATAGGCTGAGTAATGAGAGCAGTAGAGCTTAGTGTGATTGGTGATGGGACCATAGACTGAGGAATGAGAGCAGTAGAGCTTAGTGTGATTGGTGCTCATGAGACCATAGGCTGAGTAATGAGAGCAGTAGAGCTTAGTGTGATTGGCGCTCATGGGACCATAGGCTGAGGAATGAGAGCAGTAGAGTTAAGTGTGTTTGGTGCTCATGAAACCACAAGCTGAGGAATGAGAGCAGTAGAGCTTAGTGTGATTGGCGCTCATGAGACCATAGGCTGAGGAATGAGAGCAGTAGAGCTTAGTGTGATTGGCACTCATGAGACCATAAGCTGAGGAATGAGAGCAGTAGTGATTGGTGATGGGACCATAGGCTGAGTAATGAGAGCAGTAGAGCTTAGTGTGATTGGCACTCATGAGACCATAAGCTGAGGAATGAGAGCAGTAGAGCTTAGTGTGATTGGTGATGGGACCATAGGCTGAGTAATGAGAGCAGTAGAGCTTAGTGTTATTGGTGCTCATGGGACCATAAGCTGAGGAATGAGAGCAGTAGAGCTTAGTGTGATTGGCGCTCATGGGACCATAGACTGAGGAATGAGAGCAGTAGAGCTTAGTGTGATTGGCGCTCATGAGACCATAGGCTGAGGAATGAGAGCAGTAAAGCTTAGGGTGATTGGTGCTCATGAGACCATACATTTACATACATGCTCCAGTACAGAAATGTCATTCAGCTTCTTCTTCTATTCAGCATTTTGACAAACCTGCTCTCATAAAGAAAGACATATGAAGAACCTGTGGAAGAAAAAGCATCACATTTTGCTTCATTTTAATTTCTTTGGATCATGTTACACATGCACTGAGACTAGAGTGCAGGCTTGCTTGATCATTCTAAGTAATGGTGAACATGCTTTTCTTTTGGGGGGGGGTTCACCACTAAGAACTCAATCTCCGCAGACATGGAGGTACAATTATACTTCTGCTCCTTGATCTTGTATTTATTACAATTTTCCATTGAAACATGTCCCTGTTATAACAACTGTAAAACTGCAGGATGTCCAGGGAAAGAAAACTGCAACTTGAAACCTGCATTTTTTTAGACAAACATGAGTTTTGTTTATAAAAGGCCAGAGAACTGAATCCAGCCCTGACTTACTGCTTTCATTCCTTCACCAGTCAGTAAATGAAATATAAGTGATTACTGTCATAATGGGAACAACTAAAAATTCTAGATTTTGAGCTTTTCCAGTGCATCCACATGTTGCCAATGTGGTGGCGCCGTTGCAGCGGTGGAATGTTTCGTGTTTTACCTTATGACAAACCCTTTACAGATTTAGTCTGTTTTCCTTTTGACCTCTGTTTCCATGTGATGACAAGTTACACCTGTGGTTCTCATTGTTTATTTACCCTGGTCCAGCACCAAGATGAATCCTTTGCTTGGTATGAGTTCCAGGATATTGTGAAAGTGAGGTTGTAATGGTCTTTTACAATCCTCAGCATAACAGCGGCTAGAATGGGACACACCATATATGTGTGCATGAGACCTTCTGCTGGTGTGGAAGAGCATGGGAGAGAGGTAGCCTAGGTTCTCCAGAATGGAGGGAAGCTCGGCCCATGTTAATCTTCAGGCTTCATTGAAGGTTGATGTCAGTATCTAAAAGAGAAATGCAGGTTTAAATGTTATTCTTAAGGGACAGACCAAGAGGCTGACTCTGGGTTTAGTTAAGCGTTTGAACACGGCTTGTCCTTCACGGTCACTTTGATAACCAGCTGCAGTGTATTTGTGCAAAAGGCTATGGCGACTAACCCGTGCAGTGTGCAAGCTGACTCAAAACATATCAGCTGTAGGTAGGAAGCAAATACTGCCGTGCAGTTTAGATTAATGGAGTTTTGGGGATTTCTAAATGTTGTGCCTGTGTGTGTGTGTTTGGGCAGGTTTGTGTTCACATTGTAAAGACCAAATATCTCGACAATGTGGCAAAATCGGTTACATTTTTCAGGTCCCCACAAAAATCTGTAAATGCAATCAAAAAATTAAAAAAGCCAGAAGTGTTGTATTTTGTTTGGTTACTTATGGCTAAGGTTGCCATGTTATGATTAGGGCTTTTCCCATGAATGGAGAGTCCTCACAAAGATATGAATACAAATCTGTTTTTGTGCGTGTGTGTATGTGTGTGATTTCGCATTTTTCTGTAAAAAAGAAAAAAACATCTTGTTATTATCTGGTACTCATAAATACTTTTTTAGAGCCAGTTTGACCATCACACAGATTAGCCAACAAGAAATTTTGATATTACATTATTGCCATAAAAGTTGATTTATGCCATTGACGCATGTAATGCATTTCTTGCACATTTAATCGAGGATGTGGACTGAAAACCAGAGCCCTCCTTACAAAATGGAGATTGTCATTCCTACTCTACAACGTACAGCAGTGAGAGGACTGAGTCCGATGACTGAGACTGGGGACTGAGTCTGATGACTGAGACAAGCAGTCTAGTCGAGGATTGTATGCTGCCTGATCAGAGGTGGACATTTCAGGTCCAGAAAATAAAAATTCAGACCAAAATTTTATTTCAACCAACAACCACAATGCTTGTGTGGTAGTCGCTGATAGGTACCAACAGGTCAGAAAGACTGCAGCAAAGGTACTCATTAAGGAAAATCTTTGTACAGAGGGGTGAGAGGGGTGCCATGGAGGGAGGCTATAAAGTGGCCCTAAGGTGTCCTGGCAAAATTTTGGACACCTCAGGAGGGGGAGTCGGGAATTGCTCTTGCTGTGTTCAGCCAGGTTGGGGAAGTGCTGACCAGCACAAGGGATATTATTAAGTAATGAAAAAAATACTTTGAGGAGCTCCTTAATCTAGATATGTCCTCTCACCAGGAAGCATAGTTGGAAACTTGTATCAGAGCACCTATGGACTGGCAATCTGAGTGTGGTGATCCAATGGGAAGCCTATGCTAGGGTACAAGGAAGAGATCCTGTCTGATGGTTTGACATTGGATTCAGAAAGATGCAGATTCTGGCCTGGCTTTGGAACAATGGACTGACTCTTCCCCCTTCACAGAGTTATGTTGCAATAAGCCAGCATGTACTACATGTGTTGGAGACAATGTTCCCTGGTACGATTGGTGGGAAGTGCTGCAGGAATATAAAGTACTGGGGCTACTCCAGCATGCTATTTCATCTTTGAATGAATGTAGTAAGAGCTGTGTCCTTGTCCTTGGTAAAATATCTAAGCCATATAGAGTGGGTGTTAGCCTCCATCAAGGCTGCTTCTTGTCTCCACTGATTTCGATTTCCATAGGCAGCATATCAAGGCATAGCTGTAGCTGCAAGGGCATCCTGTGTGGAGGGCCAGAAACAGCATCTCTGCTGTTTGTAGATCATGTTGTGCTTTTGTTCTTATCCGACGAGGACCTCCAACATGCACTTGAGTGATTCAGTGCTGCGCTTGAAGTGGCATGGATAAGAATCCTTCAAATCCAAGGCCATGGCACTCTCTCAGTAAAAGTGGCTTGCTCTTTTCAGGTGAGGGGGAGAGTCTGTCCTCGGTCCAGGAGTTTAAGTGCTTTGGTATCCTGTTCATGAATTCATGAATATTGGTGTGAGAAAGTGTGGGATTGACAGGCAAATGCAGGCACTGAGGAGGTTTGCCGGTAAAAACAGGAGTTTAAGTGTAAGACGAGATTTGTGATTTATTGGTAAATCTACGTCCCTCTCCTGACCTATAGTTAGGGTACTGACAGAAAGAACAAGTCTGCAAGTGCAAATAACATTTCTCTGTTGAGTTGGAGAGTGAGGAGATTGGAGACCAGGAAGAACCCCACTGCTCCTTTGGGTAGAGAGGAGTCAGCTAAGGTGGTTTGGGTATCTTTTAAGGATGCTACCTGGACAACTCCCCAAAGCAGCTATTCCCACATATTCCACAGGGTGGACCCAGTCATGCTGCAGGGGTTATATTATCAGCTGTCTTGGGAACTTCTAGTGATGCCCAGAATGAGCTAGAATTTGTGGCCCTAGAAAAATACATCTGATCTGACCTGCTTGGAATACTGGGTTGAGAAGATGATGATGTTGATGATGAGGATGAGTAAATTCATGGTCTGCTAACAAATCAAGTCAAGTCAAGTAGCGCTTTATTGTCATTCCAGTGATCTACATTAGAGCAGATAGTGAGATGAAATGACATCCTCCAGGACTAAGGGTGCAACGTACAACACAGCAGGAGAACAGCTCACTCAGACAGGTCAACAATGAGGATGTATATATATGCCTAAAATATAACATAAAATGAAGTAAAAATAAAGTATCTGAAAGGGCTTTTGGAGGGGGCACATCAGGTACGGCTGCGACAATACAATTTACAACAATAAATTACAACAATATACTGTAGAACAATTGTGCAAATATGACCCCAATGTTGCTCAAATCATTGTTTTAGATGACCAAATGACAGCACAGTAACTACTGCAGTGGTAAACCAATGATTATAAAAGTTACCAATAAGAATTACCCTTATATTTTTTTGACTAATTATATTTTGAACATTACTCAAAAATTCATCCATTTTCCAAATCCGCTTGTCCAGTTCAGGGCTACAAGGGTCCCGAACCTATCCCAGAAGCTACTGGTGCAAGGCAGAAAACAACCCAGGATGTTTTATCTATTTTACTTTTATATGATGTTTTATGTAAAGTTATTTTGTGTCACAGTATGCACTGTATTGATTGGTGTGACAATGCTTGACTTGACTTGGCTTGCTTGTTTGGAGTGCGCCATTAAAAAAACTGACAATGCACCAAGATGGCGGCATGAGGTGACTGCGCAATATGATTGCAACCTCCCTATATATAGGAATTTCTACCAGAGACATACAAAACACTTCAGACAAATGAGTCATTTCCTAATCTCTCTCCAATTTGTATAAATTATTCATATTAGTATGAGGTTATAAAGCATACCAGAGGGGCAGCCTAGTTCTTCTCAGCTGTGCAGCAGAGGAGACACCTGAAAAGCAGATGCAGTCTGGCTATGCCACCGCCTTCCAATGCACCAGCTGGACAAAACACTCACTTGCGTCGCACTGGAATACAGAGCAACAAATTTTGCGGTTTAAGCTATTGTTAGTGTGAAGGCAAATTCATGTGGTTACGTCACCTGGTATTAAACAACCATGCTTCTGGAGGATCCTGAGCCAGGTCTCGAAATGGGCATTGTAGCTGCTCCTGGCTCAGCTGCTCACAAACCTCATTCATAAATCTAAAATAGCCACTGCTTTTAATTACTGTCATTTATTCACACTCCAGGCAGGCCAAATATGTTTTAATTGCTACACTTCAGTTGTTCCACAAGAACATACTTAGCCAGTCCTGCTCAGTATACACAATGGACAGTATTACATAGTCAACTTAATGCAATGTGATGTCTTGCGATGCTGTGCAAAATAATGCCAGAGCTGAATGAGACTGAGGGATGTCTTAAGGACAACAAACTGGCCTGTGTACAAACAGCCACAACACTGTCAGCTTGGCAGAGAGGTATATCTCCTAAAACCTGGCAGTCCATCCTGTTTAATTGTGGCCAAGGCTCTTTCAGTGGTAAACAATGATAAATCAAAGAAGAATATGGATTTCATTTTGAGTCTCAAGATTTTTCTAATCCCCAGTACACAGAAGCCTTCCAATATGTTTCTGATTCTCAATCTAGTAGTAGATTTTAGGGCCTTTGGGCTTAAAACTGGTTGACTTTTCCACGTTTTGAAGAGAAGCCTTTGACTCTGTTGAATATATTTATCAACTTTATATTGTTTGATTTGGTCTGTTGCCTCTAAGGTATGAAGTTATGTATGAAGGTATAAAGATGATCCTGAAGCGGGCAGTTGTGGTTCTCTTTAAGACCCACCAGGGGGAGTGTTGCCTTCATTAAAAGTCTGTTGACCCTAAGGAGGGCATGTTAGACCTAACATGGGCTATTATAAAACATTAAGGGTGTGTACACTATGATATGTATAGAAGTAGCTCATGCTAGGTGTATTGAAATCTTTAAGCAGTCTTTTTTAAATATGAGCATTCTTTTTGGGGCCAACCTGGTTTTTCTTGAAGTCAACCATAGTTGAGAGACCCATGCAAGGTTAGGGTAAGCACACTAACTTACTCTGTTCCAATTTTCAAAATAACAAGGTAGTATGGTCCAGTGGTGGCAAAATGTTTAGAGACCAAACTTATGTATAAAATATTCCATATCCAATATCCTGTTTCTGTGAGGCATACATTAATTAATTAAGAAATCCATTTTCCATCCATGCTTATCCTATGTCACAGGGGTCTGGAACCTATCCTAGAAGCTACAAGTGCATGGCAAGGAACCACCCTGGATGGGGTGCCAGCCCGGTGGACCCATGTTAGAATAAATGTTGCTTAGGGTGTGGCCTACAAGTGAGAAAACTGTGATAAAGTATATTAATGACAGTCCTTCTAGTGGAGGAAACAAGGGGTGCTGGTATGAAGTGCCCTCTATGCCACCTCTACATGATTAAGTGTCCCAAAGAGTGGCCTTTCCAGTAGGGAAAATGGGATGCAGTGCTGTAGAAGGTGTGTCTAAGCGGTCTGGAAATAGGGTGAAGTCCCCAAATAGGTGCCAATGAGGTGGATAAAATGTGATACGGGGCTCTATAGGGTTTCTGTCCATGTGTGGAAATGTGAAGAGTGGGCGCCATTCCAGTGGAGAAAATGTGATGCACTGCCATATATAAGGTGCCCTTACAATTGGGTAAACTTGAGGTGCCCTCTGGATATCTTTCTAATGGAAAAATTCATGAAATACCCTTTGGACTGTCCATCCAAGTGAGCATACATGGTAAAGTCCCCCATGAAATGCCCTTCCAAGTGAGCATACATGATGAAGTGCCCTTGTAATGGAGAGAAAATATCTCTGATGGGTGTCCTTCCAATAAAGAAGACTGGATTTTTTTGTACAGACATACAGGAACCCCAGCCATACCCACGCTGTACTCCAATGAGAGACTAATTACAGCCCGGTTCCAGCTCTCCTCAGTTTTCCACTGCAAAAGGGTCTGCTCAGAAAATGTGTTGCTTGGAGAGCAACAATGATGTGAAACCGATGAGAAGCCTATTTACCTTTCAGATGGTGTACATTGTCATTTACCATGTGGTAATATAGGGGGTCTGGAGCCTATCCCGGAAGCTACGGGCACGAGACAGGGAACAACCCTGGACAGGGGGGCCAGCCAAATGCACGGCACACTTACAGGGTGGCTCAAAATAAAATGTCCCTTCAGACAAACCGCTATTTCTGCACAACCATTTGAGATTTTTTGACCAAATTTTGCAGTTTAAACGTTTTTCAACAATCGGTGAAAGTCTCACTGAAAACTGAATTACATATGTTTAACTATTCTATGCCATTTTTTTTCATTTCCGGAGATGAACGGTCTGATAATAGTATCTTTAGCAGACATTTTTTTTAACAGGCACAAATTTCGCAACACCCAAATATGTATGATGTTATTATGACCTCATTTCCGTAGGTAAACAAACTGTTTCAGAAATAAGTTATCAATATTGGCGCCATTTTTGTGGGTGTTTTAAAACATATTAACAGCATGCATTGGTTAATCCGTTTCTGACCATCATGGGTAAAGTTTTGGCAGAAGATAAAATGAGAATTCAGACTTTGCGTGAGCAGAGAATGGGTTATCGTGCAATTGTAGCAAAATACTCAGAGAAGAAGTGGAGTCTGAGGACAGTGAAGGCTATCTGTAAACGCATTGATGTAACGGGATCTGCTGTCATCAGAAAACCCAGCAGTGCTCGACCAAAAATATATGGCAGCAAATATTGAAAAAGTCACCAGGAACAAGCAAGAGCACCAGGAAGATTGCTGAAGAACTGATCGTTCATCGATCACCTGTTCAACGAATTGTGAAACGTGATCTTCATCGTGTTCCTGCCTAAATCATCTCAGAATCCGCCAAGCAAAAACGTTGTGAACGCTGTCAAAAACGTATTCGTCGCATTACAGCAACTTTTGCAAAAAAGGTTTTTTTCACTTATAAAAAAAACTTTTACTTGAACCCACCAGTTAACCATCAGAATGACCACATTTGGTCGACTGGCAAAAAGCGAGATGTTGATGAAAATCGTCTTGTGATTGAGTGAGCCAAATTTGCGAGACATGTCATGGTTTATGCTGGTGTGTGTTATGGTGGTAAAGGACGACTGCATTTCATCCCTGACACGGCTAAAGTTAATGCTAAACTTTACGTTGAAACTCTGTTACCCAGACTCATTGAAGACTGTAACTCTGTTCTGCCATCTGATTTAATTTTTCAGCAGGACGGTGCACCTGCCCACACAGCCAAGTTGACTCAAGACTGGATTGCCTCAATTGTGGTGAATTCATTGGTAAAGAGGAATGGTCACCAAACTCTCCAGACCTGAACCCTCTTGATTAACATGTCTGGGGAGCTATGCTTGAATGCTACAAGACATTTCACCCCAAGCCAAAGAACACTGATGAGCTGAAGAAAGTCTTGCAGTTAATATGGGACCAGCTGCCGCAGGAGTCCATCAACAAAGCCATACAGGGCTTCAAAAAAAGACTTTGAGCCTGCGTGAAAGCTGGCGTCGGACACTTTGAACATGCTTTGAAATAAGCTGTTTACCACATTTGGTAATATGTAGTGAAAAGTATTGTTATTTGACATTTTACAATTGTGGGTGCCTGTCAATTTCTCAACATGTCATTTTGAAAATACAACATAGAATAGTTGTATTTGTTATTTTAATCAATTAAAATTTGCCAATTAAATTTTCAACTGTTGAAAAGTGTTTTACTTGTGAAATCTGAAAATTTCATAGAGATACCTTTATTGGTTGCAGAGAAATTGCATTTTGTCTGGTGAGCCATTTTTTTTGAGCAACCTTATACACACCAGACACGCACAGCTGCACACCGATGGGCAATTTGGTAACTCCAATTAGCCTCAGCATGTTTTTGGACTGTGGGGGGAAGACCAGTACCTATGGCATTTCCACCAATCAGATGGTGGTGATGCTCGGTTTGGTCATGCTTTCAGCTTTGCTGGTAAGTGGGGCCCATGTCAGCATGGGTACGGCCGGGTATGGTTCACATACTTTAAGAAGGAAAGCCATCAGTTTGCAGTAAGGTCAGGTATGGCTTGGTTCTTGGTGACAGTAGAAAAACACCAAATGGGACATTCTACTAGCGGGACAGGGTGGTGCACCTCATGCAGTAGGCGCCTTTTATATTTTTGCCTCTGCCCTTCCAGCAATCTGCCACTCTTAAGAATTAAAAAAATATATTTAAAACACTTTTTTTTACCCCACTAGATGGAAAGATTAATTGATGGACGAATGGTATAAGGAAGGGAGGATGGATGGATGGATGGAAGGGAGGATGAATGGATTATGGGTGGATGGATGGACAGATGTAAGGACGGATAGATGTAATCGAAAAAGAAACATATAGCACAATTTTTCACATTCCGGCACCAATACTTCCACAACGTTGTCAGACATCCTCATATAACGGTGGGCACTCCCCTGTTTGCCATCTTCCTGATTATCTCTGGGATCTTGAAAGGTCTCTTTCAGAGGCTTCTTTTGATGGGCGAGTAATTGATACTGCTCCAGCAGAATGGCTTTTTCATCACACCCCCCTCCCATTACTCTTAAACTTAATAAAAAGCAGCATCTTCTGATGCGATTCTTGGTATGATCTTTTCCTCCAGCTTCGCTCATTCAGGTTGTTCATTTATTTTGGTGTCATTATGAGTGTCTAACATGGCATGTTAGGTATGAAATCCTTGGGGTGGTCACTCCAAGGCCAGTTTAGTGTCAGCATGCTACCCCTGCCCCTCGTGGCTGCTAAAATAAATGTGATGATGAACAGGCCTTATCTGCAGATGCCATCTCCTTGCCTTGTCAGCGACGTCTCGCACGGTGGCAGAGTAACTGAATGCTTCACAGCCCCCTTTCAAAGCACATGCCAAAGTCCTCTATAAATTCCTTTCTTCTCCATTTCCCTGTGTAGCATTTATTACTCACACGTAGATGATATCCGACATAATCGTCTCTTTTCATAACTTGATGAGGTCACATTGCAGTGACTCCGAAACCACTATATTTTGGAACAAGGGATGTGTTGAAAAATACACTTCACCCTTTGTGAAAACAGTTTTTTTCCTCAATGTTCCACCTTGGTCATATGTACAAGAAGCGAAGTTTGGTAAAAGGCTATATATAACAAGATCCGCAACCCAAAAGACTACAAGAACAATAAAAAAAATCTTAAATACATAAATTTGTCAGTGTTGTTGGTAGATTTCAGTCCACGGAAACATTGCAAAGTGTTAAGTGTACACTGAGCTGTCACCAACTTTTTGAAGAATAAAGGGAAAGCTGTATATGAATTTAAGTTCCTTGGATGGTTAGATTCGGATTCATTTTATTGTCATTGCTGTTTCCACGACAACGAATTAACAGCGATTTAAAAGTACACATTATCCAGTGTCACATTAAAACAATAGACAGTTGTAAGGATCTGAACCGGCATTCAAACAGTATTTGTCCAGGGTGTGATGGGTCCAGAAGAATTCTTTTGATGTTCCTGAGACCCCAGGAGCTGTGCAGTTCTTCAAGGGAGGGTAGAGGACAGCCGACTATCGGCTGGGCAACCTGTATAACCCTGTGGAGCTCTTTCCTCTGTGCTGCTGTGCAGCTAGAGAACCATGCACAGAGACAGTAGGCTACGATGCTCTCTACTGTGCATCTGTAGAAGGACACCAGCAGTTTATCCAGGAGGTTGTTCGTCCAGAGAACTCTCAGGAAGTAGAGTCTCTTTTGGGCCTTCTTCGCTAGCTCAGCAGTGTGTGTTCCCCAGGTCAGGTCCTCCCTGATGGTGACTCTCAAGAAGCAGAAGTCTGAGATCTTCTCCACACAGTCCCCATTGATGAAGAGTGGCTGAATGTTGTCTGCTGTCTTCCTGAAGTCCACAATGAGCTCCTTGGTCTTAGCTGTTTTGAGGACCAGGTTTTTGTTCCTGCACCACACTGTCAGCCGCTCCACCTTATCCCTGTAAGCGGACTCATCCCCCCCAGAGATGAGCCTTACTATTGTGGTGTCGTCAGCGAACTTAACAATGGTGTTACTGTAGTGAGCAGGAATGTAGTCGTGAGTGTAGAGGGTATAGAGCAAGGGGCTGAGCACACAGCCCTGTGGGGAGCCGGTGCTGAGGCTGATGGGTGTGGAGACGTGGGGGCCCACTCTGGAAGTCCTTGCTCTAAAGGCAGGTGGAGTGTAGAGATCGTATGTTCGACAGTTTGGACACCAATCTGTGAGGGGGGATGGTATTGAAAGCAGTACTAAAGTCTATTAAGGGCAGCCATGCGTAGCTCAACTGCTGCTCTAGGTGGGACAGAACAGCATGGAGAACAGTGGCCACAGCGTCCTCCGTTGATCTATTAGCTCTGTAGGCAAACTGGTGCGGATCGAACGAGGAAGCAATGAAGGACATGATGTGGTTCCTGATTAGCTTCTTGAAGCACTTCATCACCACAGGGGTCAGCGCTACTGGCCTGTAGTCATTAAGACTAGTGATGGTCTTTTTCTTGGCCAGAGGCACAATGACAGAGGATGTCAGGCAGGCTGGCACGGTGGACTGGGACAGAGACTGGTTGAATATTCTGATAAAGACCGCAGTCAGTTGGTCTGCACAGTCCTTCAGCACGTGTCCTGAGATGCCATCAGGTCCAGCTGCCTTCCATGGGTTGACAGCCCGCAGAATGTGCTTCACCTCATGCTCCTCCACCGTGTGTATGGGGCTGTTGTGGGTTCCTGGATGAGGTCCAGGTGCCTTTGTTGGTTTCACCTCCAACCGGGCAAAGTAATGGTTTAGTTCCTCTCCCAGTGATAAGTCACCTCCCACAGCTCTGGAACTGGTCCTGTAGTTGGTGATATGCTGGACACACATCCACACCTGCCTTTTATTGTCCTGAATCTTCCTCTTGTAATCTGACTTGGCTTCTTGAATGCTCCTCATCAGGTTGGCATGGGCTGCGCTGTAGAGAGCCTTGTCACCAGACCTGAAGGCAGTGTTCCTCTCCTTCAGCAGTCTCTTGACCTCTCTGGTCATCCATGGCTTCTGATTGGTGTAGACTCGGATGCGTTTATCCACTGTGACAGTGTCTATGCAGTTCTTAATGTAACACAGCACACTGTCACTAAACACCTCCAAGTCTGGGTGTTCAAAAATGTCCCAGTTGGTCCTTCTAAAACAGTCCTGCCGCTGCTGTGAGGCTCCATCTGGCCAGGTTTTAACTGTCTTGGTGCTGTTTGGAATGGTTTTCTTTTGTGAGATGTATGCTGGGATTAAAAACTGTGACATGTGGTCAGAGTGGCCCAGGTGTGGTAGTTCTTTGACTGGGGATCCCTGTTTGATGTTCCTGCAGCCTGGCGCTTGCTTCCTCTCCCTGCGCCGCCTTCGCCGTCTGCCTGCCGGGATGATAATCCACGGAGCCCCAGGACTCCGCGCTATGTCTGCCGGGATGATAATCCACGGAGCGCCAGGACTCCGCATAAAGTTTTTGAGGAGTACCATTACTATGCCAGTACCATTACTATGATATCCAGATCTACTTCACCTTCTCTCCTGATGACATCACAGACTCCGCTCAGATCTCTGTATGCCTGACAGGCATCGCAGGCTGGATGAAGGACCATCACCTCCAGCTTAGTCTCTCCAAGACTGATCCCCTCCTCGTGGCTCTCGCATCAAGTCCTTGGTTTGGCTTTGGGTTTGGGTTATGCAGATGCCAGGCAATGTCTAGTCACCCTGACCTCAGACAGGATGAAAACCATGGCTATGGCTTCAGGCAGGAGCATCAGTCACCCTAAGAGAAGATCCTGCCCAAGGCAGACATATATGTTAAAGGCTGGATTATAGGTTTTCAGAAGAAACATCCTCGTTTCTCCTTAAATATATTCAGAAACTGTCATCAGATGCCTAAGTTTATTTTGGAAAGAGGCCTACTGATACCCTCTGCATCCATCCTGTGATAAATAATGAACAGTTTCCTGCTGACTCGCTCACAGTACATTTTTGCCTTAAACAGGTACAATGTGTTTTTATTAAATCTCGGAAATAATCACAACGGCATTGCCCTTTACGTAGTATAATAGCCCATAATTAAACTGATACCATGGAATTTTAACAGACACATATGCACAGATGTTGAACGTTTGTGTTTAATTTATTATATATTATATACCAACTAAATGCTCAATAGAACTGTAATTTACACCATGTGCTACATAAGAGACAAACTCCTGCCCAAGCCATTGGGCGAGGCTTTTCACTGGATATTTTTTTAACCGGCCATATGACTCTGAAGGCCACACACATGCTCCCTGAGGAGGTTCAATGCCACATCCAGCAGGGAAGTTGAGCACCCCAAGTGCGTTTCCTTTGTGGCTCTAGGATAAATTACCCAAAAGGGACATTTTTATCAAACAAAATACTCCTTTCCTGGAAAACTTTTGTCTGGGTGGTAATGGACAAAATAATCACATTACATACCATGTCTAGAGATTTTATACGGTAAATGGCTTATCCTGTCATTTGGGCAGAAAATGTAGTCAGGATAAACTATCACGAAAAATTAAGTGTCCACAAGAGTACAATATCCAACTTTCATGTGGCTTATCTGCTGCCCAGGTGTTCCAGCTCCATCGCATGCCCTTGAAGGACTATTTCCTGTTCTAATGGCTGCTGAGGGAGTCATGTTTGAGAAGACAAATTGCCCTGTGTCACTGTATCAATACACCAGCCTGGACTTACAGATGGCATCAGACACATCAGCCCAAATAGAATTAGTGCGACCAAGTAAATGTTTAGAAACCTGATATTAAGATGTTTTTCCATGTACATTTTGCAGCTTAGCAATGGAATGCTCCAGGCGTGCTCAACTCCAGTAATATCCGGCCATTAGGATATGTCACACACGCATGCGGGGAGCGTTTAACCACGAGCCCTCAGAAACACGAGCTTCCTTCTGCTGTGAGTGGCATCTCTCCAGGGTAAAGACTTAGACAGGGGTCTGTTGGGTTGCCTGAGGTTTTGGGATGAATCTCCAGAGAGCTTTACTCAGTTCCCTTCTCTTGGGGAACGAATAGAGACGAGCTATCAAGGAGAGCCTCTACCAGTAAGTTCCAATAAGCGCAACAAATTCCATGTCTCATGCTATGAAATATTCAGCCAACCTCTAAGCAAAATCCATTTCTGCACTAAGACAGACACACACAGTGTTATGATTGCACTGGAACTGATTTTACTGTATATCTAAATAGCTAAGACATGTTCAGGCACCAAGGTCAGGGATCCAATTTCAATGAGAAACGTAAAGACCCATCAGTACCCTGATTAAGCCCCATTTTGTGAAAAACACATGGAGTAGCACAGATGTGGCTCTCAAATGTTACTCAGAAACAAAACATTATTTATTAGTCATGGATCTCTATCTCCCTGGTAAAAACAGATGCTGCAGGATCAAATATTGAGCAAGTCCAAATGATGGAATGCCACACATTGTACTGTTTCAGAAAATTTATTTTAAGGATAGGATGCTCTGTCACAGGATGGGAACGTTGTCTTTTCAGTTTAACTTGATAAGGCTCTCTTCATTTTTTCCGACAGATGTTATTCACTTCTGTCCCCCCAAGCAATTCCCTAAAAGAGTGAAAGCAGAATGGTGTATACCTGTGCACTAATAAAGGTGTGTGACTTTGCACAGTATATTCTAGTTATCTGACAGGTAATTCTATCCAGAGTATATATTTTAGGGTGTAGGTTTTGCTAATTTTACAGTCCAAAAATATACTCGGTGACAAAAGCACCCAGAAATAGTGGTCCGATTTAGATTTGGTACACGTGCAGACCAGTGGTGGGTATGTAAATGATTCAGTTTGCAAGGAGCTGGCACATCTAGTCACCAGACACAGAGGATGTCTCATAGATGCATTAGACAGCATTACCAGCACTTGACAGAGTGTGATAGGGGACACATTGTGGGTTTGCACGAGGCCGGGTGGCTGTATCGCGCAATTGCCCGGTAGTTGGGAAATGCAGATGTCACAATCACCCGATGTTGGAACCAATGGGCACGTGAGGGCACCCACACACGTCATGAAGGTTCTGGTCGCCCAAGACAGACCACACCAGGGAGGATCATCATACTGTGCACCAAGCCTTACTGAATCCCTGTGCCTGCCATCCAGACACACGCATTGAGTCTACAGCACCCTGTGTCATCCAGCATGTCTCGACGACTGGAATCAGCTGGACTATGGGTTCACTGTCCCATGCATAGGCTGCCCTCAACACCACCACAGAGACGGCTGAGTTTGGAGTGGTTCCGTAACCGGGAGGCATGGACGGTTTACGAGTGGCGTCATACCATGTTCAGCAGTGAATCTCGGTTCTGCATTACCATGGATGACCGTCATGTGTCCATATGGCAACGTCGAGGGGAGAGGACCAATTCTGCCAATTTTGTGGAGAGACACACCGGCATTACTCCTGGCATCAAGTTGTGGGGAGCCATAGGGTGTGACTCTCTGGTAGTGATTTGGGGGACCCTTACGGCACAGCACTACATCAGTGACAGCCTGCGTCCTCATGTATAAGCCCTCCTGAGATGGCAGCCTGGTACAGTATTACAACAAGACAACGCCTGTCCACACACGGCAGTGTCTATGAACTGCCTGCGTCAGGAGGACGCCAGGAGAGGATACAACGAATGTTCGACTCCCTTCCACACCGTATTGCAGCACATATCCAGTCCCAAGGGGGGGCACATCCTAATGACATGGGACCAGCAGTTTGCCAACTCTGTTGTCAGTTTGAGCTGATATTATAATCATTGACTATATGACTAATGTTGTAAATGTAGCTGGAAATGGCAGATTTTTTATGTAATATTTGCACTGGTGTATAGATGCCCACTATCAGCAGCCATCAGGCCTGAGTTTCAGTGGCACGTTGTGTTTGCTAATCCAAGTTTATCATTTTAAAAGGCAAATTTGATCAAGAGAAATCTATTTTGAAATTATGTTAGCGCACCTGAAAACTATTACATTAAAGAAAGTAGCAATAAAACTCTTTAGATTAGTTAAGCAATTGTGGGTTCAACTGAAGACTCAAAATGGCCCAAAACAAGGAAATTTCTTCTAAAACTCATCAGTCTTTTCTTATTCTGTGAAATGAAGGCTATCCCATGGAAAACTTTTGAACAGTAGTGTATTTTAGAGTTTAGAGTGTTGCTAATTTTACAGTTCAAAAATAAATCCAGGTAAGTACATTACTCAGCAACCTTAACACTGAAACAATTTGGCTCATATTCTATTCTATGCAATTCCACCTGTTGACTTAAAAACTGCTGTGCTGTAAGGGTCTTATGCCTGAAATATCCATGGTGTGGATGGGGCCAGCTTGGGAAAAGCTACTGGGGAGAACGAGATTAACTTTTGCCAGGGCCTGACAGGGCTTTGCTTCACCTTCTCTGACCCCTCCCGAGTGGCGTGTTTGCGGAACATTAGTGGTAATGAGGTTTTATTGCCCTGGTTGTCTGAGGCAGCTCTTGCAGCAGAAAAGCCTACCTCCTGGACCTGGGTGAGAAGGAATGCTAATTAAACATTGAAGAGAATGCTGGTGATGATGCTGTAGGCCTACAGGATGATAGCAGGGTGACCCAGCTTGGATGCTCACAGTGTTTAATGTACCGTTTTGCCGCTATGGGATGGTGGGCCTAACCTCTATCAGCAAGAGGTTCTATGTCTAGTACTGCTGCAAAAGATATCAAACAAAGATACTGGTAGAAATGTAAAGAATAACAGTTATCTATCACAAGTGAATACGTTGCATGTGTGCTTTGTACAAAAGGGATGAAGATGGAGGATGAGGAAGTACAGAGGAAGAGAGCTTTTCAGGGGTAGGGTGGCAGATCGGCTGATTGTGTAGAGGGGGGGATTAGAACACGGTCGCCAGAGGAGAGGTGAGGAATCTGGGGTCCCCGCGAGTGCTGGCCTTACAGCCAGCGCCCGTGGAGAGGGCAGAAAGGGCTTCTCCTCAGAGGCTGCCTGGAATCCCTCCCCTGTCGCCACTTCTGCTCTCCCCTGCTGTGCTGGGGCAAAGGGGGGGTACTGCAATCAGGAGGGTTGCATGGCCCTGGAATGTACCCCTCCAGTCCTTAGTCAGCGGACCCCCACACCTCCATGGCAGTTCAGCCATCACATATTCACCCAGGCCGAGGCTTCTGGGGAAGGGAAGACAAAGACCCAAAATTAAACTTGTTCCTGTGTGTGGTTCCCCCTCCCCCCAGCCAGCCTTGGAGTCTCGTCTCGGGGGTCCGGTAACTGGAGTAACAGAGCTCAGCACGCTGATAGGAATCTCATTCTGCTCTCACTCCTACATGCGCTCGCAGATTAAAAGATTGTTGGGAAGATAATTACAGCCCCCCCCCGCCAAGACCATGCCACCCCAACTCCACTGCAGATTTTCCAGCCAGAATATGCCAAAGCAATTCTTCTGTGTGGAACCAGAGGTGGGACAAGAATATAGAGAGAAGTTAATCACAGCTCTTTAAGATCAGGGCTGTTATCAGTTAGAAGCTCAGGAAGTTAGTTTTGCAGTTTCCGAAGCATACTTACGTACTTACTTACGTTACTTGGAGAAGCTATCCTCTTCAAAATAAAATTTGACTGTAAAGCCAAATGTAATTTTCTCTTTGTGAATGTGTCTTATGAAGGTTCCGGAATGAGAACATTCTTTATCAATTACAATAAGCAAGCTCACAGTCGATCATGGGCAGCTTTTATGTTACAAATGATATAGAATCCTTTGGATGTGTGTTTTCTGAGATATAAGAACTCTATGAAATGTATTGAACTCTACGAAATGTATTCTGTCTTCACCCAGATGAAAGACACTGATTGTGGTTGTTGTGCAGACGGGGACCAGCAGCAGGGAGACATTGGGCTGTGTGACTAATCCAAGGAGGGTTACATTTTTAAACTGAAAGCGACCTCTAAACATGGGGAGCATCACGTTTTCCAGAGAGAATGCTTATACTTTGTCTTGAACGGCCTACATTGGTATGGTCTGCATTTTGTGATAACCATAACAAAAAATCACTTCCAAACAATTTTACCCCTTGGGGAGTAACTTAACTGTAAGAGCTCATAACATCACCATAAGATTCTGTAATGTTGGAAATGAGCTCAAGAAAAATAAGCAGATTGTGTTGGTATCGAAAGGCAGCTGTGTGAGCAGAGACAGGTGCTCGCAGCAGACTGTCGTAGGTATAGCCTTTCGGCCTCTCTCCCTCTAGCTGTCCAAATGGACTGCCCCGTTTCCAGGCACCAGGGCTGAAGTAATGAACCTAACTGGCTGAATGGATAGTGTGGGAAGACTATGGACAGCTGAGGGTGATAAACCCTACCGTCTTCTTGGTGAATTTGTTTTTCGTCAAGGATGGGGCCAGCTGGGGCACATCCGCGGAGAGTCATTAGCAGTACTTGTTTGTTGTGTGATGGGACAGAGTAAGAAGGATGAGTATAATATAACGGCAAAGGGGGCATGCCCCCCCCCCGGTGTCCCTGGCCATCCCCGATAATCCTTCTTTGCCACCTTGGAACTTCTCTTTGACTCCTGGCTTCTGGTTGTCACATTAGCTCCCACAGTGAGACTCTGCATCCTCTTTAGCTTAGATTAAATTGAATCCCGCAGCTACCTAACTGATGCCTCTTTGGGAATGATCAAGAAGCTAGAAAACATAAAAAAGAGAGATAATAAGGCTACTAATAAGAGAAGGCAGACAGGGAATGCGGGACTTCAGCACCGAATGCTTCAGCAAGACCTAAAGCTCAGAGACACCCAGCACTCAATATGTCGGATCTAGCATATTTTTAGCTAACGGGTTGGACCGGCGGCAAAATGCGCTCATCAGTATAAAATGCACATCTTCTCGATCTTTTTTCCCCACTTAATCCTTTTCCCCAAAAAAATATCTCTGCTTGCTTTTTCTCGAAATGATGGCTGACACCGGTGTTTAATATTGTTTACCTCAAACAAACTATAGAAGTCCATTTGATGCTTCATAAATGTTAAGAATTGCACAATGTTTACACCAGTGTTAAGACTCCAGGTCTGGTGAACCGGCCGCCGGGGCTGGCTGAGTGGGCCATTATCCTAATGGGAGTATAGTGTTTCACTCGGGACGCACCACTACCACGGCTCAGAAAGAAGCATTACACTTTTACAGTTCCTTTCAGCTACACAGATGGAGTTTTTAAACCTCACATAAGATTCATAACACCTAGGAACTGAACAATAAAACAGGTTGTGGTAACCAGATACCATTCCTGTTTTAACGTCGGGAGGGATAGATCTCCTTATGTCAAAAGAAGAAGCTCTTTTTATAGGGCTTTTAAAATGGCTGTCAGTGACAAGATTGTTTATGATCTGCTATACTGCCTATTTCCTTTACTATGCTTTGCGTGTTTGACCTTTGACCTCAGACATAGGATCATAGCGGGTAAATGACTAGCACAATAGAAAAGTTCAGTGTTGAAATGTTCCATGCCGAACATTGCTAATGGACACAATCCCCTGTCATGTCACTGAAAACTATCTGACATATTCAAGTTGTAATGAAAAATGGGACACAACTACCCTTTGGGAATACAAAACTCATGCAATCATGTTCGAAAGTCAAATTTGTGGACAAGGACGAGTAATCGATAATGACATAGTTGCCGTCCAGAACACCCTTTAGCTCTCCAGTCCTCGAAACTCACGCACATGTTTCATACAAGCAAAATCATATGTGAGCACTCTTGAATCAGACTGATGCATGCCATGAAAACATACAAGTACATATAACCGCAGTTCAGTATAGGTTTCTGCGCGACATGCATGGCTGGGAAGGCTGCCTCAGCAGAGTGCATTTAAAAATGTATAATGCACGGCTTGGAGTGCATTAACTCGCTTATACCACGGTTACGAACTCAAAATGTATTTAACATGTTATATGTGACTAATATTTTGGTTATATATGACCTTAATTCAGAAATAGTTTCTGTGACCATTAGGTAGAAATTGCCTGCCATCCAAAGGCCAGTTTTTAGGTACAAACATGTATGCCAAATGTGTAGGGACTGCTCTATAAGCAGGTAAATGCAGTTTAAGAAGTGCATAAAAAATTATGATATACATATACACACCTAAATATACTTATATAGTGTGTGTGTGTGTATATATATATATTAATCTAACATTGTGTGACTTCTAGCTTTGTTATAGCTAAAACAGACTTATTTAGTGTTTACTGGTTATTAAGACCTGATTTGTGCACCATCTCATTTAGATAGCTTACACGGAAAAGTAAAAGAAGACTGGACTACAAGTGCATTACATCAGTGGATCATTTTGGTATTTAATCACTGACCAAAGGTCCTGGTCCTCAGCCTGAATTACTGTTGCGGTCTCAATGATCTGTAGCATCTGTAGATCCAATACTGTAGATCCAATTTTGCAGAGACCATTTTCAATCCTTACTGCATTTGGATTCATTGGCAGGGACAGCTTCTCTTCAGAACTCTTCAGAATAGGCTTCCATTTAAACAAAATTAAGTATGACATGAGCTTATTTCAGCTAAGGACCCCTCTCTACCTGCCAGTCAATAAATAAACTTGGACATCAGTAAGTGCTGAATCACTATTCTCATGGGGAAATCAGTGAGAATTCCGCACTGTTATGCATGATATAGCAGAGGCTGGTAAGGGCTGATTGAAAAAATACACTTCTGTGTCTAGTTTTGTCAGGCTCAAAATGCTGAAGAGTCGCTGGAGTGTAATGCAGAGTCATCCTCACATGGAAAGCGGGGCTCATCATCGGCCAACAAAGGGGAGATTAGAAACAACTGTTTAATGCTTTTCTTACTGGCCGCAGGATGTCCTGTTTATAGTCATCTCCAACGTTCTTGCTCTGAATAAAAAAAAAAATCTGGAATGTAGGCCTCTAAACTGCCCAAATTTACTCAACTCTGTCTCCCCCCACCACCAGTGACCAAGATGATTGGTGTATACATCTGTAGCAAATTCATTTATTTTGGAAGTTGGAAAACACCTATCCATCTATTTTCTATTCCAGATTGTCCTATGTTGGCACCATGTCCTGGGTTATTCCCTGCCATGTGTCCATAGCTTCCGGAATAGGCTCCAGTCCCCCACAAAGTTGGAAAACAAGGACCACTTGATAAGTGGCAAACTATTTGTGTTATTAATTTTTAACTGGAGCAGATGGGGACAAGCCCTGCAGAATCATACTGAATGAACACTGAAGACGGACGAAGTTGGAGCAAGAACAAACAGTTTACACGACAGCTTATTTATTATTTACAAACTCTTGCTCTAGCTATTAGCCATTAATGGACAAAAAGTGTGCAGATGTAAGCGAGCGAATCAAACCAGCCAGGATGCCTGTTTTCTCCTGACCCACTGGACCTTCCCAGCTCCGTCGCTGGGGTATTGGAGATCCTTGTTGGGCAAAACTTCTCACGATCCCTTCTTGCATTTCAGTATTTAAGCCTGCAACATGGCTGTCTGGCACGCAAGTGGCTTTGGGCTGGACATGAAACCATAGAGAGCCTCAATATGCCAACGGTAGTCCCTAGGCAGGGGTAGAAGGCCAGATGACTGGCTCAGGCTTGCTTTGCTAGGAGCAGCTTGCCTGACTCATAAGGGGATTCACTAGTCAGCTCGTCATTGCGTTGCACCCAGACGGATGCTATGGAAGCTGAACCCGAAACCAGACAGTGCCCATATAACACTGGGTTACAAAACTGTATTCAACTGAGTTTCGTGTCATGCTGTCAAGTTGGAGTCCTGTGACGCACAGAGGACCAGAAGGGTCGTCAAAGTGTGCCGGACCTGGCAACAGGCAAGCAGAGGAAGACAAGTGAAAGGAGATGTATGGAGGCACATTTGAACTCTCCAAGCGGGACCATTAACGACATCCAAGAAGTATTGCATACAAGACTGCAAATCTCCTATCTCACTTCATTTTTTAAGAGAGCAGAGTCTGGCCATCGCTGGCTTTATACAACATGCTATAAGACAAACATGAAGAAATAAAACCTAACAAATTGTGAGAGGGATGAGAGTCCATTATGATGGAAACTTAAATTTCCATGATCTCTATTTCCAAAGCAATCACTCAACAAAGCTTAGGCCACAGTAAAATTAGGCTACATTTATAAAGTAAATATTGTTTGCTATCTTATTACTGTTTGTGGAAAAGAAGCTTCACACACCGCCAAAAAAAAGACGCACACACGAATTGGCGTTTTCAAGGTTCAGGATTTTAATTTCTGGTTTACCTTAGGATTTCCGAGGATTTATAGCATTTACTTGAAACGGCAAAATAAAGTTAATAGGGAAGGAAAATTGGAACAAGATTCATAGTTTTGCAGTGGTACTTGTAAAAGAAACATTTGCAATAAAAATTATTTTATTTTTCTTTGTCATATAAACAAGGTGGAACTATCCTGTGTCACGCATCACACTTTGTTTTCTGAAAACCAAAAAGCATAACAGATGTTTAATTAAATTTGTATAAATGGAGACCATTATGCCTGTAAGATGTTCTGCCTGTAACAGTGATCAGTTCCCCCTCTGCTCTCTCATGTACTGTGAATACGTCATAAACTGCAGTGCCTGGATGAAGATGAGCTGAGCGAAGCCTTCTCCCTCTCTATTTCTGGAAGGCAGAGCTTAAAGTGGATAAAGCCGTCGTCCGAAGTGTCAACACTGTCTTCTGGAGTGGCGCTGCTTAGTTGTAACTAGCCTGCCACTTATACACTTATTCGGCATAATGCCTAGCAGGACATTTGCCTGGATGTACAAGATAGTGTCCACCACAGTGAGCTTACATGAGATGCATGCTAAATGTGCTACATTGCAGCTATGCTTGGTGTTGAGGCCTAAAGTGAAAGGAAAGAAGGAGAGGGGATCCGCTAACTTGAATGACAAAGTGGATCCCCAGGAAGGAGACTAGGCCTGAACCCTTGACCTCTGACCCATGGGTTAACAGAGCTTCTTCAGCCAGCAAAAAGCAAGTCTGACTTCCCATATCTGTGAACGATTCTGCGATTATTTCTTATTTGTGTGTTGGTTCTTGTTGAAGCTGATAGTAAGGTATTCAGTTGGATTTTCCTGACATATACTCAGTTGCATCCTACAGCAAAGGTCATATTCCACAGAAAAATGTGACTAGTTTATTCTGTTATTATTTTTTGTTCATTTACGATAGCATAAGCAGAATTAACCACTTCAAGGTGTGCGGTTATACGAAAATAATCAATTCCAAAACCTGTTATTTTGACCTTGTGGAGATATTTTTTCAGTCCCCACAAGAGGACTTTTTAAAATAATTTTTTGTTTTTATAAAATTATGTCAATGTAATCAAAAAGCTAGAAATGCCAAAGGTCTTGTATTTAGTTTGCTTACTTATGGTTAAGGTTAGGACTGGGTAGGGGCTAAGTTTGCCATACTTGGAATTAGGGTTATGTCCATAGAAATGAACGGAGAGTCCCCACAAAAATATGGGCACCTCATCTGTGTTTGTGTATGTATTTAGGTATTTAGTAGATCAAATTCCAGAGCAATTACCCATGTTGTGGTGTATTTCTCTGTCTGTGTGAGTTATGAATGAATTATGTTCCAGTTCCATGTGAATCCCTGGTTAGTGCTATTGGACAGGTTGGCTAAGAGCTAGTGACCAATGGCCAATTGGTCAGATTAGCCTTGTTTTCATGTCTCTAGTTAATACTCCTAATGGATGTAATTCCATTGTATCTAGCCCACCTCTTTCATGCTGCTTTGTGATTGCACTTCAACTCCTGTGAAAAGCTTCTCCTTGTTACTTGCTGCTTGTATGTTGCCCCGTGACCGTGGGGGAGCATTATTTCATGCTGCCAGATACCTGAATATGGATGGTATGAAAAGATAGCCCACTTCACACTGAAGCTCACTTGACATTTGACACTTGACTTGACTTAAGTGGGTAGTCAGTAAGCTATTAATTTTATTCAGTCAATTAGTTGAAAATACAGCTAACAGATAAATTAACATTGCTCTTTTGTCACACCTTTGGATAAAGCCATTGCTAACTAGACCTGGCTTAATACATATTTTTAAATTATCCATTTACATTCCCTAATAGATTGAAAAAACGAGAGCTATATTTTGTGTAACAGCCTGGGAAGAACAATGCCACAGTTGAATGGTAGAACTCAAGTGATATGAACAGCGTGTTCAGACATGAGAATCCAGCTATGTAAATACTGAACTCAGGGACATGCCCTCTACCACCGTCTCCTGCATATGAACCCATACACAGACGCCCACAATGCTCTTTACTTACGTCTCTCACAGGCCCTTTATGCCAGCCTCCTCGCTGGACCAATGGGCCGTGGTGGAGAGCCCCTAAGCGCGCCCAGCATGTGTCGGGATGGTGGGGCTACTTCCCTTTGCGTGCTGAGGGTGTAAACACACCGATACTGCAGCTGACAGTGGCTGCTGCTGACAAGCAGCCGCTGTGCCCAGGGTTTTCCTCAGGTCAACACCAGTGCACAACAACTAGGAAAAAAAAACATCCAGGCAGATCCCTTCTGGTGGGCAGACTGCCCACGGATTGACTTGTCAGATTTATAGGGGAAGACAAAGTCAAGCAACTCCGATCCTTCCTCTTCCCTGCAAGAAGTACTCTCCAAGGCGCTGCCAGGTTCATATGGGCAGAGTGACACAAGCAGGCTAATTTAGTAAATAGGTTATGGCTGGTCGTATTGTTTCATTCGGTCTAGTGGTGATGAGCTGCTTACAGTAGGCAAAGAGGATTCATTTATCACCTGGGACTGGATCACATCCACAGAACGGGCTTCCAGCCTTCATGCACCTTAGACCGAAGTCTCCAAAGTCAGGATGTTACTTCTGCAGTTTCCCCACCCTCTGACGGTGTCGTCAAACTTCCTAAATAATACGTATAATCCCTTTTACAAATTAAGAGTCTTTGAGAAAAGGGGAAAGTGAATGGCCATCTACAGTGCAATGTATGATGTAAAGAAACACTGTCTTGCATGGTTCTCCTCAGAACCTTTAAAGGAGTCTGCAGGCCAATAAAAGTCTCAGTGTCATCATTATCTCGTCATTTATTTATTTGGCAACCCCCCCCTCCAGAATGTTTGTAGTTGCTATGGTCTCCCTGACATCTTTATAATGCTAGGCTAGCGATAAGGAATGGGAGCGCCTCGTGATTTTAGGCACTCTGACGTGTTTAGTAGTGAAGTCGGCAGTGAGAGGAGCATCATACTGCCCACTTGATATGACCACGGAGACATTAAACTGCCTTCTAAGAATGCCAGTGCTTTAAGCCGCAAGTATGATGGTGAAAGATAACAGGAGATGCCCTTAGATGATCGAAGGAAACGGTAAAACCAAGGGAATGACCTAGGACCAGAAATATTTGTTCAGCAGCCAGAATACTGCAACAAAATGGTTTCTATGCTTTAATCTTTCGATGTACCACAGTCACACTGTTTTATGTTCTCCCATGTATAGAATAATTTTAATGTTAGCTAAATAATATTGTTTACATAAAACTGATATCTAAGTATGATCATTGCCCAATTACCCCTCACCTGTAACTAAGGGAGGCGGGGTTTGCATTGCCCGTGGTGATGCATGGTTTGATTGTGACAGCTTCATGGGGAGTTTTCGTTAAGTCTCGTACTCTACTTGGCACTTCGTAATATTAGTCTTTCCTACAAATTTAACTGGAAATGGGTTAAGTGAAAGTGAGGAAATATTACATGATTTTTTTTTATTGTAAATTTGGAATTTGGAAATCTGAGTGAAGTACATGGCTGAAAATTTGCTTTCTCTTGTCAAATTAAATTTTAATATACAATCACATTTTTAAAATCATTTTACAGATATTACAAAAAAAAACAGGAGTTGATTGTTTCCCTGACAAAATGGCTTTTCATCACTGACTTTTTTCGGTATTCCAACAAGAGTTCACTGCTAATAAGCTTTCCATAATGAGCATTGTTTACTCCAGAACATGTGACCACATGCCCTTGTCCCGAATCGTTTTTACTGTAAAATGAAGAGCAGGACTTTAGATTATCCAGATATTATCACCTAGGTATTTGGTTTTCTGTATGCACTGGTCCCATTAATTTAGTAAATGGGAACAAACTTCAGCAGTGGCAGGACTTGACACAAGGTCACTATATTAAGGTTCAACACAAAATTTTGTAGCAGCCCATTTCATTTGATTTGACTCTGACAATTAAGGCTCTTAACATCAAGGCTAATAGTATGAATAATAATAATGTGAGCGTGCACGCTATTTCCACACACAGTCAGATTTCCAACTTATTATTACAGTCCGTAATTTTTTGTTTAGTGTAGTTAAAACTCGTAAATAGAGATGGAATTATGTTATTAGTCTTCTGCTCGTTTCAGTTTTGTTTATGCCAACAGCTGCAGATACGTTGAAAAAAAAGTGGAGTGTTTAACCCCTGGTAAAGATGTTAAAATTTAGAATGCAACTTCATGAATTGAACTGGATGCTTAAAATGCTATGTGCTATATTGCATCCTTTATTATAACCTTAATATAAATCAGTGCTTTAAGAAGCAATGTTCAAATAGACATTTGAGGTGTTGGTTCACTCAGAAATAATATTCAGCTGCCATATCATGGATCTCACCTGCATGTTCTTCAATTTGCATGGCTAACCTTCTCTGATTCCCCTCATTCATTTGGTTTTATTCAGTTTTGCTGCATTTCATGATTGGAAACTCATGATTCGTGAATTATTGAATTTTCCAAACAGGGTTACATACACATAATAGTTCTTGCAGATATGATTAGATTTGCCTGCAGATGTGAGCGTGCGTGCACGTAAATATGCATATGTGCATGAGAGAAAATATGAGCTTTTTAACTTTTGGGCCGTTGTGTGTGAGGGAGATGTCAGGTCCCTCAGGTTTTCTGAGTGATCTCTCTGGGTCACTTTGGCATGAGGAACGCTCACCTGCAGGACAGATCTGTGCTTTGAGAGCCAACAGCTCCGGAGGACAGGCCGAGATAACCATCGCCATGGCAATGGTGCCATCGATAAGGCGTGCGAGGCTCCATGCGGGTCGAGCTGCCGTCATCGCCGCAAACCTTTCCATCGAGAGGAACGCAGGAGCTGCTTCTGCCGTCAAGTTATTTTGGAAGAACTTTTTTCCCCTTCGGGTGGCAGCTTGCTCGGTTTTCCCAATGTTGCACAAGACGTGCACAAGATTTTACGCAAACAATTATGCCGTTCTTAATGTACATTCAGCAGCCGTGTATCTGCAACACAGTTGTATTTCTAAGGTACAAAATGCAGCTTTTCTTGTTTGTTTTGCTTGGGTGCTTAATTTACATAGGATCTGGTTAGACTAAGTGAACTAAGTGAAGATAGCATGTAACCGTCTACAGTAGTTAAATGTAGTTGGTGTGTGGTCATCATGTGCTGAATTTTCACCTTATATGCTTCTTTAAATCTGCAGTATGCTAACCGTAGTGTCCAGGTCCGAAGAAAAATAGCACATCTTTTATTCCATTACTCTGGGTACAAAAAAACGAAGTCTTAAAAACTTAAATCCTAAATACAACTGACATACTGATTTTTATTCTACCTGTTATATAATTTCATAAGGTATGAAGCTAATGGATGAGCTATAATAAAGTGGTATTTACCTTCCTTGCCATGAGGTTGTAATCCAACACCACATAGGACTGGAATTTAAGGTTTCAACATTTAGCACAGAATCCTGTCTGCGGCTCAGCCTGATGACTTATAAAGCACGATACACTTTCCAAGGCGCACTGGAGTGGAAATATGCTGAGAATCGACCATCTTTTCTAGGATGATAGCCAAAACACATGATAGTTGACCAAAAAATTTGTTGTTCCAGGCTGCCGTAATGAGCTTCAGGTAACTCAGAAAAATTAATGACTCCTTTCTAAATTATGGCAAACCTGAGAGCAAAATAATAACTAGGGATATTTATTTAGTTTATTCAGTAGATGCTATTAACCAAAGCAACATTACAGCTGAAAAAGCCAGACCGTCAGTAAGGTGTCTTGCTCAAGGACCCAACCATGGGATTTGAACCAGTGACTGACCACTGACAGCAGCCGAACCCACAGAGCCACACACCAAACCACCACCAGTATAATGAAATAAATTTAAATTTATGCTAACTGATGAACAGCAGGAGAGACTATCGCAAGTAAGAGTCGGGAAACAGTTACTTTACTACGGTCATGTGATTACATCCTTGCTTGTTTATGGGTGGAGTGGGAGTGTAAAGTAAGTGGTTCTTGGTGAACCTTCATCTCCATGGTCAATGCGTAACAACGCCCCTCTGGGGGTGGGCCCGAGATTTTGAAGAGGGGAATTCTTCAATGACCCGCGACTTGCATTGGATTGAGTTTCTGTCACCAGAACACTTCCATGAGTGGCCCACCTGCTCTTACAGGCACGGTAAAGGATGTGAGCGACTTCAGTCACACCAAGGAGGGAGACCTAATTTAGCCCTGAACAGATTCTATCTGCAAGCAATTAACAGGCCACTCATCACTGGAGAAATTCATTCAAGAAAAAGTTGTCTAGATTTGTTTGGTTTCTGTTTTCTCTTCCGTAACCTTTTTTTGTGTGTAGTAACAAAGTTTCCAAGTTTACAGCTGTGACTTTATTACAAAATACAGAACACTCCGAACGTACAAACAGTCAAAATTCAGCGTTGACTGGGCCTGCTGGCAATAAGCAACTTAAAAATGTCGGCTTTGCCGCGCAACACGTGTGACCAGTTGTTACATTGTGTTGCTTTGCTGAAGCTGTTTATGGGAAATTATCAGGGTTTATTTTCCTTCATTTCTTGTTTTTTCCTCAGACCGAAGTGTTCCGTGATGCTTTGTGGGAGATAATGATCTAGGCCCGTGCGTTCCAGAGGTCTCTCTGTTCCTCTCTCTCCGCAGTAACACGATCCCGTTGAATCACCAGGTGATAAATGATTTCTTCCAAAGAGCCTGGATGGTATACGCGACCCCATCTGTGACCTCACTCAGTACGGGCAACAAGTCAGCTCTGTTCACCCAGAACCATCTTCGAATTATGGACCTTGGTCTATGAGCCCACAAGTCGCTGGCTTCATGGGGGTCTGCTCAGATCAGAGTCATGAATTGTGCAGAGAAGATGGCCTTTTGGAAATATGTGTCAGGAGTTGTAGTTAGGTATGCTTGTCTACATGCACAATATGCGTTGTCTTTTGTAGTTTGTCATATTATCTGCATTGGGTGATACGTATGAAGGGTGATATTGTTTTGGTTATGCTAAGGCTCATTGCAAATTGCTCTGCAACGTCAACTCTGACAATTTGTATTCTTAATGAAGCCTCTCTCTTTCTTGGTTATGTTACTTCTGCACCATCTGCACAATTATTACATCTGAAATAAACAAATACATAATGCATAATGTTCAATTCTTCATCTTAAACTCATAAACTAGTATGTTCACAGTTGATCACTGATGTAAATAGAACCATGTGTGAAATGTATTTAAAAAGTAAAGCATCTAGCCTGTTTTGAAGGTAAGTGCAGAATCATGCATATTTGTAGCAACATGGCTTCTAGGGTAATGTGTTTTGCATTCTACGATTAAGATGGTCTTTATTGACTCTGGGGGATAATTATGATATTTTTATTTTTTAAAGTAGCTTTTAAAATATAGCATATCAAGTAATGACAGTTTCACTGTTATTATTCACTAATGACAATGTGGATGCTAAGTATTTGATAAAACCATAGAAGTTGTTTCTAATTTGTTGCTTGTGATGAATACTGGAGCTGAAATGTGGAAGTAATATAGGACGATATAGTGTGGAAAAAGTGTAAAATGTAGTACTTAAATGTTTCTTCACATTAGTATGACTTGCACAGTCATAAGTGTACTCTGGACTAGTCTCAACCGTCTCAACTTAAAACTTTAAAGTATCAATTTTCTTGGAATATCTTTGAAACTGTAGAAGGCCCGTAGGACTTCGTTGATTGCAGGTGTGAGACTATCCCTCAGTGGCACAGTGCTGCTACAGGTGTTACATCGGCCAAAGGGTTTCACTAATGGCTAAAACTTCTCACTACCTTTAAAGGATTTCAAGATGGCGTAGTGGTAAGGAACCTGGTCATGTTTGTCGTGACCAAAACTTCTTGATTCACGCGTAAGCAGTTTATTCACGCATAGGCATTTTAGAGCTTTAGACGCATACAAGTATTTCCTGGCTGGTCATGTACACAGTGCTGATATACGGGAAATTCCTAGAAAATGTTGCTACCTAATTGTATCATAGGTGAGAGTTGTATCCTTATCTTATTACTGTGGCAATGTCTAATGACAGACAGACAGTACATAAAGCAGTTGCGTGGAAATCAATTTTTGTATTAGCCTAGGTCTGGGCGTTAAAATATTTTATCATGTTTTTTTCATATTAAATGATTATCACGATATCATTAAAGTCGTTATTTCTTTACTTCATTGCTTCGTTTTTATTTAAAATGCCCTCAGAATTGCCCGTAAACAGGTTTAGAATATGAAAAAGGTGACAAACTGAATTGACTACAAACTGAAACCTAATTTTAATAAGTCATACACATACATCATGCATATAAATAATATCTACTCGCCACATCTTTCTGGATCAGCTGGAAATCTATGAAATGTTAAACCAGCTTCACCACCTCTCCGACGTCTCAGAACACAAAATACATTACTGCTGCTTTTTCTGCATTGGAAGACATCGCTTTTAGAGTTAAAGACCGCTAGTTTATTTCACTGGAACTGAAAAAGTAGACCAAACTAATTTTTGATTTTATAGGGAGGGAAAGTGAAATTGTTTTCTCCTGCTATGTCAAGCAAATTAGGAAGATAAAAATAACAAGCTTTTATGTGATTCAAAAATACTATACATAGCTTTCACAAATGTGTATTTTATTCCAGCAGATTTTTTAATGGTTAAAGGGCCCTTGTGGGCACCCTCTGCCCTGTCGGCGACCCCGAAATAGGGTATGCAGGCTGAGGCACTATTGATCGGATGTATTTTATTGTGATTTTTATATAAAAGGTCTGTGTCCCTGTGTGAGAATATGACTGATTTAAGGTAAACTGACTATGATGATTTCTTTGTGTTTGATAATTAATACAGCCAAAAACACATGACTTTTTGTCAGAGAGAGGTTCTAATAGCTTTAAATAAGAATGCCTCAGGTGGAATTTGTTTCAATTCAGCCGGCCACAGATGCGGTGATGACAGAGGCACTGTGTGCTTGGACAGAAAGAGAATTTTCTCATAAAGTTTGGAGCAGATTAGAACAGCAAGCTCATTGTCTGCATCCATACATAATTCAGCAATTTCCTGTCCCCCAATCTCCCGCAGAGAACCCACAAGTTGCCCCACTCCAGTTGTGATCCCCCAGATCTTATCTGATCTTTTCAGAAGCTTCAGGGTGGTGATGTGCTGGAGTTGTACAAGCAGAAATATCTGACGATAACTTGTTCAGGACAGTGCTTCTGTCTGTCCTAATTAGAGTCAGATTTGAGATTTTCAGATGTGGCTGTTTTAGGGTGCAGATAAATGATCGGTCAAGTAATTTTAGTGTTTTTTAAGGTCCGTCTACTTTTCCTCCGCTTGGTACAACTTGGCTTTTTCCAAATGTTGATGACTGTTATGATATATGCAGATGTCCGTCAATTGGCATGTTACAGACTGGCCCCACCCTCAAATGATCGACACTTCACAGGTCTTATAGTAATGTACTGGGTTTTGTTGTGATCCCAGCATATACATATACTAAACATTGCACTAAGTGGAATGGAATGGACAGGGCTTATTGAGAATGGCAGGAATTACTACATTATAAATGGACTGACATGCATACAGCACTGTATTTGTGGCTGTCCTATAAGCTATAGTTACTGATGCTGACTATTGGCCTCTAAACTCACTCATTAATGCCAATAAATCTGCCCCCGACTGGTGCACTTCACTTATTGCACAATTCACTTTATTTAGTTTGCACATTATAGTGTGTTTAAATATCCCAGGAAGGAGACGCTGCAACCACAACCTCAAGCACCAACAATCACACCACGTTCAAACAGCAGGCGAGCATCCTGACCCAGCCTGTGCCTGGGTGCATTCAGTCACAGCCACATTATTCTCTGCAGGCGCAGGCTTTGTACATTAATGAGCAGGTACGCATCATAAACTGGCCAGATCGTCTACATCCATACTTATATGTGTGCATGAGTTAAAAAGAAGCGTGTTACCTAGAGTCTCCTGGAAATTCCCTTCTTAACACTCATGTTACAGACCAGTTGTGTGTGTCAGGCCATTCACCCCAGCCTTCTGAATGGCCTTGCATTCATCCTCATATATAACCACAAATCAGAAAAAGTTGGGACAATATGGAAAACGCAAATAAAAAAAGAAAGTAGTGATTTCTAAATTTACTTTGACTAGTATTACATTGAAAACAATACAACAGCGCATAATTTAATGTGTTCCTCGTGAATTTTATAGTTTTTTTTACAAAATAAACACGTATTCCAATTTAGGTTCTTGCAACACATTTAAAAAAAGTTGGGACAGTAAAGCATTTACCACTTTGTAATGTTGCCATTCCTTTTCACAACACTTAAAATACATGTAGGGACTGAAGACACCAAGAGATGAAGTGTTTCAGGTGTAATTTTGTCCCATTCTTCCTGAAAACAAGTCTTAAGGTGGGCAACAGTATGAGGTCATTGTCCTATTTTGCGCTTCAAAATGCACCACACATTCTCTATTGGAGACAGGTCGGGACTGCAGGCAGGCCAATCAAGTACCCGTACCCTCTTCCTCAGCAGCCAGGACTTGTGTGCAGAACGTGATTTTGCATTGTCTTATTGAAATATGCATGGGCGTTCCTGGAGAAGATGTCTTCTTGAAGGCAGCATATTGTGCTCAAAAATCTCTATGTACTTTTCAGCATTAATGGTGCCATCACAGAAGTGCAAGTTTTCTTTGCCAAGGGCACTGACACAACCCCATACCATGACAGACCCTGGCTTTTGGACTTTTGCTGGTAACAGTCCCAAAAAATACCTGAAATACTGATTCATCTGACCACAGTACACGTTTCCACTGTCTGATGGTCCATCCCAGATGCCTCTGAGCCCAGAGAAGTCGACGGCGCTTCTGGACACTGTTAACATAGGGCTTCCTTTTGGCACGGTACAGTTATAACTGGCATTTGTGGATGTAACTACGTATTGTGGTACTTGACAAAGGTTTGCCAAAGTAGCCCAGAGCCCATACGGTGATATCGCTTATAGATGAATGACGATTGTTGATGCAGTGCCACCTGAGGGATCGGAGATTCGGTTGTTCAGCTTAGGCTTGCACCCTTGTTCTTTACGCACTGAAATTCCTCCTTTTAATTATGTTATACACTGTTGAAGGTGAAATATCCAAATCTCTTCCTGTCCTTCTTTAAGGAACATTGTTTTTAAACATTTCAATGATTTTCTCAAGTATTTGTTGGCAAACTGGCGATCCTCAGCCCATATTTGCTCCTAAAGGACTACACCTTTCTTGGATGCTGCTTTTGTACCAAATCATATTTACCTGTTGACATTACCTGTTTCAAATCACATCATTATTTAACCAATTTACCTCATTGCTAGCCCTATATTGCTCCTGTCCCAACTTTTTTTGAAATGTGTTACAAGAACCAAAATTGGAATATGTGTTTATTTCGTAAAAAAAACAATAAAATTCATGAGGAACACATTAAATAATGTACTTCTGTATTGTTTTCATTGTAATACAAGTCAAAGTAAATTTAGAAATCACTACTTTCTTTTTTTATTTGCGTTTTCCATATTGTCCCAACTTTTTC
>JAODKM010000126.1:24593125-24606061 GCA_026780845.1 Petrocephalus sullivani
GGTCCCTGTGGAAGGGGGGGGGAGTGAGGGGGGGGGTGGGGGGGGCGGGCGCGGGGGGGGGGTTGGGTGGTGTGCGGGGGGTGGGGGGAGCGGGGAGGAGATGGTGGTTTGGCAGAGCAGGATGGGTAGGTTTTTGAGTTGCCCTGAACTCATGATTCATTGTCCCCACCTGATTCATTTTCTATCAGCTAGTGTCCCTATTCAATGTGTGAAATGCACAAATGCAAAAGCAGGAAAATCCTTCTGTGTTGGGAAAGCAGGGCCCTCGATTATATGGAAATGCTGGGGATGAGATTGACGAACACCTGTAAGCAATTTTGAAAACAAAAATTCTACTAGGCTTTCCTGGCCAATGAACCCCCCCCGCCGCCCCCAGATAAATCTCTCCAGATAAATCATATATAAGTGCAGTAGGAGTGTGTTGTGGCTTTGAAATGCCACCAATGGACAGAACACTACATGCGTCTAAGTTTGATCAATTATTTGTATACCTCTGCCTATGAGTGGTGCCCTTCAATCAAATAACAGTGAGTGCATTGGACTGATACATATACATACACAATCTCAGAAACTAAGCTCTCCAACAGAGTGCCCTCTTTGTGCATTCCTTTGTTTTTCTGGTCCAATCATTTTATTAATTCATACATTTTTTATCCCTAAATTTGTATTTCTGCCGTAAAATCTGCAGAGATCATTCCAAATTCCAGTTTACGGAAACTAACAATAAGGTTAATTTCTGTAAACTAATTTCAAACTTTGACCTGAACTTGAAATTTAAATCGGTGGTTGAAAACACTAATGCAGTAGATATTGGCGACGTCTGGCGAAAGTGCAGTTTGACTAACTGCCCGGACGAGCTGGACCCCAAGAACAACAACATTGCTCTGCAATGCATGCTGGGAAGGTTTTCTGCTTCCCACCACGTCAAAATAAATGCTGCTTAATTTTTGGAAGAAAGAATTCATATTTTGTGTTCTGGATCAAGGGCAGTGGCATGTATTATTTTACGCCTCTGGGCCATTATTTAGTTTTCTCTTTCTGAACTGGAATGTTTTACATCTAAGAGCTCAGTCTTAATTTCCTGTCAGCTCCCTTGGCACCACACAGACACACACATACAGGCGCTCCAGCAAACTTTTGCCCAATTGATTGTTCTGCTCCGTACCCGGTTCACAGATCAGCTTACATACATAGCAGAACTCATGCCAACTTTTCCGGCCCAGAGTCAGAGTTACATATCTTTGCACGGGGTTATGCATTAAATTGCATTATGGGACTGATGTGTGCTGTCATGTGTATCGATATCATAAATGAAGATGGTAACGGCCATGATGATGATAGATGCTGATGTTAGGTTATTTTAGAAGTAAGGTACGGAGTAAGCTTTACTATTGCTTGTACTGTAGAGCAATCCTTAAAAACGATTTTGAACACTGACTTACTATGCAATAGTTTGACTCCCATTCAGTGCAGCAATTATCGCTATATATTTCCCTATATGAAAAAATACTGTAAGCTTCAAGCATTGATTCACAATCAGAAGCTAAGTAGGTGCGGCTGCAAAGTTTTCCTCACCAAGTTTGTTTTCCCTCTTTGGTATGACTGTGTCTAACTTAGTGGCTCAAATCACATAAGTCAACTACACTCTGTGATTTGCAATATGTTGTAGCAATTCTGTATGTTGTATGGACACAACAGGGAGAAACAAGTTTCTTGTGGAGATAAAGGTAAACTTTCAGCTGAAATGTAAAAAACATTCCCCACTGTCTCCTCTATTGTCTGCATATAAATTAGTAAATTTGTACAAAGTATGTATGCATTTTGCTAAACTTACAGACTTCCCCTGTAGTCGACCCAAAAGAAATGTGTTTTTGCTAAAATGGTGCGAGCATGACTTACTTGCAAGTTTAGTATGTCAGAAGTATAGCAACTAAAAATGCACACTATATAGTACCCGTCTCAAACACTGTCTACTTAATGTTTAGTTTGAAGCTAATAAAGGCTAATTACCAGCTCAGCTGGAGCAAAAACCTTTCCCTCTACCATGAGACCTGGAATAACCCCTTCAAACAATAATCATTGCACCCAAAGGTTTCCAAAAATGAGACTCTATATGATGCTGCACAGAAGGCTGTCAGCTAAAGGCCAGAGAAGCCATCATTACAAGCAGCAGTGTGTCCTGGCAGAGCAGCCCTAACCCCCAGAAGCAAAGACCAGATGGGTGGCTTTGGAAATCTCACCACCCCCGCTGGATGTAAGACATGTAATTACCTCTGAGCTCGAACACCCCCCACGCTAAGGCTTAGTATGTCCGCCCTGATCCCAAAATTGAGAAACCCTCATTGCCAGCAGATCGCTAGCAGAACATAGCCCAGACAACTGTGGTTATTGCGCTGGTTGAAAGTTAATTGCAGAATAAACATATTAAATGTGTTCCTGTGTGTCATAATTTGTCATAAAGGTGTTTCATCACATAACTTTAACGAAGCTCTGGCACCACCTTGCACGATCTTGGAGGTTGCATTGCAATAGCAGTGAAAAAACCTAGTTTCCAGTGCAAGTCTTTTATTCAAGCAAGTTTATTTAATTTCCTAAAACTTAGTTGTCCTGGGACAAGTGTGTGAGTGTGCCCTGTGATGGGCTGGTGCCTCATCCTGGGTTGTTCCTTGCCTACACCCGTAGCCTCCGGGATAGTGTCCAGAGGGGGGACTCCACAACCCTGAATAGGACATGAGGTTTCGGTAAATGGATGGATGGATAGTTGTCATGGTATGATATGTGTGACAACATGCATGTAAACCCAAGCACTTTTCTGTTCTATGACTTGTAAGTGTAAACACTGTTGTGTTTGAGCTGTGTTGGCCAACCCATTACATGACACAGGATGCTGCACAGGGCCACCTGAGGGGGGTGCCAACTTAGCAAACCAATTTCACTTTGCCTCAAATATTGGCAATGAAGCTTGCCTAGGGCACTGCACAGGCTTTGACTGGCACTGTGTCAAGATAGATTGTAGTTGGATCCGCCAGATGCAAGCTATTTGCAGAAGTGACCCAAGATGGGGAACAGAAGACAAGGATGGCTGTAGTATTTCCTGCCTTTACAGGCAGCCCAAGAACATCAGAAAAAGAATTTAAAAAAAAAACAGTGGGCTGTGCAGTTCATCGCACCAGCAAGATTTCTGGATCCGTTGAGGTTTGGCTGCAATGCTTACAGGAGTATGGCAGTGCAGCGTGTCAGAGTACAGATAGGGAGTATAGTCATGAGGGTGCCATAAGCGGCTCGGTTTTATAAGGGCGCAGGTCCAGCGCACTCCCCACCTGCCACCCCCTCCAGCAGGCTCCTGTGGCACACCTGCACAGCTATCATCCCGTCCCACTTCCCTAACTGACCCACCTGGGCACATCTTGGTGGGAGTCATCAAACCATGAACTGCATGGTCTCCGTGAGCTGGCGGCTCAGAGTCCTCTGTTCACAGCAGCTTATTCTGACAGCATGGCCTCGAACTAATTTCCTGAACTCTTTGCCAGGAGGGGGGCCATGAGGATCAGTGGGAGGTAACAGGAGATGGGACTTGGGGGGGGGGGGTGTTGGTTCCAGTCTGGAGTGACAAGCTACACTAATCACATTGGACATGTCATACATGCTTGGAGCTTGGCTGATAAAACAATAACAGATTTGCCAAGTCCAACAAAGGTTGAATGAAAGGATATGCAAAAGTGTTCAGAGCCCCGAACTACTTCCACTGCACTAGGAAGGGGGCCAGCTATCGTAGCTGCCTGCGGTGAAGAGGTAACTTCATCAGCTCTCATAATACTGGCTGCCACTGCAGCAGATAACAAAGCGGCGCATGTCTGCTTATTCCCTGATGCAAGTGAGCCAAGTGAGACTGAGATACTTTTGTACTGAAGAGACGAGAGCAACGGCAAAAATTATAGGCCCAAAAGCGCAATAAGAACCAAATATAAATGCTGAGTCTTGTGGAACTAAAGCCCTGAGGTGTCATTTTCATGATAAACTCTGTGTTTCTTGGATAGAACATCCATCCCCCAGGTTATCAGTATACCCGTCAACCACTTCCTCCTCTCGCTACAGAAAGACTGATATAGAAATGCTGATATATCCACCTTCATCAACATCTTCTTGATGTTATCTTCCGCTTTTATGATTGACACTTTTCTATCACCTTCGAGCCGTTATCAGATGTTCCATACGTCTCCAAAAGGATGTGTAGTCAAGGTAAAACATGGAGTTAATTCCGGAAACGGGTTATCTCCCTGCTGCCCACAGCGTCTCGGCTCTGGCACGGCCTACCATATCTCAGCGGCAACCCCCCACCTCTCCTTCCTATTACAGACACGGTCACGGCTTGAGGACTTGAACTGGCCCCCACTTTCCACTATAAACCTGAAGCCCCCGCCGCCACTGATCCATGAAAAGGACGAGGGAGGTAAAAGGAGCTTGGCCAGAGCTCGCCACCTCTGACGTCGAAGAGCGCGTTCCAACAAGGCCGGTCATTCCTAGCATTCCGCGGGACACGCCCCCCTCCACGGGCTCGCCGGCCGCTACCCCCGTGCCTTGTTTTGCTTTTGCTCGCTCTGAAACACGGCCCGATGGTTGGCGTTGATGAATGCATGTAAGGGATCTGCTGCAGGTAGGATACGGTTACGGGACAAAGGGGCCAGATGAAACAGCAGGCCGGTGAGGCAGGATGTTTGGGCGGCAATGAGGCGCAGCCTGTGAGACAGGCCGGAATGCCCTCAGCCAGGGGTCTCTCGCAGCAGGTGAGCAGGACAAATCCCCCTATCCCCCAGCCTGCCAGTTCAAAGGCAGGCTACGCCTTTTTACCGTGAGCCAGGAATGGTCAACCGAGGGCAGGAGTGCCAGCCCATCCAGTGAGCTCTCCGTGTCTCGTGTCCTTTGCAGGTATGAGAAAACCTTGAGAAAATGCAAATATGAATAGTGTTAATTATGGCTATGGAAAAGATCATGGAGAGACCTCCCAGAGAAGGGAAAGTCAGACGCTGAGTCCACTTCACCTGTGCCGTATGAAAGTTGTCCCCAAACCAGACTCTGATGTCCAAGTCCGGGCCCGGCATCTGGAGGAGACAGCCAGGAAAGGGGGCCAAGAGAGACTGTGATGTTGAAATAATCCTGTCCCAGTTACACATCAGGAATTACACATGCTGGCCCTGTCCAAGTACATACCCTTTTATCGTCTTTTCCACGACTTGACACCTGTGTGTACCTGGTATGACCATCTCTTGTTTTCATTCCTTACGACCATTTTGTTAAATGTCCCCCCACCCCCGCAGTCTGGTACCCAAATATAATACTCTTCCCTCTATGGATCCATTCACCATCCAGACCAGGATATTCCTGTTTTAACAAAACAGTTGTACAGGAAGCCAAATACCGGGCAGTGTTGATATGGGGAGAGCACAATAATGTATCCATGTATATAATATATAATATATATATATAATAATCCATGTATGTTTCATTTTCAAACATGCCTAATTCTGAGCTACATTATTTCCTCGCCTTCATCATGCTTTTGCAAAACGCCTGCAACATTCTCCTAGTTTTAAAAACTTTTTTTTTTTGTAAAGTGGATTGGTGCAAAGTTCCCCAAATCTCACTTCAATGTAATGGAAAGGGCAACATAATGCCATCAATTAGTTTTTAATAATTTCTATCCACACTCTCTCTACTTATTTATGGGAGGTTCCTTGGTGCCCAAATGTCCCTGCTCAGTTTTTTTTCAAAGCATTTTCAAAGGTTCTAAGAGACTTTAAGACAACAGATAGAAGCTGATTGAAATTGTACAGGAATCAGTTGCAAATATATAAAAAAGGCAGTTGTTTGGATGTGGTGTCTATCTATAACCAGCCAATCATGTTCCAGACAGAGACACCCAGTGACTATAGTATATTAGGTGTGTTCAGTATTCAGTATTTGTGATTCTGACTGTGTTGTTGTGGGTGGCACAGTTGTGCAGTAGTTAGTCCTGTTGTCTCACCTCTGGGACCTCCGCCAGGGTTGCATGTGTGTGGAGTTTGCATGTTCTCCCTGTGGGGTTTCCTCCGGGTACTCCGGTTTCCCCCCTACAGTCCAAAAACATGGTGAGGTTAATTCGTTATCAAATTTCCCATAGGTGTGCATGTGTGTGCCCTGCGATGGGCTGGCCCCCCATCCTGGGTTGTTCCCCGCCTTATGCCCATAGCCCCCCGGGACAGGCTCAGGACCCCCCGTGACCCGAACTGGACAAGTGGTTACAGAAAATGGATCGACTATGTTGTTCTGCCGTTAATTTTGTTTGCTGTTGTTAATGCAATGTTTGTTATTCTTATTCTTTCTGCCTTACATTGAAATCATTATGGCTCGCAAAGGGAGGTAAACCAGTGTCCACTTATCAGCTTCTTCTGACTAATATGAAACACACAGCAGCATAACCTGATACATTCCTTGCTTAGTGAGGTCACTTATTTTTTTTTTAAACTATCACAAATCTCAGAGACACTGGATAAAAGCCTGTCTTAGCACAAGGCCTTATTTTCACTTTGTAACATTAATAATAACAGAGTCATCTTCAAAATATTTAATCTCAGGACATTTTAATGTGTGTCGTTAAGTAGAAGAGATTTATGGTTCTTGCAAAATGTCATATAAGAACAGAGAAGTATGTCCTCACTTACCGTCTGCCACTGGTGTGCAATTTTCTGTTGGCCTTTTTGTGACAGAAAGGGTGAATGTGCAAGCAGGACAAGCGCCACAGCAACGCAGTCCTCTTCTGTGACATGAACTTCCCAACAGGCAGTGTTTCGCAACGGCTGACACACGTCATTGTTGAAAAACCTCAGTCATAAATATTTAGGAGGATATGCCATCCAGAGGTGGCTTCACTATTCACACCAGTAAGTGTGCAAACAAAGGAGTTAAGTGATCCTGACCACCTCTCCACATCAGTGAGGAGTGACTGCTATCCTGTAGTGACTTCAAAGACGCCGCATCACATGATCATATAGACACACAAAGAAATGATCCAAGAATCGATGCATATGCATTGTGTTTCATGACTGGAAATCATCTATTACATAATGGGTACCATTCTCTCACAAGTCTTGTTAGCTTAGTGGGGTGTGTGCTTACTCACAGTTTTGCTCTGGAGGTTAGCGTTGGCTCAGTGTTATCCGGGTAACTGGTATTCAAACAGGATGTAACAGAAAAATATGCACAGTTGTTCTATGACTACTGAAATTCCCAGTTGTGTTACCCCTCAGTTGTTAGCTCCCATTAGGGCCGCTATGCATTGTGTTTTCTTCCAGCGAAATGAGCCTGCGGCCTCCACCCATATGGGTCTGCCCCAGCAACAAGGAAGGAGCTACGAGGGAAAGTTTTGGTCTGATCCCTGCTTGATATGAGGTGCTGTGAGGTGGAGAATCACTCTAGATCAGTGTTTCCCAATCCTCTGGGACCCATAGACGGTCCATGTTTTTGGTCCCTACTTTCTGAAAAGTTATTGAGAGAATCATTCAGTCAGCAAACATCAGGATTCATGCTTTTTTCCCTTTCAGGTCCATAAGTTTGATCCTGGATCCAGTCTCAAGTTGGGCTCCATCTGGACGTCTCTGAGGAGCGCTTGGCACTAGACGCCCTACATATGATGTCTGACATGAAATCTTGTACATCGAACCAGACAATATCTGGAGGGGAATCAAATCCCCAAATCCCCAAAACTACAAGCTCAGAACTATCTGTTACCATTTGTTTAACACAACGGAGGGCAAGAATTCCGACACAGATCAGGGCCCACAATTTCATTAGTTTGGTATTTTCCATGAATAGCCATTGTCTTGATTCAATCTTGCCCAGCGCTATGCGAACAAGGCCAGCGGTCACATCAATATAAGTGTGCAAGATTAAATAAGGTTTGCTTTATGACTTCAGTGAGCCGTATTTTATCCAGGGACTCTACTAAAGTCTGGGGGATGGGGGGGTAGTGTAGGAATTCCTGTCCTGCTCATCAAACTCTCCTTTCAACGCAGGAATCATAACTTTTTATCAAAATCCTTACTATAGAGGAGGCTACTGGATCGTTATAGAATGAGACCATAACAGCAAGCTATTATGTGACTTTTATGACATTTCAGGTGCAATGCTATGGCTATACTGCCTCCTGCAAGTTTTTCTTAAGATATTTTGGCAGGAGGAGTATCAAAGTCAAGATGAATAGCCCATTATAGACACTACTGTAGATAAGGCTTACCTGGACAAACAGTCAGAGACAGGGCAGAAGAGTACCCTCATTGCTATGCCGATGTATGCCAATGTAATGGACTGCTGAGAAAGCCTGCACAGGTATGTGTGCTCATATAATGCCTCACAGGAGCAAAAAACCTTCCCCGTGCGCAGTCCCAACCCAGGAATAGGGCAGGAAAGCCAAGCCAGCTTCAACTTGTAAAATGATTATGGTGTAATAACTTGACTTAGCTCTAATAACAAACACATGAATCAGCTAATAGGCTTTCTGCAGTCACCATGCTGCAGCAATTTGTTTTTTTAATGTGATAAATAGTTACTCCAAAATAACACTCTTTCACACTTGGGAAGATCTGGAGGCCAGGACTTTGTAACGGATTGCAGAGGGAGGGGAACTGTGAATCACTAGGAGACGGAGCGCGATCCCTCAGCGCCAGCCTCGGTGGTTCCGGTGGGGCCCCGGGGTGGGGCGGAACACCACTCGGCTACCACTGCTCGGCTATAAAAACCCATCATTTAAAACCGGCACCTCAAGTGTGAAGTGTAAATTGGTTCATTCTCCGCCGCGGCCTCTGCAAAACCCAGATTTACAAGCGGGCTTCTGCTGCTGAGCTGAGTTATGAAAGGCACAGCCTCCCGACATGTGAGCCGTGTTAAGGTCAGGGGTCACGGTGAGGTAAGGACATTCCAGCAGCGCTCTCCGCTGCTCTTGTGCCTGCCGTCATCAGAAATGTCTGACCATTATATTCATGATTTATCCATCTCCCAAGCCTTGGCCTCCAGCGCTCAGTCTCCCAGGAATTGTTCTGTTTGCCACCTGTTGGTGACTACAAAATTCCAGTCAGTTCAAAATTAGCACTAAAACGATAACCCAGTGATCAGTAGAGTAGATTTTTGTTTATTTATGCCCCCATCTACCGCCACCTCCCGCTATAAGGTGTTAAACCAGGGGTCTCAATCTCCAGTCCTGGAGGGCTGGAGTCCTGTGTAGCTTAATTCTTTCCCTGTTCCATCATAAATTATTGCGCTCAAGTGCTGTGTGGTAATTAGCTCAGTGAGTTGAATCAGGTGTGGTAAATGAGGCTAAGGACTCTGGCCCTCCAGGACTAGAGTTTGAGACCCCTGTGTTAAACCCACTGGTAGCCCCACCCACAGGTAGCCCCACCCACTGGTAGCCCCACCCACAGGTAGCCCCACCCACAGGTAGCCCCACTGGCTCAATGGCTGTTATTTCCCAGGTATTTTCTTCTAAAGTGCGTGACCTACCTGCTGTGTAAAGCAGTTTCTTGATCCCGCCATGAGTGCCTGGTCCAGCCCGAATCATCCCCAGCTTGCACTGCTGTGCTGGATGACCTGTGGCCGGCCTCCAGCGTGGTGTTTGTTGGAGACTCGCGTGGCAGTAGGTGGTATTTAGGGGCCAGGGTCACCGGCATTAGCGGCTCTGCTTATTAACCCAAAGAACGACGCGAATGCGGAAGCCTGAGCCCCTTGACAGCTGGACTGCAAGCGCTTGGTGCTGAAAGGCTCCAGTGCTGGGAGTTCCAGCAGAAACACAGACCTACGCGCGTGAGAGGCAGCCCTGAGCGGTGGCGGCTTTTAACCCCGAGAGACGTACCTTTCCCGGTTTGTCCATATCTGCACGCACGTCTGTCATGCCCCCACACAGTGTGAGCCATATCCACCTACATGCACGTTTGTCACGCTTATCCTAAATTACAGACACATCTGCCTGGCTTAGCCCCGCAGCCGAGGTGCGCATGTATCAGAAAATACGATGCTACCGGCCTGTTCACACCTACAAGACGCGAAGGGCACATTTTTATATCCGGAAAAGGTCTGCTTGCTGTTCTGTCCAGACTGAGAGGCAGCTTGGTGGCTCAGTAGGTAGCACCATAATCTCACATCTCTAGGGGTTCCTGCTCATGTCTGTGTGTGTGTGTGTGGCTATGAGTTTGTGTTTATCACACTGTGAGGAATTAATGTCCCCACAATGTGGCAAAAACTGTTACTTTTTAGCTTTTTTTAGTTCCCCAGAAAAATCTGTGGCTGCAATCAAAAAACTAAAAATGCCAAAAGACCTGTATTTTGTATGGTTACTTATGATTAAGGTTATGGCTGGGTAGGGGTTACGGTTGTTATGTTATGATTAAGGTTTGCCCCATAGAAATGAATTGAGTGTGTGTGTGTGTGTGTGCGTGTGACATTTTTCCATTGCTCCAGTTTTCTTTAGTCCAAAGAAAGGCAGCTAGCTGACGTGATGTCTATGAATTGCCCTTGGTGTGTGAGGGTACACTCCTCAATGGACTGGCATTGCCTGCAGGGCACCTTGAGCATCCTGAGACGGGCATAGGGCTCTCCCCAGCACATTATGGCAAATATATGGATGGATATACAGTACAGACTGATTTTAACGAAGCTGAGCTCCCCCTAGGATTCAGACTTGGTGCCAATTTCAGTTCTTTATCTGCTACAACATGTTTCTGAGAGCAACACACATGCAGACATAGTGCACACACACAACAGACGCAGTCACACTCACTCTCACTGACTGCCCATGTGTCTGCCCAGGTGCGTCCTAGCCAGGACCTGTGGGTTGCCCAAATGTTATGTGTGATTCGTTCCCTCCTCCAGAGCTACTGCAGATTATGAAGGCTGCAGGTGACTCAGTATCACAGAACCACTAACTAACCCTAACCCCCCCACGTCAACCAGCAAAGCATCAGCCCCCCACCCTCCCAGGCCGCTCTGCTGAGTCTGCGGGCCCACGTGCCAGACACATGGCTGACACCTGTTCCTCTCTCGATGGGATCGCCCGGCACCCAGCTCCCAGTATCCGGCTTTCCGTCCTGGATCCAGCACTGGCTCCTGCATCATTAGGCTTCTGCTGTTGGCTTTGATTATTTGCTGGGTCTAATCACTAGTGGAGTCACACTGTTTTATGGGTCTCACTATGTTTTATATAATAGGTTTTTAAATCCTGCAGTGGACCATTGTAGAACCTAATTAACACCAGCTAATTTTACCATTCAGTAACTGGGATTCTCTTTTTCTTTTGCAGAGGAAGGCAGTGTTTGCCACTCGCCTGGTATGTGCACTAGTGTGCTTTTCCATTGCTGTGTGCCGACTCAGCAGCTAACCTGACAGTGGCCTGGGGAACATCCAACATTAACAGCTTTATGGAATCCTCAACCAATTTATACAGCTGTACTTTTACTGCAGTGACCAAAATAACGCACTTCATAATTACTCCCTGCTCACCGCGCAAACAAAGTCATCCACTGTTGCATACATTGTATCACTTTACAGTTTTTACACTGATTTGTACAGCTGTATATTCTTTGGAGAATTTTGGGAGAATTTTATCTCCAAGAATATTAGCAATGCCTTTCTTAGCATTTGAACCCAATTCTCCATGCAGAAATTGTACAACTGTCCTGCATTAAAATTTCGCTTTCTATGCCAGTACTAACTCTTGGAGTTGTGGTTCACATCATTCACAGTTTGATCCCACAATGACATATGATTTAGTTACATTTTGTGTTTTTGTAAACTCATCCTCACTCTAGAACCACATTTAAAAAAAATAAGCCAAATCTCCTTGTTGCTTTTTGTGTTTAATGCCGAATAAGAGGATGAAATCAAGAACCAATGTGCTAGAGACATTTCAGATGTTGCATATCCCGAAGAATTAGTGAATAGACCATCCAAGAAAGGCAGTGGACTTCTGAATATTTACACATAACTGATGGGCATCAGGTCAGTCAACCAATGAATTCTTTTGGAGCTACGTTTCTTATTCAGTGGATATTGCTTCTAAGAATATAAAATAGACATTTGTGGAGGCACCTGTGAATTAATTAATCTTGTATTCTTTTGCTAAGGGCAGACTCTCACCCTTCTAATGAAAGCACCAATCCACACTTCACTGAAAAACATTGGTGGATAGTTCCGGTCCAGAAAGTAAAAATCCAGACCATGATTTTGTTTCAACCAGCCAGTTGAGTACTCTGCAACTGTGATTCTTTATGCTCAACTTGGTTGGTTGAAACAAAATCTCAGTCTGGATTTTTACTTTCTGTACCTGAACTATCCACCTCTGCTGAGAGAGTACCATGGTCTCAGGATTGGAGATTCTCCCATTCTCACTGCTTCACACTCAGTATCAAGTGTTTTCCAGCAGGTCTTTGTCAGACAAAATCAAAGGCAGGAAAGTGACTTCTGACCCCCATACCAGACACCCTTCCTGCTACAGCTGCTCCTGTGCTAGAAAAATCACAAACAGGAGTAGAGAAAATATGACCCATTGCTGGAGGCCAACATCCACTCTAAATAATTTGGATTTTATGACTAGTATGCAGACACAGCATTCAGCAGCGGTCCGATACCCCATATTCCTGCTGCACTGCCCATAGCATGTGCTGGTGCACAGGGCCATACTCCACACCGACAAAGCACATATTCCCACACACCGTCACACAACTGTGCTAGAGGGGACTTAGTTGTTCCATAGTCAGGCCTGAATCAACATTGTTCCTCCTGAATCTGAGTTTAGACCAGGGGTCACCAACTCCGATCCTGGAGGGCTACTATCCAGGAAGTTTTCTGTCCTACCTGGCTTCTAATGAGCCACACCTGTTCTCAGGTAAATCCCAGGAACAGGTGTGGCTCATCAGA
>JAODKM010000126.1:24618619-24633010 GCA_026780845.1 Petrocephalus sullivani
CTCATGTGCCATTTGGTCACCTCATTCATATGTACTGTAACAGTACATGTATTCCTCATGTGCCATTTTGTTACCTCATTCATACGTACTGTAACAGTACACGTATTCCTCATGTGCCATTTGGTTACCTCATTCATACGTACTGTAACAGTACACGTATTCCTCATGTGCCATTTGGTTACCTCATTAATACGTACTGTAACAGTACACGTATTCTTCATGTGCCACTTGGTTACCTCATTCATACGTACCGTAACAGTAAACGTATTCCTCATATGCCATTTGGTTACCTCATTCATATGTACTATAACAGTACACGTATTCCTCATGTGCCACTTGGTTACCTCATTCATATGTACTGTAACAGTACATGTATTCCTCATGTGCCATTTGGTTACCTCATTCATATGTACTGTAACAGTACACGTATTCCTCATGTGCCATTTGGTCACCTCATTAATACGTATTGTAACAGTACATGTATTCCTCATGTGCCATTTGGTTACCTCATTTATACGTACCATAACAGTAAACGTATTCCTCATATGCCATTTGGTTACCTCATTCATACGTACTGTAACAGTACACATATTCCTCATGTGCCATTTGGTTACCTCATTCATATGTACTGTAACAGTACACGTATTCCTCATATGCCATTTGGTTACCTCATTCATATGTACTGTAACAGTACACATATTCGGTTGGTTACATCATTTTTGGAACGCACAATGAAATGAATTAATACATTTCCAGACAAGGGTGAAACCTAAATTCAGAAGTAGATGTTTAACACGGAACACATTATGCTAATTGTGGCTGTGACTTGGTTATGGCTAATTCTGGAATGCTCAGAGACCCTCCTGCTTTACTTAAATCAGTAGTTTGGGAACATTTTCATGTCTCAGTAAATTAGGCCAACACTGGAGCGATTACTTGACCAAGACTGTCTGTTGGCTGTTGTATCAAACTGAGATATGCTGCTAGAAACACATCCAACATGCGATGGCTTCATGCAAGTGCATGTGCTAATGGGGTGTTTATCACAATGCTACCATACTCTGTAGCAGAGAACATGGGATTTCATTCATTTTGATTATGATACAGTCTTGTTTAATTTTTTAAATTATTTTACATATTTATGATCTGCAATTTATCGTTTCTTAGGATTCGTTATTCAGACACAACGACATTGTCTTCTGTTTGGTTTACAACTGTTCCTGATTGTGTTTGCAGTTTTACTAATAAAGAGTTTCAAAACAAACTCTGTTCTCCCTGCTGGACAGAAATTGCGCTGAACCATGAACCCAAAACCGAGGGGTGAATCCTGTACACTGTTACACCCTCTCTAAAGACTGTATCATCTAATATTAAAGTGCCTTAACTGAGATATTGTATAAAGTTGTGTTAAGTGTTGTCACCTTGAACATGTAGTTCTGAGTCCGTGGTCATCCAAGATGTGCACAAATGTTTTAAATCATGCAGATAGCCTTACTTATGTCTAGACGGCCATTTACAAGTTTGCCCAAACTTTAGATTTAAATTGAGATGCTGGAAAAGTCCCTGCACATGCCTGATCATCAGGATAACACCATGCCAGACTCACACAGTCCCTGAAGAAAATCTGCATGCAGCTGTCCAAATATATTAATGGCAACAAATGTGACCAATAAAATTATGATGACCTACCTGTAGAGTGATATTTAAAAATCTATTTTAACACTCGTGGAGATCTAAAAATTGCTACCTGGATGGATCAGATTTGTAACTAAGTCAGTCCCCTACTCCTAACACATATTCTGGAGATTAAATTTATGTTAGGCTGTCTGTAACAAATTTAAAAAATTTATGTTAGGCTGTCTGTACAAATTAAAAAATTTCTGTGACTCTTCTGCAAAAAATTTGCCCACTCCAGATTTACACAATGTGAAAATGGTCAGGCACAATGTTCTGTCAGTTTTTGCTACATTAAACATTTTCACAATGGTGGTCATCACTATATGAACAATAAAAGAAACAACAATTTAGGGTTATCTAGGGTAGCACGAAATTATGGGCAGGTGGGCAATATTAGGCAAAAATATCTTGGTTATCAGTATCGGTAAAATGTCCAGGTTAGTGCACCATTAGTTTGCTTAGATGGAATTCAGCTGTACAGTTCAACTGTCTTTTTGCCACTTTACACTGGCTTGCTGTCCCCGTTTAACAGTACCAATAAAAATTATTTTCTTTGTATTCCATTAATAGCATGTAATTAAGTTCCTATTGTCATATTTGTGAAATGTTGTCATTGAAGTTAAAAGAAGCTTTGAATTTAGGTTATGGAAATAATCAACTAGTTGAACTGAATCCTGGTAGAACGTAAAGTTTTATGGTGCATCTATTCATTCCCTAAATAACTGTATGTTATGGCCAACAATTTGCACTCCTTTCCAAGAGTATGTAAGTGAGTTTCACCTTTCTTTGCTAATCGCTCATGCTGTGATGCTGCAGTTAAATGGCCCAAACATGTACTTCAAAGCTACCAGGAGGCATAATGTGCTCTCATTCCCGGGTTCTTGTTGGCTATGACTAATGGCAAAAACCCAGAACACAGCTAGGAATGGTATCCCTACTGTGACCTTGATCTGTTCACATGGTGGCATTGCTTTCTTTTACTCCTGTGTTTCGCTGCACGGGCTTGCGGCCATTTCGGCTTGATTCGTGAAAAGGGCAGCTCGCTCACTTTGCCCTACCATCCTGAGCTGTTTTTTGTACCTTCCTTGTATCTTTGTCCATGCAGGAACCCAGCCTGACTTGGGGGCTTGATTTGTTGCCCTGCTCGGCATTCGATTCACCTCCCTAAGTGGTGTTGGGTTCCCACTCTGTGTTTGATTCGCACACCTGCCCAGTTTCATTTCACTGTGATGACAGGTCATCTCAGCGGCGGGAGCAGAGAGTGACCGAGTGGCACTCCCTGTGCCGTCCTCTGTGGGACACACGGCAGGACACGGGGTCGGGGGGGAGGTATGGGGTACAATGAGAGCTCTATTCTCAGGCCAACTTCCCCCCTCTGGGGACAGACTGATATGAACCCCTAGTCAAGATTTCTTCCTTAATGATATAAACAATATTAATAAAAAACACACTGACATATCAAGTGCTTGTTTAAAAGTGATCAAAAGTAATCAACTGTCAAGTAAAGTCAAGGTAAAATGTAGAATTAAAATCATGGAAATAGAACTATCAAAGCACAGCTGAAGTTATTGTAATGTTCTTATAGCAGCTTACTCTGAGCCAACTGGAAATGAAGCTGGCTTACTTTGCTCACTAGCAGGTTTAGCCCCTGCTAGGGATGGTCCGCTCCCACTACACTCTCATAAACATCAAAATTTCTGGTTACGAAGAGCAGGTCTCCGCTCAACTCAAACTATGAAACTGAAGCAGGACGGTCATCTCGACATGTCAGATGTGTCCACATCACAAAAGATTTTCCGCTCAGGGTCACAGAACGCAGTTTGATGATCACACGGTTAATAGTCACAGCTCTCGCAGCACTGACTCCCTCTAGAGTCCATGTGTAGGAAGTGTTTCGCCACCAGCGTCCCATCCGGCCGCATCCCGCACCACCAGCTGCAGGTTAACACCATGCCTCCTCGTGCTGTTGATAATCTCCCAGATTCCCCCTTTTCCTGTGCATCAGCCACCATGGCTCTCTGCATTCTCTCTTTTCAGGTGGCAGACTGTGTATCTGGGGGGGTCAGACCTGTGACGAGCGAGGTGCCAAATTCAAAAGTCCTTAGGCTGAAGGCACATGACAGCATCAAGCCGTTTTTATTTACTTGGCTGGTGAACAAGGTGGCAGGGCGACCTTTCATGGTGCAGGGCCAAACAACCAAAGACACCAGACAGATCTACACCAGATTCAGAGCATCACAATACCCCCATGTCACAATGAGGACAATTTAAGCAAAATTAAACCTGTTTTTCAATGAGGAAATGAGATCAGATTTATTCTCAGTCTTTATCCTGGTAATTGAAAATGATGTGCATGTCCCCCTAGGCCACAACCCCTTTGGATCAACAGATGTTAATTTCACTAACATGTTTAGTTACACGGTCATGGCTATTGGCTGTTAAGCCAAAGTGTCAGCATGTTGCCTAATATCCACGCTATCTGCAGTATTTAGCTGGTCCGACTCCTCGATAAACATGAATAGACCTGGTTTACATGAGATCCATCATTAATCAATTGCACCACTGCATCTCTATAATCATTTCCACCAGTATCACAAATTATTTTCCCATTTTTGGGCCATTTTATTTGTCACGGGATCGATCACCTTCAAAACAAACTGAATTGTGAAAATTTTAAATGTGAAAATCTTGATATAACAATAAGGGTACATTAGTCATTATTTTTTCTATAAAGTTTGATGGATTTTAGGCCTGTGTGTTCCTGTTCGCATTTTTAATGTGCAAGCTTTGCTATTCCTGCCATTTATCTTCAGTCTTCATAATTTTGAGAAAAAAAAAACTTTATTTTTCCATCGGTCGCTTAAATGCCGTGAGCGACTATTAAATACTACCCGACCAGTGGCCGTCAGTGCCGTAAACAAGACTATTTACTCGGCGTTGCCTCATATAACATAGGAATGATGAAAGCAACATGCATTGCCTGGTGAGGGAATCCCTCCACTTTGTTAAATCCATTGTTGGCTCGGGCTGGCTGACAGTCTGCTCCTATTTTATCTCTAAATTGCAGCAATTTGTAAACAAACTGGAGAGCTGTAATTGCCCGCCAGAGCGAAGGCGCGCAATAGCCGCGGTCCCCAGCAGCCGTGTGCCAAGCGCCTGATGTCGGATTTACCGTTCTCTCGCTTATCTCTTTGTTATTCTTCCTTTCGCTGTCTGTTATTTAAAGTCGGCGAAGTTTGGAAACACATTTTATCTGACGGGCTTCGGCACATAATGGGAATTAGTTTGGCTCCGTTTTGATACGTGCAGTTAATGGGAGACTATCGGATTTCTCTTGCGGGGACGAGCAATCACACATCAAAAGCACATACAATAAACATGGGATAAACATGGGACAGCTTGCCTTGCTCCCTCTGCATATGTGATTCTACTTGTTTTTTTTTTCTTTCTTGATTGTATTTAGTGCCCCTTATCAATCACTTTATATGCAAGAATTCTGTAGCGATGAGTGTTTGTCTTAATAACGCAAGATTAAATGAACGGGAAATACGACGAGTTTGGGCAAATACGACGAGAGAATGTGCGTTTGTGCCCATAAATGACGGAATATATAACGGAAACGTAACGGGACGCGATCTTTGAATGGATCTAATGACTTTGCTTTTACGTTGTACTGTCGCCCGGAAGATTGTTGAATGTGAGTTTTTTATTATTTTTTTTTAATCGACCACGGTCTCTGACGTGCGGGTGTCGCCCTCTAAATAAACTTTGGGGATGGAAGGGAGAGAGTATGAGAGAGAGAGACGCACCGAGCGAAGTGATCAGTGAGAGAAAGGGGGGGAGAGTGAGCAGTGAGTTACGGGGCGCGGAAAGCAGACAGGCGCAGGGAAAGTAAAGCATTCAGCTTTAGATGGTGCATCGGAGGAGTCACCACGTCCGGCGTGTGTAATAAAATCCACACCAACACCTCCCGACAAAGCAATATTATCCTGAAGCAGAGAAAGTCAGAGGGATACTGCGGGATCCTGGCGCACTCTGAGCGGCCGTCGTACCTGGGAAGCGTGCGCATCTCCAACGCCTGCCAGTCGGGGAATATAATGTCAAATTCCATAATGCAGTTCCTAATTTAACATTTCGGTATTTATATGTATATCCAGCACCGAGTCTCTTTTGCGACCCTCTTCTCGTTCCTCTGCCGCGGATGATAACCATCAGTTTAATTTTTTTGGTGGAATATTTTTTCCCCCAAGGATTGTCATCAGATTTGCTCTCCACCGGCAGCACGCATGTGGATTTTTTCCAGGATGGTACTCTCTAAACGGCCCTGGTACAATTGGGCCATTTTTTATAACATTTCTCTCATGCCTGTACAACCCTGGGTCTTCCGCTCCTCCTAGGAATAACATCGTTTAATTATTTAAGCGGCCACAGCTGACGCCAAACCCGAGGCACATCTCCCTTGACATTGGTTAGAAACGCATCATCTCCGGGTTACTATGCAATTAAAACTGATCTCCATTGTTTTGATCTTGCACTGTATGGAATACACTGACTGCCAGCAGAACCCCCCCAGACACCGGCAACACAAACGTAAGTAGAGCGCTCGTCATGAGAGATGCTCACGGATAGCCACCTGTTCCGTCTGAAGTGCCACATCTGTTCCTTGCTTTGCAAAATGACCTCCTCGCCGTAATTTCAGGTTACCCAGTAAAATTACACTGAAACATAGTTTATGCATGGGAAAAACTGACACCGGGGTATTTTGTGACGTCTCTAACACGAAGGGAACGTGCGCATCATCATTTAGAAACTGAAAACTTTCTACTTACGGACAATATGTCAAGTTATGATGGGGAAAGGGCGCTTTTGGGTGACTAGACATGCGCAAGTTTCAATTTTGTTTTGATGCAACTGTAAAAGGGTCTGGTGCTCCCCAGGAATTTTCAAGACTCCAAGTACCGGATCGTCTCCAGGAATGTTCCGGTCCGTTGTTTTCTCGCTTCTCGATATGTTCGGGGGGGGGGGGGGTAATTATGTTATAATTTGCGCTAGTGTGAATAATCACTCCGGGCAAAAGCGTAGACGCCGTCGCCTCCCGTCGCTCATCCGCAGATGGATGCCGTGCTTCGCCATGCACCTGACTGTAAATCGCAGTACATTACTATATCTGTCCTCACGCCTTTCCCCGCGCCTGGACACCCCGGCGCACTCTGCTACTGCGCCCCCTACTGGGCGTTCGGAAAGTGCCGCAACTGCGTCTAGGAGCGCAAAAAAAACTCGCGTTCCATTATATTTCATAAAATAGTTCCAGCACTTTAAAAATACATCCATTGTGCCAATTTTATTTAGATTAAAATGCAGGGTTATTGATATTATTGGCAGAGTAGATGGGCTGTGTTTTTTAAGTTAAATCAACAATTTACAATTACTTTTACTTTGTGGAAGTTACTCAGATAGTACTTATATAAAGATCTGCATTTGTTTGTGTTGTAGTATATTTAACTGCAGAAAGGTATCCAACATGATGCTCTTTAGGTAAAAAGGAGCTGTGCGTCAGTTATACTTGCTGCCTTAGACGCAGTCGCGGGCAGTTACGCATTAACGAAGCTCTTATATGATCATTACTGCGAGAAGGCAGAGCTCACTTGAGAGACACGGCTCGCATTTCCGCCTAAGGCACGTTTGTTGTTTAAAATACGTATTTAATAAGCTTCCCACAGCTAGGGCCTGGCGGACAGGGAAAGTTTGCGGTAAGTTTACTGCATGATTTAGTTTGGTTCGCTCCGCCTGCATTTCATTGGTTTTCGTAGCATATTTAGACAAAAAAATACCCATGTCAGTCTAGAATAAAGCTGAATGTTAAATCGTTTTTTTGTTTGTTTATGTACGAGAAACCACTACTGTGATTATGTGGTGTTGGCCAGATAGAATGGAGCCAATCGCTGAACTAGAGAACAAGGCGCACTAAGATCATGCTCTGTGTTCAGTCATAGACATTGAACTAAAACAGATTCCCGAATCATTTATGGACCTCAAATATACATTTAACCCTTCACCTAAAACTGAGCTCTTCTTACTGATTTTTCATGGGGAGAAACAGTAATATAGGGCTTTGCCAGTGCTGACCTGTAACATTTGCCAGCTAATGTGCGCGTCTTTGGCACTGAAACCGCTCGGAAATGAGCGCTATAGCGTGCCTCTATAATGAGAATTTTGGCTTTCGAGATGGATATTGGTAAATTGGGACAGTTTTTAAAATTCTACTTTCTCACTCCTTATCCTGAGTCTAAATATGACCCTGATTTAGACATATTAAAAATATTATTGAAAGCCCAAGAACTGAAGTTAAGTTAATAGATCATAAAATCGTAAAAATATAGAATAAGAAACATATATGCGTACAGCTTTACCCCTTTTCCCACTAAACCAATATTCACCCCTCCATAACTGTGCGTTTTAAGCTGTATGCTAAAATATAGGGTGAGTGCAGTATCAAGGAAAATGTGCTTTGCAGTAATTGTACTGAAGGCATTCAGTGATACGTGTAGCTGTTAATACCTGTCTAATCACGTGGTCACTGGCGCGTGTACCGTAAGGATGGGAGCTGGTGTCTTTAAAAAGGTTATGTTGCTTACTGCCACATACCCCTGTGCTTAGTGTGCCGCTGGTGCTGCTTAGAGACACTGTTGGCCTTTTTTTTAAATCAGTCCCTTCATCCTGGTACTGCTAAAATCCCGGCAGTTCTGGGGGGGGGGGGGGGGGCTGTCTGTCTGTTTATTTATGCTCTTTCTCTGTAGTATAGTTTGAGAGTGAGATCACCTCTCAGATTGGGTCCCAGGACATGAATCTAAAACACAGATATTCCACATTGCCTACCTGCCTGCCGTGCCAAGCAGCCCAAAACTCTTATTTGCTGAGTCAGGTGTTGTCTTGACTAAAATTGTTAATTTCCACAATGCCTATCTGTGCCTCCCTAAAGTAACATAAACAAGGCGTCCTAAGCTGTGGTCATTTGAATGTGGAGAACACATTCCCTGGTTAAAGTTTAAACCACAGGTCCTGTTCGTACATTTCGGACATGCACCCCCTACAGGAAGCATGTTGTGGATACAATGTAGAGAACCCCAGTGCATTGTGGGGGATGCCTGATGAGGGGAAAAAAAGCATGATGAATTTCACTACATTTCTGTATTGTTCTTGACAGCAAATAAATGGAGAATCCCACTGCATTATGCCAATTGTGGGCTGGGGAGGAGAGAAACACATGTGAGTAAATTAACTGCAGTTACCCCAAATGTGAAACAGCCTGTCTAGGTTACATTGTTAACTGAGAGCTAATGAAAAAATGCTTAAATGGACAATAATACTATGTAAGTACAGGAATAAAAGAATTCCTTTCAAGTAATAAAATGGAGAATTGCAGACAGACACCTGTAATTTGCGTTCTTTGTAAAATAAATGCACGTGAATGGCAAAATGCTGAGCCTGGGGACAATGAGGATAAGGCTGTTTATTTATGTGGGCTGGGATGTGGATGCACAAAGAGAGCTGGAATGGAAGTCGCTAGCTGCCCCGCTGGAAGCTGAGGCTCCTCGCAGTGCTTCACGTGAGTCCTTCTTCCCAGTGATGCGGACACCACAGCGAAGCCGCATCGTAACCCGGCTTGGGCGCTATCAAATTTTCCTACCATCCAGACATTATACTGCACCATATGTTATTTTGGCAGTACTTTCAAAAGCGGCGCTATTCCTCGAAATTTTTCGTGATGAAGTTCGCAGAGCGGGGGGGATCCCCATAAAGAATTTCGCTGATTGCCCGTTTTTGTCACCGTAGCCGAAATCCCACAGTGGACCGCCTACACCTACTCATAACCAGAAAATCCAATAGGCAACAATATTGACAGAAAAAAGTAAAAGGACTTATGAGACGGTTAATCTGCAAGTTGCGAACATGGAGTAAAAGCAATGCGTGATACTTAAATAAGTATGAATTAAATATTTAAATGCATCTGTCACTAGTCTTCACACAGAAATATGAACATGCCATCACAACTTAAACATTTAACATTTTTCTAGCAAAATAAAAGTAGCTTCAAAACTGATATGGATTATCACAGACAGTAATATCGTTGCCCCCTATAGAGTTGCTGGGCAGTTACCCAAAGCCCGCTGCCCCCAGGCAGCCAGGCTATGCAGTGGTCTGCTCCCAAATGGAGCTCCGGTTTCCCCCATAACTCTGCTGTCCCAAACCCACCTGCTTCCAGTTAGCAAGGCTCTAAATCACAGATGGGGGTGATCGCCACGTCGGAACTCACCCAACTATTTGTTCATATTTAATTGAATTTCTTTTATTTTGAACAAACCAGAAGTCATTGAATCATTTCAGAAGAATGATGCGCTACGGCCTCGCAACAGTGTCGCAGACGTGACCTCCCATGGAAATTAGCCTTTACCTAGTACAAGGCATGATGGGAACAGAGAGGCCTATACTTCTCTGCCCTTGTTTACAAATCTGTGGTATATCAAATCGAGAAGTTAGCAATTTTGCTGTCCAGAAAACAGATAGATGATCACGTAGTCTCTGCTTGGTCCAAACACACATAATGATAACATTGTGAGTGCATTGTGAGCACAAAATAAGAATTAAAAAAAAATCACAATTTTCAGTGATTCGTTATGGGCGGTTGGAAGCAAGCTTATGTCCAAGTATTATTTGTTAAAAAGACAAAAGTAAAATGCATCTAGAATTGTTCCTGACCACATAGTGGTCTTTTGCTTCTCAGTGTGATTCTGAGGCTGTTTAACACCCTCTCACACAACATAAAACTTGAAATAATAACTGTGACCACCCTTACCTAATGAACGATACAGTTCTAGCTATTTATAGAAGAGGCCCCAAGTCAGTTTAAAGTAAGAAAGTGAGTTTTCCGGAGCTTCAGACATTCAGGTCAAAAGTCTGAGCTAGTACCACTATGCAGTCTTTCCTGACGTGCTGATAGAGCTGGTAATTCATAAGCCCACCTGCGAGTTGGGCTGTGAATGCAGTTTCTGGTCTATCTCAGCTGCTCTATAAGTTCGCAAGCAGAATGAAGGGGTCATTGTTACTGCAGCAATTAGGTAAGAAGGATGAGGGGGCCAGCGGGGCCAGTGAATCACCGAAGCCGTCGATGTAACTGGAGGGAGCGGGAAGGTGTGGCTGATGCCTCCGGAATGTTGCGTGTACTGACTCAAGGCCCCTATGGCTGGCACTTTGTGGACGCTCCCTCAGCATGGGGTCCTGCACGCTGATGACTGCATTTGATCAGCCTCTGGAAAGCGCAAATAACCGCCTGGTGAGAAAGCTCGTAGCGTGCCGAATTACAGAGCTCCGCCACTGTAATGTCCTCTGATTTTATTGAAAAAATCTTCACGTCGTTTTCAATTTGCATTGCATCATAGTTACTGCTCTGCCTTGAATACACTCGCTGTTTTTCCTGCGGTCGTGGCGCTTAGACACTAGGCCTGTAGAAATGCCGACCTTCTGGTGTGTGTTAGCATCCCTGGGATGCTCGGGGAATGTTGTCTCTGGCTTCCTGGATTCTTTTACTTGGTGAAAGGGACAGCGGGCTCTGCGTGGGGCAGAGAAACACCAGCCAAATACCGGATAAACCCATAAAAATCTAAATAACGTGTGGGAAAAAATGGGTGTCACTCACGCTAATGCTAATGTACGGTGAGGCGCGGTACAGGCACTGAATGGCGCTGCCTGCTTTGCAGAGAGCCCCGGGGTGACCTGGGGATGCCAGGGAGGCTGTCTAACCTGCTCAGACTCCAACGGCTGCCTGTCCTGCAAGCCTCGCTTCTTCTTCTTCCTGGAACGCAGCGGCATGCGGCAGGTGGGCGTCTGCCTCTCCTCCTGCCCCAGCGGCTACTACGGCACACGCTCCCGCTCGCCCGACATCAACAAGTGCACCAGTAAGTCCGCCATCCGGCCGCCTCCCGCCACTCCGATCCGCCAGCACGTGCAGCGATACACCTTTGACGCGGTAAACCGCACCACGATCAGCCGCCATTGGACCAAATCACAAACCACAACTTGACACAGCTATCTACATCCTGGGTGGGCAGAAAGGGCCGCTGTGCGTGCGGCTTTTTTGCTGCAGAACCCTAATTAGGTTACTAATTAGAGGACTGATTGGCCAAAGAGTCATCAGACCTGGGTTTGAAGGGCTGATCTAAAGGTTATGGCAAAAACCAGCATGCACACCGGCGCTTTGTGGATAAGATTGCCCACCCCTGATCTATAGCCACTAATGAGTTTTCCCTCCAAATTTCCTATCCCCCATCTTACCTACTAGCCATCACCGCCACCATCTGAAATGCCCGTATTTGGCATTCTGACTCGTTTGTGACCTCTGTGTGACCTCCGTGTGACCCGAGCATGCCCCCCCACGACCACCACATGACTCTGATGCCGCTCTTCGCAGAGTGCGGATTGTCAAACTGTGACTCCTGCTTCAACAAGAACTTCTGCATGCGCTGCAAAGAAGGACACTACCTGCACCTTGGCAAGTGTGACCAAGCCTGTCCCGAGGGGCTGCTTCCCAGCAGCGCGCAGAGGGAGTGTGTCCCCGGTGAGTGTCCGTCCTCCTCCCCCCGGACCGCGCCCGGCGAGATACATTTCAGAATTTCAGAAACGCTTTTCGTGCGGCGTCTGCGGTCGCGCTTTGGAACAAAAAGCGACAGGGATTGAAATAGCATGTCTCTGCTAACGCAGCGATGTGCCAGCCCACTGCTCCGTTTTCACACCTCTTTCTGCGCCTGAACTGCTCTGTAGATGGCTTCTTGCCAGGAGCTTTGCATATACAGTATGTCATATATAATGTGTATGACGCCCGCCATATGGAATAGTGACGGTGCATTGATTTGATCTGAGCTGCGGACTGACCCTCATTCCTGACCTCCCAGATTGCACCGAGGGCTGTGGAGACTGCCTAAATGAGGACACCTGTACCAGGTGCAGGCCAGGCCTCTACCTCTTAAATGGACAGTGCCTCCAAGCCTGTCCCAGCAATTTCGAGCCCGACGAGCAGCACACAGAGTGCACCCCTCAAGGTGAGGCCCCCCTGCCCAGAAGCCATGGCTCTCCAGGTAAATCCGCCCCCCCTCCTGTGTTCTTCATCGTCTCCTGTGGCCCCGCCCCACCCACAGCGCCCTGTGAAGTGAGCGAGTGGAGCGAGTGGAGCCCCTGCGCCCGGAAGGGCAAGACGTGCGGCTTCAAGCGCGGCGAGGAGTCCCGGAGGCGAGACGTCCTGCGGCCGGCCTCCCCGCATGCGGACGCCTGTCCCCCGACGACCGAGACCAGGAAGTGCCTCGTCAAGAGGAAGCGATGTCCAGGTGCGTACCACAGGGACGGGTCGATAAAAGACAAAGCATTAAAAAAAAAGCTGATGTGTTCTGCTACTTCCAGGTAGAAGTGGCCATGTTCTCTGGGTGCCTTCAGGCTGTAAACACAGGAGAAATAAACAGAATTTGGAAGGCAGGCTGTGGTTTCAGAAAGATTTGTTATTGCTTTTGCGGTATGGCAGCTAGTTGGGGTATTGATTCTATTCATGCATCTTCAGGCAGGGGGGATGGGTGTGTTTGCCTGTGATCCCCCCCCCACCCCCACGCCACCCCACCCCACCAGTGCGCGGTTCCTACCCCCCAGCCCCAGAAACCCGATGCCTGCATCATTCCTCTGCTTTTTCTGATTTTTGCTCGGTTCATAGCCACCCCAGGTCTTTTGGGATGCCGGTTCCAGCTTCTGTTCTGTACATTTGGCCCATAACGTGCCGTCCCGGACTTGGGGTCGGGTGCACGGTCCGGAGCGGGGCCACTGGGTTCATTAGAAGTTCAATACCCATTTGTACCCCAGAAAATGGAGAAACGGGAAGGGGACTCGCTCTTCTCGCTGCCGTCCTCTCAGAGCCAGTCGTCTGTCCCAGAGCTGTTTCCTAAGGAAGCCCGCTAGTTCTCATTTCTCGTATGTTCTGAAACTGCTTCCAGCTCACCTACGACCTTAATGTCCGAATGCGCTACAGGCTCTGGAGGATTAAGAGCAGGTTCGTGGAATACAATATCGTTATAAACAAAATGGAAAAAATAAACATTTTGAGAAATTTATTACGGAAAAGCATACTTTTTCCACCCCACTGTTTTTTCTTACCCGCTGGTGTGATTCATCGGACTGCGGTCGGAAAGATAACATGCTGTGTGTGGGGGGGGGGTATGTGGTGGTGCTGGGGCAGGTGCTCTGGCTTTGGGCCGGTTGTAGTTGTGGGCTGTCGACCTCACACACGACGAAATTGTAAGGATCCAGTGAGACACTGGAGCCTGTGGTGCTTTAAGGGCTATTTGGGGGCCATCAAGCTGTTACTGGCAAGACTCATCTGTGAATTAAAAAAAAAAAACCCTGTAGGCTAGGTGTATTTAAAAAATTATTTTGATGACAGCGCCCGTTGCGATTGGCTGTGGTGCTGAGCAGCGCCCGTTACGATTGGCTGTGGTGCTGAGCTTGGGGACAAGGAGACGGCCGCTAAACCAGGCAGCTCTACCTTCTCGGCAGTGGTCTGCATAGACACCCATGGGACGATGCCTGCCCCCCCCCCCCCCCCCCCCCCCCCCCCCCCCCCGCCCCCCCCCCACCCACCCCCCCCCGCCCCCCCCGCGCGCCCGCCGGCCCCCCCCACCCCAC
>JAODKM010000126.1:24639116-24654435 GCA_026780845.1 Petrocephalus sullivani
ACAATGCCTGCAGCCTTAGCGCGACATACCGCAAATATAAGTGACATGTGCAATGTCTGTAAAGCGGCATATCTGCGACAGAGCTGTCCCGTCGGCTGTGCCTTTGCATTCATGCACTCACTATTGGCGGTTTTGGTTTTTCGCGAGATGCCCGTGAACAATTACGATGGGAACATCAATGAGAATAAAGCCTAAAGATCACATTTGGATCACATAAAATCATATAGGCCTAATATATAAAAATTAGCAATGCATAATATTTGTTAGTCTAAGGGCATAATATAACTTTAACATTAGAAGTCGTGGCTTGGGCACCCTGCACATCTTTGTCTCAGCACTCAGGCTTTGTGACCCTGGAATCTCGCGTTTCTCAAAATAACCTTTAAACTTATCAGTGATGTTAGTGTTTGCATTTTTAATAATGCGTCCAAAATGTAGTTCTGTTAGTGCACACAGTAGTAACTTTGTACATACAGGGGCATCATTTAGATAGCTTGTATATGATATAATATATATATATATATATATGGGATATCACAAGGCAATTCGACATACAAAGTGTACAGTACAGTACTTTTGGTTTATAAATTGGTAATAAATAGACTTTTGTATGTTACCGTTCACACTAGCAGACCGATATGGGTTGAGGTCAGGAGTGCTCAAGTATTATTTGCGACTTCACACATTCTCAGCGATCTTCTGCCCCAAACCCTTGCGAATGTGAAGGGGTTACTGTACTTCATGCTAAATGGTTAGTTGGGTTTTACAGTGATATTTTCATGATCAATTTCTTCATTCAGCAACAGATCCTGATGCTGCAACCACACTAAGTGTAGATAGTTCACCACGTTAACTGAAATGTATTGATACAAATATCTCATTTAATGCTTCGTAAGTGATAAAGGGGGAAAATGTCTGATTGGTTTGGCTATTGGCAGATACCCAAAATTTTTATATCGGGACCTTTGTCAGAAAAATTACACTGTACACTGCAAACTTATTATACCACCAGAAGAACTGCTGTCCAGGAGGAAGCGTTTACAGTCACAGAATCCTGAGTTTCCACTTTCAGTATGAAAAAAATACTGGCTAAAGAACCCTATGACAAAACAATATTTTTGTATGATTTATTTATAACTTCCATTAGATTTACCATCTTTTTATATGTCCTGAATCGGTTTAAGAGGAATCCAATGGATTTGTCATTTAAGAATGAACCCTTGAAGTAAAGAAATAATGATTTTAACTATATTGTAATAATTATCAATATTGACTGCTATGAAATTTTTTTTACCTGATTAAATATTTAGCCATACCCCTAGTGTGTCAGCGTCAGTCTGCAGGGCTGTCTCAGACGTGGTAATGGGGGCGAGGAGGGACTTACCATACTGACAGACATGGCCTTTGGCAGTCTTTGGCGGGCTCGGGGTGTAAGCGGCGGCCATGACCTGCGGCCCGTCCCGGGCACAGCCCGCCAGCCCGCCTCTGTGACTGATTACGGAAATCCCTGTGTATCGCAGCGCTGATGAAGGCGGGTCAGTGACACACAGGTAAGTGTCGTACCTCATTAATAGGTTTGCTTTTGTCAGAATGTGACCTTTCTGCCCATAGCACCATCTTATCACTTGAACATGGACTTAATAAAAAAAAAAATATATATATATATATATATATATATAATCATTTATTTAATATGTTTGGGGGTATCATAAGTTTTTGCAAATCATTACGTTAACCTTTCTTCTTAACATCCCAGAATAACTTCCTGCGCCGAAGCGAAAGATCTGGGCCCTACTGCAGTAATTCTCTGCGCTCGAAAAAGAAAAACAGTAATGGCTTAGCAAGGGCCGTGCTGATTTACCCTTGAAGTCATTTTGGTTTAATTCACAATGACATGTTTACTAACATGACTGCAAAAAAAAAAGAATCTCTTCTCTGTGGTGAAGGATGTAATGTCCGGTTTATACTCATATCCTATACGCTGCATAATTGGCCGTTTACACATAACAAAATATTAAATGTATTTCCAAACATTGTGAAAAACAGATATACGATGCAAAACTTAGTTTACAAAAAATATAATTTATTTAAAATATAAACTTTCACATATAAACTTTGTTTAAAAAATAGAATTCTATATTGTATTTACAATGTAATTGAGATTTCTTTACAGATACATACATATGAGTGGTTGGGCTAATTCAGTTCAGATTTAGATGTGCCCATGTCTATTTCTGTCCCAGTTATATACAAGACAAAATATAACTGATTTGCTCTTAAATTAGGCCAAGGTCATCAAGCTTAAATGCAGTATAGGCTTTGAAAGACCTAGTTCTGTTAAAGATACCAAGGAAGGACAGCATCATTTGTGATATAAGGGCAGTTTGACGTATGCAAACCTTTCTGAAATGGATGTAAACAATAATTACATGGCAAGTCCTCTACTGTACTATATTACACAGATGCCTTTTACCCATAGAACTACTGATGAATGCTATATCAGAAACACTGCAGTTAGAAGATGCAAAATGGAAGAATTAACTAAGGAGTAAAGGAAATGCTCTGCCAAAGCCCTAGCAACTAAGGTGTAAAGGAAATGCTCTGCCAAAGCCCTAGCAACTAAGGAGTAAAGGAAATGCTCTGCCAAAGCCCTAGCAACTAAGGAGTAAAGGAAATGCTCTGCCAAAGCCCTAGCAACTAAGGAGTAAAGGAAATTCTCTGCCAAAGCCGCAGCAACTAAGGAGTAAATGAAATGCTCTGCCAAAGCCACAGCAACTAAGGAGTAAAGGAAATGCTCTGCCAAAGCCGCATCAACTAAGGAGTAAAGGAAATGCTCTGCCAAAGCCCTATCAACTAAGGAGTAAAGGAAATGCTCTGCCAAAGCCGCGGCAACTAAGGAGTAAAGGAAATTCTCTGCCAAAGCCCTAGTAAGTAAAGAGCAATGAAAATGCTCTGCGAATGCTCTAGTGAGCAAAGAGGAAAGGAAATGCTTCTGCCAATGCTCTAGCGAGTAAAGAGCATGTCAGTTAGCAGGTCCAGGAGGTCTGTCTGGCCTATGACAGGCCGGAAGAAGAGCTCTGTAACTAGGTCTGCCGTTATGGTCTTGAGGGCAGAGGCTGTGAGAAGGATGCGGGCAAATCGGCCGCGGTCCCCCGGGTGCAAGGGTAGGAGAAGCTCCCTCAGAGCGCGCTGAGCTTCATTCTGTAGGCTCTCGATGAAAGCCGCAGCCTTTAGCTCTGGAATGTCTAGACACAACAACAAGGGATAGAAGTCACATATGGTATGTTCATCAGTATATTTCATGATTTTTAGCAGAATCACTTGGAGTTGTGGGAAACTCGGAAGGAAATTTAAGCTAATTACAGTCTCTTTCCTTGTGGTGTGACATAAAACCTGCCTTTGAAGGCTCATTTTTTTCTATTATGCACAATATCCAGTTTTAACATATAAGGCATGTTAACTGCCAGGAGCTTTGAAATAGAAAACCAGCCTTTCTCTAGCAATTGAGCTCAGTTTCTGCTAACAGAGGAGCCTTTGTGCACCCTGTTAGCTGTTACTAAGTGACCGTCCTTGAAATTTGCTGCCAGAAGTGAGAACACAGGGCTTAAATATTCCTACGCAGCCCTTCCCCATAGGTTTACTATTAGCAGCAGCTGGGTATCACTTTGAGTTTTAATTTCAAACACATAGAGTCCTTCTGCGGCTGTATGATGTCACATCCACACAGCGCCCCACACTATAGTCTTATGCAAACCTGAACATATGAAAACCATTGTTACCGTTTAATAAAGTGAGAATAACCAGCAAGTCTGAGGTTATGAAGCAGAGACACAACATCCGAAGCACCTCAAAAGTGAAGGTGCTAAACCAGTAGGATTATATAATGGACTCTTCTTACCTGGGTTGAATAACATGGTGCCTTTGAGATACGCGTACTCCTTGGGACTGAGGTCGAGGCTCCAGAACTTGCCAAGGCACGTCTTCAGCTTGTGAACTCCGGCCATGGTGGGCTGTGCCCTCTCGGCGTCCGTGGGGTCACACGGCCGCTGGCCATCCAGCAGGATCCGCTTCAGCATGCTGACGGCCGGCGTGTCAGTAACCTCAAAGTTCACCCCTTCCTGCGCCAGCCCCAGGACGAAGAGGGGGACCCAACAGCTCGCGAGCAGCGACAGCTGGTCCTTGGCCGGCAGCTGCTGGAAGGAGGGGAGGCTCTTCATGAAGTGGATGGTCTTGACCAGCACGCCGGAAGCCAGCTGACAGGTCTCCGTGGGGCTCTCCAGGCACACCGTCCGCCGCGCCTCGCAGTGGCAGTTGTGCGGCACCAAGCCGTAGTTCCCTCTGTCCCGGCTCGTTGAATGATTAGCATTCTGGTGGCTGAGGATATTGAAGAGGATGGCATTTGGCTGCCTGACCTTTTCACTGGACCAGTGGCCCTCACTATTCATGGTGTGAGACAATAATAACAATTCAGTCCAGTTTTAGGCTTTTTCTTTTCAGTTTTAGCTGTGTTGTGCCTCTCCTGGCCAGAGCTCTGGCAGACACCGGATTCTGCTGTTGGTTTTTGCCTTGGCTAACGGCAGTCTATTTATAGCGGCCACGCTGAGTCAGCCTTGACCTGCATTGCTAAACATCATTCCCTCGCTGAAAAACAACTCAGCCCTGGATTGCTTGGCTAGGCTGGTCTGCTTGAGGAGAAGATAAGGTTTTCTCAATGGGACTCTCCGAAGTAACGACTTGTTGGAGGGAAAGGCAGCGGAGGCGTGGGGGGGGGTTCTGGGTAAATTACATTCACCCGGTTTATCTCTGTCATTAACGCCGCCTGTACCAAGCTACCAAGGACTGTGCAGGTAATCAGGCAGGCGGTATATAGCCCTAATTACTGCCAGCTCACGATAGAATGGAAGCTGGCCAAAGCAAACAGGCTATAGACTATAGAAGGGGCCGTCAGATGTATGTATGTCCATTTTTATATTTTGTGTACGAGTCCTTTTCACTCATATGACTCTAACTTTTATCAGCTAACTTAAGTGTTATAAAAAATTTCCATTTAAGACCTCAGTAAAATTATACTGCAGAAAACTGAGAAAACAGGGGCTCAGCTGGCCGGTATATTTGGTAACTTTTAACTGCTTGTAACTGCTGCTTTCCCTATTTTTCTGAATAGAATAGACTTAACTATATAGAACTATATAAATAGAAAGTCCAACTTTTACACGGACGTGAATCCGGGAACTTGAAGATGTCCATCAAGCGATGCTTAGTGATAAAAAAAAAAAACAGATTTTCATCACGGCAAAATGGAAAATCCTGAACAAGGGGTTTATTCCAAGCATCGCCCGTCAGGAAGGTCCTGACAGCCAGCCCTGCTTCTGGTGGGCAGTTTTCATTAAAACTTTGCATAAAATTAGTATGCGTTTATTTTATTCCACCTGAATTGTGAGGAATCTTAAATAAAATCTAAGCAGGTGCAGCATAAAATGAAAACATTCCAATACACAACAACTGTTTGTCACCTGCATAAAACACGCTGGGCACCTGTGTGTTTCTCCCAAAATATTTCCATGAATTGTTTGTAGGCCAGCATTTTGGTTACATAACTACGACAAACGGTTGTCAAACAAGCCCTTAGCAGCTTTATTTGTATGCCTATTTTTAAGCAGTTTCAGAAGCCAAGAACTTCACTGAAGTATTGAGACACCTGCCAGCCTCCTGCTGGGGCCAGAACTTCAGGTGCTGTCTTTTTTAAGCATGGCACCCAGCCAAAAGTGAACCATGAGATCTTTATGCAACATTATTGCCCTGATTTTTATGACTTATCGACACTGGACCTTTCAGCGCATTTCTCCCCGTCGTTGTGCCTGATCGTAAGATATCTGCTTGGCATATTAATATTGGAAACAGAATAGAATGTGAAAGCGCCACTGAGAAGAGACTGAATGATGGGGAAAAAAACATCAAGTAACACATGAAAAGGCGATCTGTTGTCCATCACATACATAACATAGCCAAGGGATGGCAGCCACAATTCTACAAAACCACAGGATGTTGTGAGTACATTAACCCAGAATAGTTTAACAGGATGCTCATTATGTAATATATTTACTCATCAGCTTAAACAAAAGTGACTGATTACAAGCTCAGCTGCAATAAATAAACAGAATAATGTACGACTTTGCAAGTGTTGCATTTCTGACCCCTGACCTACATCACAGGGCTTATATGAGCAGCGCATTTTTGCCATTTAATATTATATGAGTATGCTAATTAACTACAGATTGTACATTCAGAAATCAAGACAGAGTTACAATCTGTTTTAAAATTTGAGGCTTGACCACAAATTCAAGCTGTTCTGTCTTCAAGGTACCCAAAGTGATTGAGTCAACATGACTCCGCCGTCGTCTAAATGGAACTGTTTAACGTACGACCTTGGGCCACTTCACACAAACGAAAGTTTTTAAAAAAATATCTATCCTTCGATACAGTGACTAATTTATACCAGAAACATTTGCCAATGATTGAACATCAGAGTGATGTCATTATAAATATAAATTTTGCTGGGCATGCTTAATTAATCCCTCCTGTACTTACTGGGTTCATTTAACCCGCAAGATAAACAATGCTCATTGAAATATGTTATGGTTGGTCACACTTCAAGCTGTATTTGCTGTTTTCCTTTGTCTAATCTAATATTTTTTATATATGAAAGTGCTATTTTATAATTTCTTTATAGATGCTTTGGTTACAAATTATATGTTGTCCATATGTTGCTTTGTTGTGTCTTTTTGTTAAATTATCCAGTTTTTTGTTATCTGTTATTTAACAAACACCTCAGTTGAGTAAAGTTGGTGAAAGTATTTAGACCACTTAGCAAACTGCTTAGTGCAGCAAAGAAATATGCATGGCCACATTTGTGCTGCACAAGCATGAATATTCTTCCTTGTGTAACATTTATTTACTAATTTAAGGCTTTATGAGGATAGTCTGTTTTACTAAATGTAAAACAAAACTATGTTCAAACTATAACAGAATAACATTTTAGCCCTTTGTGTTCTGTTTAACTATTTTATTCTATTGATTTAGGTGTGACTTAATTTGAATTATAAAAACGAATTACATGTCATGGCACAGAACTAGATTCTGTAAACCGTATTCCACACAAAAAGTCAGATGGAAAGCTGAATACTACAGAAAGAAACAAAATTATAAATATCTGACCTCTGACCTAATTCTCCAATATTTAGTCTTAAAATGAAACAATATAAAGTGTAGCTAACAGAATCTATGTTTAGTATTCTTCAAAACTAACCCAGTGATTGTTCTGTAAAATCATTCATATTTTTTTTGATGTTATGCTTTTTTAATCCATCTGACAAGGGGAAATAATCTGTGCAAGTGAGTTGGGTCATGTCACCACTGCGTGTGTCACACCGGTGCTGAGCTGGCTCGCTGCTCACTTGTCCAAAGTCTGCTGCTTTCACTGAGAATATTTGCTGCCACATTTCCGAGTGAACGTCCCAGTGGTCCCAACAAAGTGCTGAAAGAGGTGAAGGTCATTGGTGCAAGGTAAAGGCTGGCGTTTCATACATGTTAATGTAACGGATGCCTGTGATACCACGTGTTGCCTCAGAAATCCATTTGGTTGCATGCATATTAGAATATGAATAGCTGGTCATATTTATATTCTGAAACAACATTTTTCATTAAAAACATATCCTTCTCTGACAAGAGTATAATTCGTGCTTGTAATTAAGAACCAGCCATACACACATTTCCCTGTCCAATTTCCACGAATTTCATGATGCCTGTACATGTGCTGCAGCCACATTCACTTGTGTGGAATTAGGTGGACCCAAAAAGGTGAGAGAAGTCGATATGTTACAAAAAGAGAAGATTAAATGGAGACTTTGCCCTTCCAACCAGGAAATCACAAATGACTAACCAAGTGCAAATAGGGCTATAGGTGGAACCAGCCCACCACCTGAGTGACGGAGCACCTGTGTGCGGCCACCCAGGTCACATGACGACTCTGCCAGAGGATTCTGGGAAAATTATGTCCTGAGGCTTAAGTGGTATTTCTCTGCATTTTGAATAGATTTTAAGATTCATCATAATTTTATGCCACTAGTCAGCTTGTTCCAAACTCTAATAAATATTTTCAAATGTTATACTACTAGCTGAACAATGACAAATGATAAATACAAATCATTCTAAATTTCTCATACGTTTTATTTCCATTTCAATAAAAAGCAGAAGCCAGGATTTGATCTCATTACATTAAATTTAATAAAAATAAAAATTAATATGTAGCTTGATTCATTGCAGCGCAGTTTCAGAGCAAACTGGAAATAAAGGGGGCCTTTGCAGGACAGCATTATGGACACTCAGCCTTATGATCTCAGGTAATCGTAAGCTGCACTAGTTCATGCTTTTCATGATCTCTCACTCGATTTGCCCACATGATTATGAACATTCACTGAATTACATTATTTCTACCCTTTCAAACTGATCACTGTACATTGTAAAAAAAAAATACTACGTGAGATAATAATTAATCACTTTTAATTTTCCCAATTGGATCAATCTTACTTTCCCCAGAGGGTCATAATACTGTAGAAAGTTGTACAATTTGTTTTACTTGGTTATATGCCCATATATACACATATATAGGTGAAATTATTTTAACATTCACTTACAGTAGCTATTAACAACAGCAGTAGACTTAAAAGGATCTCCTCTGGTCAGTAACACTTGTGTGAACAAACATAACTAACAAGAATTCTATTAGGCAGATGAACATGCTGATTAAACTGGACCACTTATGGTCAAATTAGAGTTTGATACACACTCTGGTATCTCAGATAAATAATGGTCTGCATTCAAACCATTTAATACTATGAGTACACAGGCACTGACTAGCTTCCGCATGGTTTGTTCCTTTGTTTCTTTTACTGATAACTCATTAGTCCCTTTCTGGGAAATATTATTAGATGATGTGAAATCAGTTTCGAAGGAAGATGTTTAGTCAAATACTCCAACATTGTTTATATCGATTTGATTTATGGTATTGGTGACTCATTTCAATTCAATTCATGCTGCCTGCCAGGTAGTGATTATGAGCTATTTTTGTGTGTGTGAGTGGGTGTACTAGTTTTGTGTACAGGTTTTGCTATACGTCTGAGAACTAAAAGACCTCAGAAGTACAGCAAATCCTGAAAAAAAACACTGAGTAGTGAGGTCTCCCAACCAGACCTCACTACTTCATGGCTAAGGTTAGGGCTGGGTAGTGGTTAAGGGTGTCATGATTGTGATTTGGGTTTTTCCCACAGAAATGAGTGGACGGTCCTCACTAAGATAGTAACACACATGTATGAGTGTGTGTGTGTGGGTGTGTGTGTGTGTGTGTGCGCGTGTTTTATTATTTTGATTGCTGTCTTAACTTCTGGGACACAATGTTTCTGAGCTGGATGAGCAGACATGCCCTGATGGCTGCAGTTTAACAAGCATGAGAAATCCATGAGTTTTCACCTGGCCACTGTCAAGGTCAGTTCACGCAAGTAAACAAGTGTAATAAAACCGAGAGCTTACTGCGGTTACGCAAATAAGCCCTCCCGAATGACCTTGAATTACCTCATCCATCATCACACACAAAGAAACACCAAATACACTACGTTCAGATAGCGGCAGTTCGATTGAATCTGACTCATCTGGAGTGAAACTAATTCAAGTAATCAGCAATTTTTGTAGTATTTGAAACCTGATTTGAAAGTTTATAAGATTGTACTCAAAGCCATTCTAAAAGTGGGTATATAAACAGCACAAAAACTGACAATATCAATATTCAAATTGCCAAAAAATCTTTTTTGATTGGATGGGTGCTGTTTCTAGCTAAATCCACCAGGTCATTCCATTCACTGCATATTGTGTGCCATGCACTGAAACCCTGTAGTCCGCTCTTTCCTGTTATGTGAAACTGATAAAGCCAAATGTGTCCAGGGTGGTGTAGTGACTCCGGGAGTAGCACAGCAATCTCACACCTTCAGGACCTTTACCTTGCATTGGTGTTCTCCCTGTGTTTAGGTTAGTGTACTCTGGGACCCAGGAGCTCCTGTTGGAATGCAGATTAGTGGCTCTAATTTGCCCATTACAGTGTGATTGTAAAGCACTGGCATCCTGTCCAGGGTATCACCAACCATGGGTGGAGAGGCCAGTTAACCTAAATCCATATTTTTGGGCTGTGTGTTTCCCAAGAGTGGCTCCAGGATCACAGAAAGGGTCAGGGGTGATAAAAAAAGTTCCTGGAGATATACTTTTAGACTGATTTTTCAAGCTTAATCTCTTTTCACTATTGTTAAATAAGTCACCACTTGTGTTGTGGCCAAAGAGGAACCAGAACCCAGTCCAGGAACCAGATAAACTTGAGCAGTGTACACAAGTAACCTTAGCTGGCTTAGTCAATATCCTGGGAGAGTCTGATCTGTGATATATTACTGTGAGATGGCACACCGACAGGGTGGTAAAGATTATGTTTTATTGGAGGAAGGAGAAACCTGTGACAGACACTGAGGTCAGTGGCTTATCTCTCTTACAAGCATTATACTAAAAAAAAACATGTCCCTGTTGATATCTAACCGTGGTGTTCACATTGGGTATGCATACAGTACAAGCCATGACATAACTATACACTTTTGCCAGTTATTAACATATTTACAATTTCTCAATGCATGCTTTTAGAGGAGTCTTCAACAAATATTTGTAAATACGTTTATTATAATATATTATGTTATAGACATGCCATCCAGGTCGAGTGTCAGCATTGCCCCCTGTGCTGCCTAGGGCCGGCTCCAGGACTCCCTGAAATTATATGCATGGTAAATACACTTCATTCCTGATGTTAGAAGCAGGTTGCAATTCAACTGTAAGCATAAATTTGCAGACATGGTGCCCCCAAGATGCAGCTTATGTGGCCCTGGATTTTATTTTCACATGATGCGTAATCTCCTTTATTGTGTGTGGAGGTAAGACACTACTTCTGATCAGTGATTCTTAATTAATGGCTTTAATTCCTGCAGGGATGGGGGTTGAATGCCATTCCTGCTCTGTGTATGGAGAGTGCATGTTATCCTCATTTTGAGAGGGTTTCCTCCTGTAGTTCAAAGCTACGTGAGCTAGCAAGCATAACCTGTCCAGAGTGTGGTCATGTGCGTCCTGTGATGGACTGATGTCCTCTCCAAGGTATCTGCTTCCTTGAGCCCTGAGCTTCCTGTGACAGGCTCCATGCTCACCGTAACTACATACTGCGTAAGTAGTCATATGGATAAATGTGGTATATAACTGAATATATGTTTCCAAGTTTTGCATATATTCAAGTATCTAGGTACAACATTTTTGAAGTTGGAAACCACTTCAGCAAGGCATGCGAATCACAATTTTCAGCAATTTAGCTGTCAAGAAATTCTTGATGGCAAAAGGAACTTTGTAATGCAAAAAAATGTTTTTTATTACTGCAGGGAAGAAAAATGCATTTTTGATTCGTATGGTCTTGAAAAGACAATATTTGATAAAAAAAAAAAAGGTGGTTTTGTGTTAGCTTCCAGTAGCCGTTCTCTTTTTACTATACATGAATTACAGCAAGACCATAAAGTTGAAGGTCATTTCAAGAGGTTACAATCTTACACCTCGAAGGTCATTGAACTCTTTCATTATGACACATCAGGAATATTTTGCCAAGGCATTCTACCACATTTTATTGCCTTATGTATTTTATCACTGTGTTTACAGTTTTGAGGCATTTAATTTTTATGTGTAATCTTGATAAATAGGTGTTCCACAGGAACTTTACAAATGCATACTTCATTGAAATGCTGGTGTGTTTTGTCTGCCAGGACTCCGTGCTATAAGCCATAACCTATGTTCAGTCGGCTTTCTACATAAAACCTGCATAGTTGAAGCCCCATAGCACTTCAAATGGGTTGATGGTTTTTCTAGCAGCCAATATGGGTTTTTGGACCATGAATCAGCAGCACAATAGCCTTTCGTCTTCCAGCTGCATATGCAGTGCTGCTTCGTCCTGCACTGCCTGGGACAGGCAGCAGGGCCACTGCAATCCTGACCTGGAGAAGCGGTTAGAAGGTGGATGGATGATGGATAGATGGATGGATGGATGGATGGATATTGGAATGTGCATATATGCATTTTATGGCAGTTTTTGTTGAATAGAAAGATTGCTCACTAATTCATATTTAAACTCATATTAGAGTGAGGTCTCAAAAGAATTTAACAAATATATAGTAATGTCATTTTAAATTTTGAGTGGAATTATGCAATGCAAATAACTGCAAACTGTGAGAATAACTGGTGGTTAAACTCAGAGGTTTCAAATTGCAAAATAAATTGCTAATCTTTGACTTTGCCTTTAGACCCAGCTTCCTTGGGCAGCAGTAGTGTTGAATGCATCTCCTAGAGCAGGGATGGGCAATCTTATCCTCAAAGGTTTTCAGGATAACCCTAAGGTCAGCTGTTCAAACACAGGTGTGAGAATTCTTCGGCCAATCAGTCCTCTAATTAGTGATCTAATTAGGGAGCTGCATCGAAAACCTGCATACACAGTGGCCCTTTGCAGATAAGATTGCCCACCCCTGTCCTAGAGAATTTTGTAGGGGAGTAACTGTGTGGAGGTTATCCAGAGCACGATGGAGAAACAGGCTGTCGTTAATACGCCAGCCCCACTGAAGTCAGGGCAGAACATACCGTATTCCTAGGCATATTCACACACTTTTAGGTTTATGTTGCTGTGATAAACATGGACACAAAATATACATTTGCTGTAAACAGCCATTGTCATTACATTCTATAATAACTTTCATGATCTTAGCAGACCTCAGACTTGCCATTGTTTTGGGAGAGGTTGATATTTAATACAATAGGAGCTTGCATGTGGAATTGGCTTCATCAAGTTAATTTAAGTTAAGAACTTTGTACATGATATCAATGCATGTAAAGCCAACACTATTGTTGTTCTGCATTGTTAATAATGTATGAAGGTTTTACAGTGATGTGTGCTGTTGAGAGACTAAACTAGAAGTATTCTCCTTATTGTTATTTGGATCAGGATATTTTTATACATTTAGTGAGCCATGTGACATGTGCCATACTCGTCATTATCCTGTACTTAAGAGCAGTTATAGAATTTGCATGTAAGGATGGTGTGCAGCATCCGTCAACCACTTATCCAGCAGGAACAAATATGGACAATTGGTCAACACCAACTAACTACATGCCTTCAGACCGCGGGAGAAAACCAATATAAGATACAAAGAAACTCCACACACATATACCGAGAGGTGGGAACTGAAGCCCACCCCCAAATACCGACCTTGGAAGTGAGAGGCAACGTAAGGCTGGCGTTACACACCCTCCCAAACAGTAGGCGGCAGTATACAATAAACCACTTAACAGAACGTTATTTTGAATGGCATTGTTTTTAAATTATTTCTTTAGTTACATTTAAATTCGGGTAGTCGCCAGTGTTGCGCATGAAAGATGGTTTACCGGATGTTTTATCAGAGATTCCCCTAAAATGAAGCCCTTTATCTTCCGTGCCGAGGGAGGGCCGTGACGTAGGTGTCATGGCGGACTGCGGCGGTGCTGTTTACGTCGCCGTCAGTAACATTCCAGCGGCGTTTCGCTCAGCAGACCTAAGGAACTATTTCAGCCAGTTCGTCGAAGATAAAGCCTTTGTGTGCTTTCACTACCGACACCGACCGGAGGTGCTCAGGGAGCCGGCGCAGAGCGGAGCCGCCGAGGGCCCGCCGGACGCCGGGGACGGCCCGGAGCCGGCGGGGGCCAGAGGCGATAAGACGTGCTGCTGCATCGTGGCGGTCCGCCGCCGGGAAGCCGAGCGCTTTATCCGAATGTACGCCGGCAATCAGTGGGTGGACTCGCTTGGCGACTGGCTGGGGAGGCGCTGCGTGCTCCGCAGGATACGGGTGTCGGACGGCGCAGGTGGGCAGCCGCCGGAAGCGGGTTATATCTCCCCCTGGTTGTCGGTCCTGTTCCCTGGCAGAATGGTCTCATTCAGCCCCGCACTGCTTCCAACCTGCCATATTCATTATCAGCCTATTAAGGACCACCTGGGCCTAATTAAGGTGGAGTTGGAATAAAAACATTATGGCAGGGGGCAGCAGGAGCAGGACTGAGAACCACTGCTTCTCTCCAAAGCTGTGGTTTTGCATTCTTGTTGTTCTACAAAAGGAATGGTAAGATCAAGTGTAGCGCCAGGAAGAAATATGTTATTTGATGGTATGTGTTGTTGTTTTTTTTTTTCTTTTGCTGTTTCAGGGGAAAGCAGCTTCCCCTACAAGACCAGGGCTGAGCTAAAGCGGCACGTGGCCTCGACGGAGCAGTTCACGGAGGCCGACCTCAGGAGCCTGCCTGAGATGAACCCGCCGGCCCTGATGCCCGCTGGTAACGTGGGCACCCCGGTGACGGTCTTCCTGCAGCTGATCCAGGCCTGCCGCCTCCCCCCACGGCTCATCCGGCAGCTAGGCCTCACCTTCCCCAAAACAGGATCCCGTCGCCGCTATGGCAACGTGCCCTTCAAGTACCAGGACACACGCACCATCGCCCCCACCCAGGAGAGCGTGTACACAGCTGGAGGGGTGGAGATCTCGGGGCCAGGTGGGGTCAGCAGTCCCCCCGTGGGGACCCCAGGGCCTGATGCCCCCTTGGAGGATGAAGAAGTGACCGTGTCAGGCCCAGAGGAGGTCGAGTCAGGTCCTGATGATGTGAGCTTCCCCATTGAAACTGTAATCGCTTATTCAGACTAAATGTTGTATGATTAGCCATCATGACATGCAGCTGCTGTGTTCAGGGTTTAGAAGATCGAGTCACTGTAGCTTTTATTTTTATAACTGTTCCTAGGGTGCACATTGACGCATTGAGTAGCAGTGATATCAGACGCACGCACATACATAGAGGAGTTGGGAATCAGACCCCCAACCCTGAAATTGTGAGGAGTTTGAATGTTCTCCACAAGTTATGGGTTGACAATCCAAAGATTATTTGGCTTCAGTTAATTGCTCCTGGAGTGTGCGTCCGCCCTGTGATGGACTTGTATCCCATCCAGGATGTCCTCTTCCTTGTGCCCTGTGATGGACTGGTATCCCATCCAGGGTGTCCCCTGCCTCGTGCCCTGTGATGGACTGGCATCTCGTCCAGGGTGTCCCCTACCTCGTGCCCTGTGATGGACTGGCATCCTGTCCAGGGTGTCCCCTGCCTTGTGCCCTGTGATGGACTGGCATCCTGTCCAGGGTGTCCCCTG